>JARHVA010004800.1:0-600000 GCA_037957365.1 Torreya grandis | reverse complement strand
TAAATAGATTGAAAAATGTATTACACATTATCATTAAAGAACAAAGAGCTTTTGTGACAACGTATATTAAATGGTATCCTATTAGCTAATGAATCCATTCGTTCAGTCCACAAAAGTAGGAAAGCATGAATGAAGATAAAACTAGATATGAACAAAGCTTATGATAGGGTAAATTGGGATGGCCATTCAACATTTGCTCTTACCTTTTCTGGGTCCATTTTCAACAAATTCCAAATAGATCAGTTACTCCTTCACGAAGCTAAATTTCTTCAACTTGACCAACAACTTCTCCTTCTTTAACCTTTGCAACACTAACCTCAAATGCAAAAAATGCTCTTCTTTTGTATGACTGAAAATCAAAATGTCATCTAAAGACACAATGACAAACTTACGACACTTAATTCATGAGTCTCATGAATGTGCTAGGTACATGGGACAATCCAAATGGCATAACAAGCCACACATTCAACCCATCCTTTGTCTTGAATGCGGTTTTCCACTTGTCATTTCTCTAATTCTATTTTGGTGACATCCACTCTTCAAATCAATCTTGGTGAAGTATCTTGCTCCACTCAAACAATCCATCAAAACATCCATCCTTGAAAATGGAAGTTTGTACTTGATCGTAATCTTATTAATGGTTTTTGAATCTGTACACATGCCCCATTCTCCACCCTTCTTAGGTGCCACTACCACCAGAATTGCACATGGACTTGAACTTTCTCTTATCAATCCCTTCAACAACTCATTCACTTGCTTCCTTACCTTCTCATTCTCCATAGGTGTCAAGCTATATGTTGCTTTGTTTGGCAAACTAGATTCATGCACTACATCCATATAATAATTAATGCTTCTCATAGGTGGCAATCTATTTGGCAAATCTTTAGAAACAATTTCCAAAAACTCACTCAACAAATTCTGTACTTCAATCGAAATTTCACTCTCTTCTTTGCCAATCACAACTTCCATCACCTTAGGGATAAAAGCAAAACGCGCCTTCTCCTTCTTTGCCTCCTCCAAAAATTGTTTCTCGGAAACCAACAAAACCTTACCACTGTTGTTCACCTCTTCTACTCTTTCCTTCAATGGGCTCAATGTGAACCTCTTACCATCATTCAAAAGCGTGTAGGTGTTTGCTCTACCATCATGCATGGACTTTCTAACCAACTGCCATGGTCTTCCCAACAACACCGCATACATCCATGGGCACTATGTCACACAATAGCTCATCATTGTAAGACACAACCTACAAACTAACCATACACTACTCATTTACTAACACTTGATGACCCTTAAGCAACAAAATAAACCTTGTATGGGTTAGGATGCATTATTTTTTTAGTGCAAGCTTCTCTACCATTTCATTCGAAACCAAATTATGTGTGCTACCACTACCAACAATAACCTTGCAACACTTACCTAGCACTTTGCATATAATCTGAAAAGATTCTTTCTTGCACAAGCTTCTCTACCACTTCATTTGAAACCAAATTATGTGTGCTACCATTATCAACAATAGCCTTGCAACACTTACCTCATGCTTTTCATATAGTCTGAAAAGGTTCTTTCTTTGCACCAGTTCATTCTCCTCTTTGGCTGGTTACAACAACTCTCTCTTCACCAAAAGAGCTTCATCGTGCTCCAGTTCATCTATGCCATTTGGCGATGAAACACTCTACTCATCCAATATGATTGCTTGCTTCAATCCTCCTAATGTTGTTTTGAAATATTTTAAGAGATTTGAAATATCTATGTCCAACATCTCCATATTCAAAGCACTTACCCATGAATCCTCTACCTCTTCCTCTAGAAGAATACCCTCTTCCTCTATGTTTAATTCTGCTTTTGAGAAGTGCTAGCTTCCTTCATGAGTATGATGTATTCTACCAGCATTTGTTTGTCCTCCTCCTCTTCAAAACCTTCCTCTACCTCTTGATGTATTTTGCTGCCTCCTTGACAAATTTTCTTCCACCTTAAATGCACATTGAGAGGTTTCTTATCCCGGCTTCAACTTGAACATTCCAAACTCATCTTATATGGAAAACAGGGTCCATTTACATAGCTTGATATCTTCTATTGATCATCCTCCACATGAACAGATCTAATGGTGAGCTTGTAAAACTCCTCAGTGTAGTCCTTACACTATTTCTCTATGACTCAAATTCTATAACTTCTTGAATAAACTCCGCTTATTTTCAAAACGTAAAAAATTACCTTTCATCTCTGCAACCATTCGATCCCAAGTCTTGATTTTGTCTTTGCCTCTTCTCTCCCTTTCCAACTACACATGATCCCACCACTAGGATACATGTCCCTTTAGCTTGGTGCACAGAAACTTCACTCTCTTGGGGTCCTCCATTTACTAAGAGTCGAAATAAATCTCCAACTCTATGATCCAATCAATAAGATCCTCAGGTCTCAGAGTTCTTCCATAGCTAGGGGTCTCCAACTTTGTATTGCTTTCCATCTTTGCAATGACTTTCAAAAATTGTCTTTTGATTCATCAACCAATTCTTCAACTTGAACTTCTTGAGTTCTTCCTTATCATCACTCGAATCTACAACTATAGCTCCTCTCCTTTGTGCAATCTCCATTGCATCCAATATCATTTGCATTCCTATCAACATCTTTGTCAAAGTCTACAACTCTAGGTGCCCTTCTCCTTTAAGAGGTATTCCTCTGTGTGACATCTTCTCAACAAAACAAGCTTCTTTTTCACAACCTGCAACTGACTTAACAAGAGTCACACACACTCCACCCATCAAAGCAAACGTTGCTCTAATATCAATTCATGCAGATGAAAATGAGGCCACAATAATGGGTGCCTTACTCCCTAATTGGGACTTGCACTCACTCTCAAATGGACACACAAATAGACACGAACTCAGATTGGAAGCTAGACACACTATTAAATGAACATTACAATATCATATAGATTCATATATACACACCCTTTCCCCTAATGAACTTTACAATATCATATAGATTCATATACACACACCCTTCCCCCTACCAAACTATGAAGAAAACAACTCTATCGTAGTCTCATATGGACTCGTTACACTATGATCATTGAACATACATCACATTTGCAGGCTTCTCAAGCTTTGTTTCTTGCTCCTAGGGCTAAACTTTCTTTTGCTCTACTCTGCTTGGAGTTCAAACTCTCCCTCTTCAAAAAACAATCTCCTTCTAATTGACTACCAACTCTTGCAAATGGATCCAAATCTTTTTTGTCTGACATTGACATCCTACAAATCTATTTGAGTTCCCTCTGCTTTGGAAAACAATCCACGTGTCCAAAAACATGTTGAGAGCAATTACTTGTGCTTTGCTTTCACCACAGGTAAAACCGAAAATGATGTAACCGTCAATTCGGTTACGAAACCACCACGTTGGTTAGTTAGATGACTGAAACTTTCTCTTCATGACTTTCCTAACATGTTTGAGTCTTGACAATGTTCTTGGAACTATTGTTGATCTTTATCCACACACACATCAATGTCTACATGTCCTACACACAAACATACACACACACAAAACCCCAAACTATGTTTTTCGTTGATGCAATATTTCTTGTGAACCCGGATGCTTTCACATTAGAAAGATTGGATACTAGTCCCATCATACATATTTGTCAAGGCCCATGCGAGTGGAAACATTTGTGTCATCATCTATCATTGTGGAAGGGCCAATACAGGTACTAATAATGCTCATCGGGGAGTATCTAGGAAGAAGCAAATCACTCCCCCTAAAACCTTTCCCAACATCCAAGGCCGAATAAATTGCAGTGGCAACAAAGAAACTCATAATGTGTGCTCGACCTCATGGCCCCAAAAGCAAGGGAGATTAATGGGCCCTCAACGTCAAGAATGAGCAAATCCACGATGCCAAGAGAGAATATGATGAGGTGCCCTAGTAGTAGTACTATGCAAAGATGAACGTTGCCTCACTGACCTGTCTCTGTTTGTGTGTGAGGCAACAATATCTAAAGGGCATTGTTGTAATTTTTAATGATCTTTCACATAGCCTTGCAAAAACCAAATCACTCGCAAAATTAGGCAAGCGGGATTAATGGGCACTCGGCATCAAGAATGAGCAAATACACTACACCAAGATATAATGTGTTGGGGCACCCTAGTAGTACTATACAAACATGAACATAGCCTCAATGACCTCCCCCCCATGTGTGAGGAACCAATATCTAAAGGGCACTGTGTTTTTTAATGATTTTTCACCTGGCCTTATGCAGACTAGATCGTGCACAATAAATAGCAAATACTCACAGAATAAGAATATCCTTTAAGCCCGAAGACTTAAGCACCCACATGAGGCGCAACAAAAGAACACCAAGTACCCCATTTACATAAGTAGATGTAAAGATATATCACACGCGTGAAACAACACATTCAAACACTAACAATCACATGAAGGAACTAAACTATAATGCATCAATTCATAGAACAATAGTTCCTTTCATTCTTCATTCATCAACATACAATGTACAACATCATGTAAAAAAACTCTACTAAGACATTGCTCTTAATCATTCAAGTTACAAATCAAGTACAACATATGCAATCGCTTTTCAAGGCTCATTCCATTCCCAAAACTTAAGCTTGATCCTCAATTTGCTCTTCTAGCAAAATAATCAACAAATTTGAGGTGTGTCAAATGAGAGGTAGAGGGGTCTATTTATAGGTTCTAGAACCTCCTCAACCCCTACCAGTTGGTGTTGAATCAACCCCATCTGCCCAGTTATGCATGTTGTAATTCCAACTGTCCATTGCTTGTGCATATTCCTCAGCATGTGCTTCCCAGCGCGGATCAATCCATGATCATCCGCAAGATAGTTATCTTGGCACTTGCCACCTATAGGATCTGTTATTCCTTGATCCTTTTGTGATTTCTTCGACCTGTGTGTTTCCTCCAAAAAAGTGTGCTTCTTCTAACCCGTGTAGCGTGCATCATCCATTTTTTGCATGTCACCCTTCTTCCAGCATATCAACCTTATTCATTGCATTGCAAGAATTCCTGGCATGACTCTATGTCTCATGCACATATTCTCGTCCTTAGCCATTCTTCAAGTTTCCTAATGCATGTAAAAATAAGGTCAACATTCCCCCATACTACCTTGTTGTCTGTCCTTAGACAAGTGTTTATTGATTGTTGGTTTTCTACGCTTGCAAGACTCTAATACTGACTTCTTGAACCTTCTTTTCAACATCTCATTTGGCCATGGCTTCGCTCATAGCTTTCTTAACCGCCTGCGCATCACTCTCCATTGCATTTAATTTAGTAATCTCCTCCCCTTTCTCTCCATAAGATTTTTCAAAAATTCCCCACTTTTTCCTCAAATCATCCAATATTTCATGCATATTGATCTCACCAATCAGCACTTTATTATACAAGTCTCAAACATGTCATCCAAACCCATGCGCTTCTTCCTAACTTGGACCTTCAAAGCATTTGATTCAACCATTTTGTTTTGCCTCACTCCCATATCTTTTTCATTTGTCATTAGATAGTTCAATTCTCTGCTCTTCTCCTTGTCCTCTTTCAGTCGAGCATTAATACAGACTTGTGTGTTCCTGAGCTCCTTGAATGCATGCCCTACAACTCCTACTTTCTTCTCTGCTTCCTTAAGCAATTCTTTCAACTCCTCAACCTAATTTATGATCCTCTAGCCACTTCCAACAACTTTTTTTCAGCTCTTCCTCGGAAGTGTTTGTAGCACTAGCCACTAGTGTCTCCTGCAACAACCTACGAATAGTTGTGCCAAGCTTCTCAATAGATTCCAACCCTTCACTAGCCAAATCTCCCCACAACTACGATCTGTCCTTCTCAATGGTCTCAATCAAACCCTTTATTGCACATAATATTCATGCATATATTCGTGCATTCTCTTTATTTTACTCCTTCAACTTCTATGTTTCTTTCTGGGGACTTATCTTTGGTGTTTCAATCTCTTCTTTCAAGTCCATGTTGCCTTGTGCTATGTCCACAACCAATTGTACAAATCCCAAAGCCAATTGCTTGACATTCATCTTGTGCGGATCCCACATGACATCCCCCGTAGCATCTTCAGATTCTCCTTCCACCGTTATGCCCTTGATTGGCATTTGGAATGTTGGATCCTCATTGAGCGCATCCAACAATCTATGTAAATTCTCCATGGTGATATCCTTCTCTCCATCAAGATCTTTCTCTACATCCTCCTCAGACTCAACATCAATCTGAATCTAATCTGATGTGTTCGGGTGCATCATCGTTTGTTGTTCTTCTCCACCCTCACTTTTTGATGCACTTCCTGACTCCCACATTCCTTTCCTCATCTTGCTCGAGTTCCTCCGAGATACTTGGAAGCTTAATTCTTTTTGTTTGCTTTTGGTTCTTTCTCCTCCTCGTGCATCCAATTCCCTTTGAAGTTGTCTTCTAAATTACTATGGCATCCTTCTCTTTAGGTGATGTTTGCTTGGCATCCTTCGAACCTTCACCTTCTCCACTCATTGCTTCTTCTTCTGATTCAAACTCAGAGCCTTCAACTTCCTCCTCCTTGCTTTCTTCACTTTCTTGTGCACCATACTTCCCTTTCTTCCTCTTTTCCCTTGGAGCCATTGTCTTATTCCTTTCTTTCGACTCCCCAGATGTAAAACTTTCTCCTAGCTTCTCCCATTTTGACACCTCATCCATCCATTTGGGTCTGACGTATAATGGCTTCAAGATGTGCGTCAAGAAACGCTTCACTTCATTTAACACAATCCCCTGCTCGGGATCTAACTCCATTCTGTCCTCTTCTGAATCCTCATCATTGTATGTGACCTTTTTCCCAATAGTGATGAAGTTGTTCCTTATGTGGATTCTCTCCTTGTCCACCTCATCTACCTTTATAGTTAAATGTCAAATTCCATCCAATCTCACCAATGCTCTCTCCAAATAATGTGCGCACACTGCATATGGCAACTTGATCCACGGGCTTTCCTTACCATTTGCTCATTGATCTTCACTAATATGTAATGAGCCATTACACAAAAAGTAGCTTATCCCTTGTATGCTTCCATGATCCTCTTCGAAACCCTACTTTCCACACCAGGCTTGGTTGACATTGTTGAACCATCTCAACATTTTTACCTTATAGGCTTCATACATGCGGCCTGCACATTAATGCGCGGCATATTTGTCTACACACAACCTCATCTCCTTCAGGTTCTCAAACAACCAATTTTTCTAGTATGCCTACCTATTCCGGTAGCATCAAATTCAAATACACTCCCCACCGGAATGTTCCCACTCTAACATGTGCCTCGTCCACTGCCATGTTTATTTCCACAGCCATATATTTGGAAAATTTAAACTTTACCCCTCCCTTCGCTATCCTGTAAGCCACATATGATGAGCTTGGATGCAACTGCCCATCGCTCTATAATGGTTAACTTCACGTTGATTAGATGCGTAGCTACTTGTGTAGGTGTTAACACTAAACGGTTGACGCTACACCAAAAGCTCGAACTGTTAGTGAGGGTGAGACCAGAGAGGTTATAGATTCTGGGGAAGTCCGAAAGCAGGGGTTGAGGGTCTCAGAGCGTCAACAGTTCCCCCCCTGGCCGAGAGGTCCAGTGGACACTATCCGACCACGAGGCAAGGGAGACCGCTGAGGGCGAGAATCGAACCCCTCCCCAACGGAGTCGCTAGTTTGTTAACACTAACCGGTTGTCGCTACACCAAAAGCTCGAACTGTTAGTGAGGGTGAGACCGAAGAGGTTATAGATTCTGGGGAAGCCCGAAAGCAGGGGTTGAGGGTCTCGGAGCATCAACAATAGGCAATGGGGATATCTCATCCAAATCCATCATGTATCCTCCTCTATGCAACTTTAAATCTACTACAACTTACTTCAATTTTATCCAACATTCCAAAGGCCATGCACAGATCTTCCCCTTCATTCTTCAACCCTATAGTCAAGCTAATCTGCGTTGGCAACACCTTCATAAACCTACCTACAAAGTATGTTCTCCCTGTGTTTTTCTGATAGCAACCATTTAGTCAACTCGTTCAGCTTCCCTAAATATAGTAGCTCATACAACTGAAGAATCCCAATATCCATTAAATGGGTTCTCACAATAAACTTACTCTTCAATCGTTTTGGGGCATACAGTTCTTCATTCAGCTCCTTTTTGCATTCTGCCTTCGTAGATTAATCTTCAATCGCGGAGTCCCAATATTTGGTGCTCAATTCACTCCCTCCGTATCCCTCATAGGCGGAGCCACAAACACTTTAGATTTCTTACCCCATTTCTCCTTGCATAATTTTGTTGAGATTCTAATCAGGGCATTATTTGTCTATTCTACCATCTTTTTTTCTTCAGCTTCCAACTCACTAGCCAACATCGACACTTCTTTTTCCTCCGATAGATTTGATACCACAAGCACCTCCTCCTGACCAATCCCCTTCCTGACCAGTCTCAAGTCACTTTTTTCCCACTTCAGCAACCTTTACACTCCTTCAATGGCATTGTATATTCCTTGCAATGCCTTAAACACACTTTAACAACTCAATTTGCTTGGATGCCCTAGTTCTTCTCTTCGTATTTCAATTACTAGAGCTCTTCGATCATCACAATTTGCAAATGAATTCTCAAAGGCTATCTCCCTTGATTTATAGCCTAAAGTGCATTACATTCACCACATTCCCGTGAACCATTTGTCTCATCCTCTAATGGTCGAAATTTCAAAAAATATGACCATTTCACACCACTTTTGCAATTTCCATTAGAATCTTCCCATTCTGTTATGCACACATATATCACACACCTTTAACATTAGCCCAATTCTTTATGTGCATCCTATTGTGCCCCTTACATTCTGCATAAATGTTTTCCTACGTAGCAAATTCTATGCGCAACTTCCCTTAAATTTTCAAATTTTCCTACCAAGCAACCCAACTTTCCCCTTCTCCCACAACAAATATGCACTAAGTCCTCTTGCAAATTCTTCCTATTGTCGGTTTCCTTGGCCATTTTTCTCTTGTTGCTTTTTCATGGAGCATAAGCTCACTTATTTGCATAAAGTGACTATGCATGATTACCAATCCCAGAGATACTTAGACATCTAGCATAAGGATCCCGAAAGATCCCTCAGTCGACTTCCCTGGCTGGATTTACAGGGTAATCTACATTTACTATAAAAAACAAACATGTTAACGAAAGCAAACGACAAGGCATAAGAAATATTGTGAGGTACATTTTCTCAAGGCTAGTGGCCTTATATAATCCGCCTCATGCATGATCATTCAAAGTGGGGTTTAAGCCTACTTCCGTTGAAATACTCTTGCAACAAATTCACCATCCAAGCTGCACAACTTATGCGCATCATTTTCTAGAATGTGGTGATTTATGTATGGTCCCATCCACTTAATATGGAGCTTCCCTAGGTGCTTTGCTTATCTGGAATTGTACAAAAGCACCTTGGCACCCATGCACAACTTCTTAATCTATATGTGCTTATCATGCCACACCTTCTGATGGGTTTTCTATACCATTTTCTTCCATCTAGTTAATAGTCTCTTCCCATCCAACTTCATTAGTTCCACAAGGTTCTTGCCCAACGGTGCGCGTTCTTCTTATCCTCTTGCACACACGATACTTAATGATGGTAACAATAACTCAACTAGTAATACAACCTCTCGTCCATAAACTAACTAGAATGGTGGATACTTGTCCAACACAGATGAAACATGGTCATCCTAGTGTTTACACCCTACATCACAGTGCTTTGTGAGCATGGTCCCCAAAATCTTGTTGAAGGCCTCCAGCGTAACATTTGATTGTGGATGATTTAGTGTTGTTTGGTGGCGCACTCCTTCTGATTCAAGGATATTTGAAGGTCTCAACATCTTTCAAACATCAGGCACAAATTAGCATAGCGATCTTTCACCAACGCATACACAGTCCAATCGTCTAAATAAACTCGTAAAAACTTATGTATGAAATCATTGAACGCCTCCACAACAATGCACGAGAACACACCAAGTGCATTCTTCAATCCAAATGACATCACATTATACATGAGTGACCCCCATTCCATCAAAGTGGTCCTTGATTTATCTTCATCCGCAAATCTAAACCTAGTGATACCCTACAAATCCATTTGTGAAGGTGTAAATTTCACATCCAGCCACCCCTTCCAACACTCCCTCCATGAATGGTGTTAGGAACAAATCCTACACACACGTGTCATTTAACATGAAGTCTACACACACCATGATCCACCCATCCTTCTTAATATTGATCACCATAGGACACATCTAGTCAAACTCTTCTACTAGATAGATCACACCAGCTTCAAACATTTTGTCTATCTTTTCTTTCACCTTTGCTCGAAGGTTTGGATTCAACCTATATGGCCTCTTCATGACTGGTTTTACCCCTCCGTACAATTTAATGGCCACCACTTTCCCCAAGGATTTACGTACTCCTTTCATCTCATGACAATCCATGGGGAACAAATCCTTGAACTACTTGATGATTTTTATGATGTGCGCAAAGTCCGCATCGATCCAATAATCTCCAACCGCCGCTCTTCCTTTGTCCCCAAACTAGCTTCCTTCATGCACAATGGTTGATAATAACAATTCTCTTTACTTTTAATGCACCCTTGACTACTCTCTCACTAGTAGTAGTCTCCACATTCATATGATCAGCCTCATCATCCGACTCTTGGTCTCTCCAATCTTACAAAGAACCTTTTCATGACTTGGCTTCTTTACCTACGCGTCTTCCAAGTCTTGCGCATAACTTACACATGTTTCACCCATGTTGTTTGAACATCCACTTTCCTCAAAGAATTGAGCACCTCCATAGTCCCCTTCTTGGTTTATGTCCCTAAAGTTGTCTTTCATTTGCACATCGTTCTTCAAAACTACAACATAGATAACCTTTAATGGCGCATTCAAATTCTCATCTTTTGACCGAACAAGAAGGTATCTGTAAAGTCCTTTACTTTATCCCAACAAGCGCTCTCCCTCTTCATCTCACTGATGACATACCATGTGCATGCCCATGACTTCAATGTGGCAAATAATGCATGTACCCACAAACATATTGGAAGGGTGGCCTCACGAGAAGTCCATGCCTTCTCACACATTCAAGTGTTCCATAAGATCCATCTCCCCAGAGAACATTGGCAACACCCTCATTTCATTACCATGCCCAAACCGTATGCAGAATGTTTCTATACATGCAAACCAATTCAATAAATAAGGTCTATGTGTCACCCACCATTGCGTAGGAGTACTATGCAACGTGTGCACAACCCAATCTACCCAATTGGGAAAACAAGCCTCCAATTCCTGCACATAAGTTTTTGTGTGTGTTGTACCTTCATACTAGGGTAACTTTCCCAATCTGCCCCTACTCAACTGATACACTTATTGCTTCCTAGAAGACCTTTGGAACCTGTTTCTTGGTCATTCGCTTGACTACTCCAAATCTAGCCTTTCTTACTCCACACCAAAACACCCCAGTTCTGACAGAGCTAACGCACTTTACCTTCACATTTGTGCACGTCTATCCAGCCACTTTGTAATCCTCTTCCATCCATCTTATGCATGTGTGATTGGTTGTTTCTAACATTGACATGTAGTTTTTCCAACTTAGCACCCCATTGCATAGTAATGTTGTAGATATGGTTAATCTCTTCATCAACATCTACGCTTTCCACATACGATGGTGCATGATTCCCATCCAAAGGGATTACCACCCATTCTGTCCTAGTTTCAAAGCTCATGTCACACTATTTGAAGCACATATGCCTTGTTCTCATAGAACTACGACCTTCCCAACAGAGTCGGGCTTCTATCCGCTTCTGCAAACTCGATTACTTCGAAGTCAGCCTTTAACTGCCCTGCTATAATTACGATCTCAACTCCCTTCAATACTCCCAACCATCTCAACCACGAGTTATCAGCCATGAACATGTTTGTCTAAGGCTGAAGCCTAGGACCCCCCATCTTTTGCCACATATCTTGGTTTAGAATATTCACCTTTGTACCTATGTCAATCAAAATATTGCACAGCTCCCAATCATTCATAAAAGCATCAATAGTCATCTTTTGGTCATACTGCTCATTCTTTGCAGGATGAACTTCCTTCATCTTTCGTAGGACTTGAGGTCCTTAACAATTGTAACATGCCCTATGTTTTTTGCACAAATACTATCTCCATTATCTTTGACATCACCTTATCATTTGGACTCTTTTGTTGCTGACTTTCCTATATCTTGCCGTTAATATCCTTGGCTATGCATAGCTCTCCTTGGAGATTGTGCACTATCTCCCTTGCTTCAGCCAACAACTGCTTATCAATTGATGCATCTGAGTACTCCATTACTGCTACTCTTGTCTTTTGCGGTACATCTTTTTAAGGAACCAACACTTTCATCGCTTGAGTATCCACTCCACCTCTATTTGTGATATCTACCTTTGGGCCTGCGCTTCCTTTCTACACATCTTCTTTCACTACCCAATTCCCACCATGTTGTACAACTCTAATCTTCCTTGCACCCTTCAATGCCCATGTCTGTTTGCAAATCTTACATCGAAGATCACGAAAATCCTCCAACTTGTGCCCTTCTCCATAGTGAGGAATAGGAAACTTTGTACAGTCCCATTGATAGTGATTTGTGGCACCACACTTGAAACACACTCCTTGGAACTTATCTCCACCTCTTCTACTACCTCGTCATCTAGAATTCCTTCCACCATAAGCTCTCCCTTAACGAGGTTGTTGATTTTGTACAAAATTCTTATGTTTATTTTGATCAAACCCTTTCCCCTACACACCTCTTATCTCATCAAAGACCCTACTGCTCATAGTGTCATGAGTGTAAGTGTCCCAGATTTTGCACCACATCACTTTCACTTGTCTGGTCTTTTGGACCAGCGGCAACTTGTTTTGTGCCCCTATTGGCACACTTCACAACATACATAAACAACTTGCACCTTCTTGCGTGTGCAATTGTTTTTCGTGTCCCTCAATTTCAATTTGTGCACCATAGTCCTCCCTGTGACTCTTGTGCACTATTCGTGGACAAAATCTGAATTTGTGTGGCCATTTTCAAATTTGAGCCTCCAAAATTGGACTCAACCCTATTTTGAAGTTTACCGCAACTTCCATCCTAAGCGCGTCATCTAAAGCTTCCCTTGTATTAGCAAATGACTTCATACCCAATAGTCTTTGAAATGCTAGCAACAGTCCTACAACAAACCACTGTGCATGTTGCACTGGATGGATCTCATCGAACAACTTAGATAGCAATGTCTGTACATTGTATGCATGGCCACTCTCCGTCATATCCTACTTGATTTCCTTGAGTGCAGAAATGCTCTGCTGCTCAAACTCAGGAATGTGAAACTCTCAAGAACGCAATCTTACGCTGATCAAAATTCACCATAATTTCATTTAGATCAAACTTGCGTTACCAAGTATGCACACAATCCAGCAGCATCATAGCAAACTGACTTGACTTCCTCTCAGGGGTAGTCACTCCCTTCAAGAGCCATGTTGTCTCATATTTATGAATGTGATTAGTTGCATCCTTTATCCCACAATATTTCGAGAGCTTCATCGGCATCTCATGGTAGATCGTCAACTACTTAGCAAGCTTTTGTGCCTAAATACCACTTCCAAAAGTTGTACTTCCACTACCACCAATTGTCTTCCCCAAGCTCCCTTGCCCAACAATTGTTGGATGTCCTCCAAAGACATAACCTCCGACCAAAGGACTTTGCATTCCAACCCCTCCTGTAAGTATGCTCATCTTCACAACACTTACGAATTCCCATAGTGTATTCAATCCTCACCCCCCACCATAATTCTTCACACAATTTGCAAATCTTATGTAAACTGATAACTTCTATCTTACTAAAATAATGCACATAGGCATCTAATTCAGGTAAACTCATATTTGAGATATCCAAAAAAAACGCGCATCTCCATCAACCTTCTTGTGGTTTCGCATCCATCTCCTTAAATTGACTCTCCTCACACATTGATTCTTCACTGCACATGCCCTATTCCTCATTGGAGCACCTATCCTTTTCACGCAAACTAATCATGTGTCCTCCTTATTATTTGCAAGTACTCACAGCATCCAAATGACTTAGTTCCCCCTCACAGACAAGGTCCATAATTTGCAATCTCTCTTCCCTTTCCACAGTCATCTATTCTCCCTTTTCTTGCACTAAGCGATCTCCTCTCTAGTTAACCCTTGCGCGACACAAAGCTTACCCTACCATGGCTAGGGTTTCAAAAGAAAAAATGGTTTTCATCAACAACATTTCTTCAAACATGCTCCACTGATCTCCACACTCCTTACAAACAAAGACCCAATAATGGAACCAAAATGTTCTATTTGTAATGATCTTTCACCAGATCGTGCACAACAGATAGCAAATACTCACAGCACTGGTATATCACTTAACTCCAAAGACTCAAGCACTCACCCGAGGCGCACCAAGAGAACACTAAGAACCCCATTGATATAAGTAGAATTATAGATATATCACACACATGCAACAACAACACATTCAAACCTATCATTCACATAAAGGAAGAAAACCATAACACATCAATTCATAGAACAATAGTTCTTTTCATTCTCATTAATCAACATACAATGTACAATATCATGTACATAAACTCCATTAGCACATTGCTCTTAAGCATTCAAGTTACAAATCAAATACAATATATAAAATAACCTTTCAAGGCTCATTCCATTCCCATATCCTAAGCTTGATCCTCAAATTGCTCTACTTGAAAAAGTCCAACAAATCTGAGGTGTGTCAAATGAGAGGTCGAGGGGTCTAATTATAAGTTTCTAGGACCGCCTCAACCCCTCCCAAGTGGTGTTGAATCAACCCCACCTGCCCAATTATGCCAATTATAATTCCCCATGTCCACTTCCTATGCATATCCCTCAGCGTATGCTTCCCAACTTGGATTGATCCCTAATCATCCACATAATAGTTATCTTGGTGCTTGCCACATGTCGAATTCGCCCTTAATCCATTTTGTGCTTTCTTCAACCTATGTTTTTTTCCTCCAAAAAGTGTGCTTCTTTCGATGCATCATCCTTTATACGTGTCACCCCTCCTCCTATGCATCCTACTTATTCAATGCATTGCAAGATTGCCTAGCATGAGTCTGTGTGTCTCATGCACACATTCTCATACTTAGCCATTCTTAGAGTTGCATGCTGCAAATAAAACACGGATCAATAGGCACTTAATGCCACCAACCTCTGTGATGTGTTGAACGAAAGAGATGGTCAACCTAGAAGCTCTAGAAGCCCCCTACAAGGATCTATGTGAACGGCTGACAACCTCTCAAATAAAAAGGACCAAGCATTGTTGGTATGAATACCAAACAAAAGTGGATAGAGAGTCACACGTGTCCCTGTAAAGGCATTGGTATCTCCCTTGGATCTCACAATAAATGTGACATCTTAAAATGAAATGTTCCTCAATCTACTACTAGAGGGAGCAAAGACGACAAATCAGTTCCCATGCAGAATATGATGATCAATCTCAACTCACAACCGGTGGGAGCATACCCTCCCTTGGCGAAGGGAAAGCTCAAGCCATGTAACCAATGGCAGTGGAAAAAGTCAAGCTGGCGAATAACACCATCCACCACCTACAAGAAATGCTCAACGTAAAAGGTAAGCTTGGGGCTGAGTGGCTACAGAGAGGTCGGAGTGACTTGAATGTATTGCATGTAGCTATCCTCTCTAAGAGCTCTGATGATGACCTCCTTTAAGGTAAGAAGCCAATTAGGGTCAACCAAAAAGTATTTACAAGGAGGTATCTATCAATAGAAATGTTGATAGACTAAAGGAGCAAACTAGTCTTAGTACCAACATCATCAATGTCTAGGGGTGCAAAATGATGCAATCCTCTCTAAAGAACAAACAACAAAGTATTGATACCCCTCACAACCTGAAGCTAAATCCCGAAAGGTTCAATGTTTGTGAATGTAGAAAGAAAGCTTGACCATAGCCTCAAGGCGAAGAGGTTGCACTGCAAACTCAGCTTTTACGATGCATTGAGGAGCAGTCTGTTTACAATGGATCATATGCTAAATCATAAGAATTTGGGCGCTCTCAATATAAACCCAATCAACAGACCCCAAACTAGGTCCCCAAACCTCAGATCCATACAAAATAATAGGCTTGATGATTGTATCAAAGAGGCGCATATTCGAAGAGGTGTCCTGGAAGTGAATATGAAAACATTGGTGCTCCAAGACAAAAAGGGAGGCATATCCCTTGCAAAGGTGAGACTGTGAGGCGAGCTTCAAACTAAAAGACGGTCTGGAAAATTGGACTCTCAAGTAAGGGAACTAAAATAAAAAATTTGCAGAACTATGGAGTTTGAAAGTTTTAAACTACCAAGTATCTTTCTAGGAATGCCTATGATGGAGGGAAGGATGGAGTACTGGGAGGGAGTGGGACAATGAATCCAAGAAAACTATCTACATGGAAAGAAAAATGGCTTACTTTAGAAAACTAATTCAATTAATTAAAGGCTAAAGCCTATCTATAAGCATTTACAATATACATGATGTCTTTATTACGAATGCCAAATATGATAGTTGAAGTTGTTCAACAGAAAAAAAAATTGCAGTATGGAACAGAAGAAAAGCAAATTGTGGTATGGGACAGAAGAATACAAAATACTCCTAATAGCAGGGAAAAAGATATAACAATGAAAACAGAATTGGGGCTTGGGTTTGAGAACCATGACGATCATGAATTTACCTTTGAGAGCAATGATGGTATGGAGGATATATAAAGAAAAGGACAAGCATCGAAGCAAGGTGGTTAGAGGGAAGTATTTGGACAGTGACTCACTTTAGAGCCTCTTCCATATGGTTCTCAGGCATGTAAAGATTTGAAAAGGTGTATCCCCTCAATTAAGGATGACTTAAGATGGAACGTATGGGAGGCTGACATAGCTTCATTTTGAGACAATACCTGGGCAGGGCCAGCTCCTTTGGCTCAAAGTGAGAAGCTTGCTGATCCAAAGGTCTATATTAAAAAAAAGGACTTGGGGTGACAGGGTTAAAAACTATCTCATATATTTATGAGGAAGAAAATGGAAGCACTTGGAATGGCAGCATCATTTTGATAGAGAGAAAATTTCAGGTCTAGAAAATAATTTGAAAGATAACCTCCATTTAAACACTCTAGAAATTATTTATAAAATATCTATTTGATGAATTTTGCTTTTTCATAGAACAGCACAATTACCGATCACACTAAAATCCTTAAACAATGTAAAGATAACAAGAGCGGTATACAGCTGAAGTGGATCAACTCAAAACATATGATCCAAGTGCAAGTATGAATAGCCATATGAGAGGGAAAAACCCCTTGAAAACAAGAAGCTGATGAATACCAATGTTGGAGTCAAAGGCTAGAAATCTGTGCTATCAAAAGTGTGTTGAAAAACTCAGAGCAAAAGAACCAATTACATCACCATCCACCACAATAGGGCCAAGAAACTAAATCCATAGAATCCCAAAGAGTAATAAGTAACAACATTTAAGGGTCGCTACGAAACAGCAAACAGCTTCCATGCTTACCCCTCCACCCCCTTGCTCCCTGCCCCAGCTCCCACTCCCGCTCCCTAATGACATTTGGAAGACAAAATCCAGGCTAGTTTCAAATGAAGGCATGTGAATATTTATAGTTTCCCTAAGTTATGGTGATCAGACCAATTTCTACATTCATAAGATGCCACATGTCACATGTTAGGCATACAATAATGTATCAAACATTTCCAATTCCTCATTGCACATCTAATGAAGAGTCAAGAGTTTGGGTTCAGGAAAATGTACATAAGTTCTGATTTCATAGGAAAAATATGTCATTTTCAGATGACCAAATGCACAATACTTAATCCTAAGCCTAAGATACGGGATAATAATAAACGAGTTATCTCCAAAATGAGTTTTACATCATTGTTCCATAAATTGGATGTACATCTCTTGGAACTATAATCTAAAAGGCATGCAAATTACTTGGAATTCTCTAAGAACGATAATTATAGTTGGCACTAGGAAAAGGAAAGTAGATCACTCAAGTGATACTCGAAGCAAACAACCATTGCAACGGCATAGTCGATTTGCTAAATATAGTTTGGTAATGATTGCGCAAAAGAGTGTGTGCGCGCAAAAATAAATTTGTTTATTTTACCTTTGACTTTTTCCCCCTCGGGTTTTTATTATTGAAAGACCTTAACAGGATTTCTGGACTGATTTTTAATAATCCGTTGTATAACCCTAGCTGCAATTAGGCGTGTGATAGCGAAAGCCTTAAATTTGACAAATGGTAAGATAACCCAAATTGCAGTTAGACTTGCTATAATGGGTGAACTTGAGCCAGAGCTAGCATGTTCTCCCTTTCCAGAGTCAGGAATGGAATTAGGTTTGGAAACATTGGTTAGCTTTAAAGCTAACATAAAAAACCTTATTAACATCTACAAATCCGTCCATTGCAAATATTGAAAGATTAATGGAATGGTCTGTTCATCTAAAGATACATTTATTTTAAGCCATGAACAATCAAATTGCAAGGAATCGCAGATTGAAGATAGAATCACTGCATGCAGTCTTTAGCATTTGTAAGTTGTACATGCTCCAAAACCAGAATCATGCCTCCCGTCTCAATAATAACCTTAAGAACACCTTCATTCTTGTGCACATACATAGACAATATGCTCAAAGTTGGAAGCACATCAAGGAACTAATACACTAAGAGATAGTGCATTCTTCATTTGTGAAATGAAAACAGAAGGAAAAGAAGCCTCAACCTCGATCCCATGTAACCCAAGCCAACTGTCTTTTCAGTATTATTATATGTATTGAAGACGAGCAACAAAAAAATGACCATTCAAAATAAAAGAGAGAGATTAAAGAAATTGGTATCTAGAAATTATTTGTGTGTAAAATTTGCATGTCTTCGATTGCATATGTTCCACCTTAAATAGTTTGCAGGATTTAGAACATAAAGAGAAGAATCATTTAAATTTTACATTTCCAAGGAAAACAGGAGCTGAAAGAAAGCCATAAGAAAGAAATTATTTTTCCATTGTCTACTGATGTGAACCCTGCAACTCATTAGTAGACTTGTGTCTATCACTTGTTAAACGTTAGTTGGATTCAAATTTCCAATCTATTTGTTATTAGAGTTATCCAATTTTTGGTTCCCTCATTAATGAACTGCCAAATTTTAAAAAAAGAAAGAAAGAAAATCAACAAAACCTATTAGGAAATTCTAAAACTTACCGAAAATTGATTTACCAGCACTGGAGGTGCTTCACACATCCCAGGTATCATTTGCCAATGTCTGAACTCTCCTCTAAATCCCCTGCATATGCTACCGCTTCTGCACATCGTTTGCACCCACATGCTTGTAAAAAACTATAAACCAAACAGCTAGCATTAGCAGCATGGATTACCACACATACCCCATCCCACCAAGTGGTACGCCCTGTGATGCTGAGGGTTTACAGCGTTCTCGTGTAAATGGATCAATTGGTGCTTTCTGAAAAAATATTGAAGAGGTGTTTAGATCCTAGAGGAGAAAAGTAAGTACCAACCAGAGTAATAGTATTCTTAACGCAAAATCAAATGCATAATGAAGCTTACAGAGCTGCACAAATAAATACTCAAGACTAGAATGCCAAGAGAATAGAAGAAGGATAAGTTACCCGTCCATGAGAGCGTTCTTCTTGAACATACGTCCAAAGGCGAAACCCTAGTCGGACCTGTTAATGAAGACTTAAAATTCTTAAACGGTTAAGTTCTTAAATAGTATTAGCTGGTAAAACTAGCCATGTCTTCACTAAGGTAGAAGGTTCCATTCTGACATTTATAAATGTAAAAGAAAGAGTCAATGCTACATTGACATATTTTCTGAGGAATAATGACTAGAGAAATATTGAATATACCATCTTCAGAGCCTCCATGAATGTAACGCTGAACTCTTTCAAGATATTTGCATGCTCGTTAAGCCTGCGCCGCCAGGCTTGTTGTGGTGGAGCACCGTGGTCACGATCCAGCTGAAAAATTCAAATGCAGCACATGAGTACATTGGAAGTAGATTAATCCTTTGATATAAGCAATTTATAAAGTGAGAACAAAATGCAAATCCAATACTCAGATCCCCAGAACTGACCATTAACCAGGGATATGAAGAGCTTCCCATAGGAAATAGATCTAGTAGTTTAACTAAACAACTTTGCCCACTCTCAGGAAGTAATAGAAAATAGGCATAAAAGTTTTTGTTACTTCTTAATATTGTTATGGTATTGAATTTCAGTGGAATGAGGATATATATAACAGCATCAACATTGTTTTATGACTTGGATTTTTATAATAATCAGGTGCATTAGGTTTCATGACATTGACGTCAAAGTCACTTTCTCAGTTTTGTGGATGAATCCCTACCGATCTTGGCTTGGAAACAGTCTCCAGATTCACACAAGATTATCTTGCAAAATTAATACCATATTGTTGCACAATTTCTTAATTTGAAAGAAATTTTTAAGAGATTTCCAGAAACTAGTGACAATAGGGGATATAATGATCTCAAAAAATGGTGCATGTTCAAGGTTCTTATTTTTCTCCATCTTTCATGGTTAGGAGGAGGACGATTCTTGGAGGATGTAGCCAAACTACAAAGAATTGAACAAGATTGCACTCAAAGATAGTTTCCAATTCTCACCATTTTTTTTATGAGTTGCATGGAGCAATTTTCTGCACCATCTTGAATTTCCATTCTAAGTATCATTAGATTTGTGTGAGAGAAGAAGATATGCATAAATGAGCATTCTAAACTCATGCGTGCCACTACAAGTTCATGGTGATGCCATTTGGCCTTTACTAATGTTTTGTCTACATTCTAAAGTCTCGTAAATTTTATTTTTAGACCGTTCCTCAAGAATTGTTTTTAATTTTCTTTAATGACATTCTCATTCACAATAAAAATTCGTAAGAACACCTTTGGGCATGTCAATAAAAAGCAATAATGGAGTGGCCTATTCAAAAACAAATAAGGGGTTTAAGGGGATTCTCAGACTTAACAGTGTATTACTGACACTTTGTTAAAAATTATGACCGCATTCCGGCATCATTGACAACCTTGTTGAAAAAGAATTCATTTGAATGGTCCGAGGTGACAACTCAAGCATTCCAACAACTCAAGGAGGCTCTCGCTTCTATACCAATTCTTGCAAACATGAGTTTCACTAAAACATTCACCATGGAATGTGATGCTTCAGGACAAGTGATTGAAGCAGTTTTGGTTGCCAAAAGCTAGTCCATAATAATCTGAAGGTCAAGCCCTGAAAGGGAAGAAGCTGGACAAACAAATATATGAAAAAGAGATATTGGCCATTCTCCATGTCATCAAACAATGGCTTAAATCTCACTGGTCACCATTTCAAAGTAAAGGCTCATTGTGGTGCAAGTAGATGTTATACCTGTGGAGGACTAGACAGTTGAAAATTATTAAATTTTAATTCATTGTGTGCAGATCTGCACTTATAGTGAACAAAACCTTTAATAAACACCTCTCAAAACAGCATGCTGTTAGACTCAGAAATCTGGACTGAAAATTCACAAGTACAAACACTGCATTAAATCGAAAAAATCTAGACAGTTGACTGTGTAAATTAAATCTCCATAAAAACAATGCTGTAAAGCAAACAGATTCCTCACTCAAACACACATCAACTTTGTATAAGACTCAGATAAAAAGAATTACAAAACACTGCACCTAACTGAAAGAATCACTCACCCACCCTGCCTTGCTTTTATAGATGAAGGCTAGAGTTACAATATATTTAGATAGTCTAATAATAATAGAAACTCTAATAATAACAACACTAAATCTGAAAATCAAGTCTAATAATAACACTAGATGCATATAAAACTGGTGTTCTGAATTTGTTGAGTATGCCATGCTGATGAGAACAGTTGAGAAATCATAGGTAAAATTGTAACACTCCCTCTGTGCAAGGAAGGTGGTCTCTACCAAGCCAAGTCTTTCACTCGACATTTCAAACTTCCCCTTAGCCAGAGGCTTCATCAAAATATCTGCCACTTGCAAATCTAAAGAAACATACTCAAGAATCACCGCTCCCTTCTAAACTGTCTCTGAGAAAACAGTCCTAAATATCAATGTGCTTGGATCGATCATGAAACACTGGATTCTCAAAAAGCTTGATGCAATCTGATTGTCACAGTAGACAACTATAGGCTCCAACATCTCGTCGGTCAATTCTGATATCAACTTGCAAAGCCATATGGCCTCACAACTAGCAGGTGCTTCTGTCATATACTATGCCTCTGCTAAATTCAGTGCAATTGATGCCTACTTCCTTCTGAACCAGGGAATCGTACATATGCCCAAGCTGGAAAAAAAATACCGAAGTGCTCTTCCTAGTACTTGCATCTCCTAAGCTGTCAAAATCAACAAAACCATGCAGCACAAACTCACCATCTCCCACATACCTCCTGCCATAATGAACTGTGAGCTTCAAGTATCGGAGCACATGCTTTACAGCCTTCAAATCAATCTGCCTCGATTTAACCATGAATTGGCTCAAGTTATTAAATGTAAAACAAATATCTGGTCTGGTATTCACAAGATACATAAGAGAACCAATCACTTGCCTATATAAAGAAGGATCTACCAAATCTGAATCTGAATCAGGTAACAACTTCAGATTTGGAACCATAAGAGTGGCCAAGGGTTTACAAAACAGCATCTGAAATCTCTTCAGAATCTCCACAGTGTACATCCCTTGTACAAGGAATACCTCACCTGTACCTTGCCAAACCTTTAGCCCCTGGAAATAATGTATAAGGCCGATGTCCACGTCAAATTCACTGGCCAACTTTTCCTTACACCATGCAATGAACTTCCCATAGCTACCTGTAATGATCAACTCATCTACGTACAAGACCAAAACAAGTAGACCAGATCTATCATACAAATAATAAAGATTGGGATCTACATTAGTTTTGATGAAGCCCAAATTCAAGAAGTACTCATCAATCTATGAGTACCAAGCACGTGGTGCCTTCTTTAGCTTGCACACATGGGCATAAACAAGAATGTAAACAGGACACCTAAAAACACGGAAGTGGATTACTTGAGGCTTCTCATCTGTGAAAGCTTTTTCCAATGTCTTATCCTTCAAAACCCTGTGCGGACATGTTCAAAATGTAGACAATTGCATTACAAGACTCAGCCCATTGGCACATGGTTAAATCCACGTTGTGGATCGTGGCTTTGGTTGTCTCTATGATGGATTGATCCAAGTGGATTAACCAATAGTGACTCATGCGTCAACGCTCAGACAATCCCCTTGACCTATGGTGATAGTGAAGACAATTCTCTGGTCTGCGTTAATCCAAGTGGACTTGCACCACTAGATTCTACCCCAGATCACCATTGTTGCTCGGTTGGTACTGCGCTAATGGCAATAGACTCTTCACGAGGACCAGCACCTACGTGTCAATCCTCACCATCCAGTTTTGCCACTGCATTACTGCACAGTCCCCGTAGTGTCAACATTGCAGCTCACTGCTCGATAGTAACAACAGTTGGTGAAGTCATAACATAACCATTAGAGATGACGAGTCACACATGGAAATGGTTAAACTTCCATAAGGACTCTCGGCTCTCTTCACACACACACATATCCTTGCAGTGTCAGTGTTGCAGATCACTGCTTGATAGTAATGGCAGTTGGTGAAGTCATAACATAACCATCAGAGATGATGAGTCACACATGGAAATGGTTAAACTCCATATGGACTCTCAACCCTCTTAACATGTAATTCTATATATATTTAACTTGATCAGATTCTCATCTGGAGAGTTGTCCATCAGTTCGCCACCCGAGCACCTGATTAGTGGTAACATAGCGGTTCATCTCATTCATGTATGACCTATCGAACGCGATCAGTTCCTAAGCCTTGGTGTCAAACCTCAAGATCCATCAAACTCTACCTACCAGACCTTTTCGACAAAATGACCAAACCAACACAAGGAAATTCACATTATGATCAAAACTGAAATCAGAGAAGCACTTATGGAGCAGCAGAAATTTGTGTTTAACCAGTTTGCAGAAGTCCTTGAGCGGGCAGTTCTGTCGACTTCATCATCGGAAAATCTTTTGTTGATTGAGTCCCCCCTAGGTTTCAAGTAAACCTAAATGTTCTTGTGTTCAAGTGTAAAATTAACACAAATGCACTAGATGCCCAGTTAGATCAATTAGAATCATACTTTTCCATGAATGATTTTTCTAACAAATAAAAGATTAAGATTGCACTTCTTAAAGTTTCTTCACCTATCAAGAAGTGGTGGCAAGCACATTCTTTGCAGAAGAAAGAC
Source organism: Torreya grandis (assembly GCA_037957365.1). Classification (NCBI taxonomy): domain Eukaryota; kingdom Viridiplantae; phylum Streptophyta; class Pinopsida; order Cupressales; family Taxaceae; genus Torreya; species Torreya grandis. The sequence goes on along the minus strand of JARHVA010004800.1, from coordinate 575,531 downwards.
TAGATAGAAGACGAATCAACCTGGGATGACTTCCTAGAAGCCTTCAAGGGTGAATATTATCCTGAAGATGTCTAAGATGATCGCTACATGCAATGGTCACAATTGTAGCAAGGACCAGCCCACTTAGTCCAAGCCTACACCGACGATTTCCATATTCTTTATGCAAGATTGGGCTCTTTCGAGACAGAGCAGCATCAAGTCCTCAAATATCGAAGTGGCTTACAACCATCCATTCAGTCGAAGCTAAAGTTGATCAAAGTCAAGACGATGAATGAGGCCTATCGCTATGCTGCAACCATTGAGGAGTTCAAGCAGAAGGGAAACGAGGAGACAACCTCCACACCAAAGAACACACCTACTTCAAATAAGACCAAACCATCTAAGCCAGGTAAATGGTGTGACAAGCTCAAAAGTAGCAGTGACTCAAACGCAAAGTGCCATGCACAAAAGACCTTGCTTACAAAGACAGAAACAGAGGATGATGTCAAGCCCTCATAATGAATCGTTGATGCAAATCCCAGCGTTCTAGTCAACAACGCACAAGCAACCCACATAGAGCCAGACGTTGAAGCAAAATACTTATTGCATTCAAAAATGTGGGTACAAGGGCAGCCACTGGATTGCCTGATCAATGGCAGTAGCATGAAGAATCTCATTTTCATAGCAACCGTTAAGCAATTGAATTTGCCAACCATGCCTCATTTGCAGCCTTACAAATTGGGATGGTTCAATTCTTGCAACACCCAAGGCATTTGTGTCACCCTTCAATGTCACTTCTCATATGTTATCCATTCAAGGAAGAATTAGTTTGTGATGTAGCCCCTACTGATGTTTGTGACATACTCCTCGGACATACATACATGCATAGTAACAAATGTATGTACAATGCCAATCCTCGCAGCATAATTGCATCAGTAGACTGTAAGAGATACCGGATTCTTGAAGTAATTCCATGCTCAACACATTACGTGCCAACTCCAACGAAGATTGTGCCATACAGCTATGCATACTTCGCATTCCACATTTCACCATTGACTGACGCACAACCTCAAGTAGCAAAGACATCAAATTCTTGAAACCATGTTTACACAAAACTATTTTATGACTGTATATAGAGTCGTTAGAACAAGTCAGCTCCCACAACAAGCCAAAGGGTTCATCAAGCAACAACTTGAGACAAAGGTTTTGCACCTGCTTCCTATACTTCACGCAATCAGGGCTATTGTTCTTCAAGGAGAGGCGACTGATCTAGGTAGATTAACCAAGAGTGACACCTGCGTCAACACTCAGTGCATCCTCTTGGCCTGTGATGATTGTGGAGACTTTTCTCTGGTCTGAATTAATCCAAGTGGACTTGCACCACTAGATTCTATTGCCGATCACCATTGTTACGCAGTTAGTCATGCGCTAACAGCAGCAAACTCTTCACGAGGACCAACAACTACGTGCCAATCCTCGCCATCTAGTTCTGCCACTGTGTTACCGCACTATCCTTGCAATATCAGCAATGCAACTCACCGCTCGACAGTAACAGCAATTGGTAAAGTCATAACATAACAGCAATTGGTGAAGTCATAACATAATTGTCGGAGATGATGAGTCATGCGTGCAACTGCGTGTGTGCGACATTAGCACAGATAGGATAGAATTGGCAATTAGACTACAAGACAACAGCCATACATATTTCTCAAGACTATGCCATGTACAGGATAGACAGATAAATAAAATACATTTATTGTTTCAGTTATATATATTTCTATGTTTTTTTTGCATTGTCCCTCTCTCAAAGCTTCCGCACACACATACAACTTGATAAAATTCTCATTTGGAGAGTTGTCCACCGGTTCACTCCCTGGGCATTGTTGTCAATCAAACTCGCACCCTTGTGAAAGTAGTTTCAAGGCTTCACAGTCTGTTGAAACATGGAAACAATCCTAGGCTGTGGATAACCAAATCAGTGGATTGAATCTCTAGATTGTAAGGGCTAGCTCCCTTTGGTGTATCAATTAGAATCTCTACTCTATGCTACGAACTGTCAGGGAAAAGGGAAGAAAGAAACTTGAAGAAAAATCCTACCTAATGATGGTGATACACCTAAATTTTGATTGATCCACACAATTTGAGCTTCTAAAAACACTGATCAGACAATAAACAAATTGAATTTTAAATTCCAAATAACCCCTACGCATTAGTATTTCATGAAAAGGTTCTATCTTGTGATCAAAGCTTGAAGGAAATGATGGAATAGGCCTGATTCAAGGCACTAACCAGCCACTTATATCCACTGTAACTTCTGCCAAAAGATATTAAACATAGAACATAACCTGCATAATCTGATCAACTAGTAACTAGGTAAGAATTAAGACTTGACAAGGAAGAAAATTCTATCACATGTGCAAATCAATGACATAAATACACTATACCAACACCTTGGAGTCTGAAAATTGTCCTTCTATTTATCTAAAAAGATTACACAGCACAAATTTTGGTAGAATTTAATCTTGCCAAAAAGAGGATACAAATCAAGGCTGAAAAGCCAACTTATATAGAAAAAGCATACAGCAGCCAAGAGATTGGCGTTGAAAATAGAAGAAGAGGTCAACTCTTACATTAACCAAGTCCAACTTGTGCATCATAGCCCAAATAATATTCTTTTTGTCTTCTGTCTTGCATGAAAAGCTCTTTGACGTTGAAAATGGAGAGCCCAAGTTTGAGTCAAAACTTTCATCACGCATAATGCTACGCCAATCTCCAAATATAGAACTCCTCTTGAACTCCCTGAAACAAGAGAACAATCTCCTTTGCATGAAATCAACGCCAAAGTTAAAACTCCACTTGAACTGCTAGAAACGTTGAAAGCCTTCAACAAGATAAACAAGAGTGCATGCATGAAATTCTATGTTGGCATAGAAGGGATGAGGTGGACCCAAGTTTGACAAGTCAAACTCTTGCATGGAAAGCCACGCCATATCTTGGACTGAGAGCTCCACTTGAAGTTGAGTTGGAAGTGCTTTGAAAGGCTTGGATTGCACGAAAACCAAGAGTGTATGCATGAAATTCTATGTTAAGCTCTCTTTGAACAGCCATCCAACGTTAAACTCTTGTTCTTGTGCTCTTCACTTTTGCATGTTTTGCTTCGGGCTTGGGTCACTTGCATGTAGACTGTTTGCTTATGTCCCTGTTTTTTGATTTATTGTCTGCGGCTTATTTCCTCGAATTTTTCTTTCTTTCGAACTTTCTAGCATATTTGTTTTGGCTTTTCTTTCTTTTGCCTTTTCTGCTTGGTTCCTTTTCCTTTTGCCTTGGACAATTCCTTCGATTTATTTCCTTTGGACAAAAAGTCCGAAGGAAATATATCTTCCAGCTTTTGTCTTTGTCATTTTCCCACAGATAGTCTCTTCATCCTTTCCGATTGGTCCATTCACTTTGAACAATTCCGTGGTTAAATCTTCTAAAAGAATTCTTTTAGACAATTTGTCCATCTCTTTCGGCCTTTCTTCTTGTGCCTTTCCGATTGGTCCATTTCCTTCGATCATTTTCATCGGACAAAAAGTCCGAAGGAATTATATCTTCGGGCTTCTCTTTGTTTATTTCTTTCGAACAAAAAGTCCAAAGGAATTCTTTCGGAGTTTTATCTTTGTTTATTTCCTTTGGACAGAAAATCCGAAGGAATTGTTTCCTCAAAACCTTTGCAAATTGCTCTTTGGGATTTTGTAATTGAACTTTCGGACTTTGGAAAGAACCCTTCGGCATTGTTGGAACAATCCACTTACCCTTCGAAAAAGTTGAAACAATCTTTTCTGAAGGACAAGAGCCATTCGGAAATTCTGAGGACAACTCCTGCTTAATGAAATTGTCCTTCGGCATTTTGACAATTGACCCTTCGGATTTTTGGCAGAACCTTTCCCGACGGGAAAGAGCCCTTCGAGATTCTCGAAATGAACCTTCCCGAAGGAGTTCTTACCTTCAGCTTTTGTGGCACGAACTTTACCGAAGGGAAAGAGCCCCTCGGGATTTCTAAAGTGTCCCTCAAATTTCTGCCAAGTGACTTTCCTGAAGGGAAAGTGACCCCTCAGCGTTTTGGAATCAACTCTTCAGAAATTTGCAAAGTGAACTTTCCCGAAGGGAAAGTGACCCTTCGGAAAAATTGTAAAGGTCCTTTTGCCCTTTCCAAGTGCCCCTTCGGAACTCGAAAGTATCCCTTCGAATTTCTTCAAAGTGTCCCTTCGGAACTTTGAAGGAACCCTTCCCGAAGGGACTCTACCCTTTGGGTTTTTGAAAAAGAACTTTTCTGAAGGGATTCTATGCTTCGGGTTTTTTAAATGATCCTTCGGCTTTCCTATAAATGAACTTTCCCTTTCCTTCGGACAAAATGTCCGAAGGATTTGTTGTTTTCAAACTTTTTGGAAGTCCTTCGGAAGTTCGGAAAAGGTCTCTCGGCTATTTGAAAAGAACCCTTCGGACAAAACATCCAGCCCAATTCCTTCGAACTTATGAAAAGCCCAATTTTGCCGAGAAGTGTCGTTCAGGAAAACTGCAAAGACCAATTTCTGCCACTGCTTCAAAAGGCATTTTTATGCAAACTTTCGAATGATAAGAGTTGCCATTTGACCTATAGGGTCAAAATTGTCAACAAGTATTGGATCATGGACCTATTCTTCCTCTTTGCAACCCCATTTTGTTGCAGGTTGTACAATACAATCAACTCCCTCTTGATCCCTACATCTCTACAAAATGCATCAAAGTCCTTGGAGGTGTACTCTCCTCCATTGTCGGATCTCAACACTTCCATCTTCCTACCTGTATGATTCTCAACTAAGGCCTTGAACTCTTGAACTTAGAGAACACTTGATCCTTAGTCTACATAAAATAAATTTAAGTTCTCACAAAAGAATCATCAATGAAGGAGACATTACATTTTATAAATTGCCTATCAAAAAGGTTGAAGTCATCAGTCCACATGTGTCTAAATGAATCAGATCAAGAATCCATGTTGATTTGTCTTTATTGGTTGGGAATGCAGTCTTGGCATGTCTGCCAAGCACGACACTTGCACAAATCTATCATCTCAATCTTGAAGTCCAGAAATCACTGCACCATGTCCTTCAAGATAGGTAGTGCTCCATAGTGCAAGTGACCCAATCACTTGTGCCATTGGGATGACTCATTTTGTATGTGCATTGACTATAAGGAATTGAACAACAGGACTATCAAAAATAGATTCCCCGTTTCAAAAAAATGAATTGTTAGTTAAGTTATATGGGACAGCCATGCTTACAAGGATTGATTTGAAATCTAGATATCACACGGTAAGGGTAACATAATGTGACCAACTTGAAACAACATTTAGAAATCGCCATAGAGACTGAGTTTAAGGCTATATAGCTTATGCTAACCAATGCCCCAGCCGATCCAATCAAGATTCAAGCCATCTTTGATGGCTCACTCCAAAGAATATGTCACAGTTGAGAATAGACTATACAGTTCATAGGGTAAACATGTAAAGGGTTTTGGAGGCATCATGACATCCCTCATTGATCTTACAGAAAGAGATCAATTCATGTGGACAAAAGCAAAAAGCACATTCTAACAAATAAAGTAATGACTTCTAGCACTGTACTTGCATTTCCACAGTTTTCAAAACCTTTTTTAGTGGAATGCAAAGCATCATGAAATGGTATAGGGTCGTGCTCATGCAAAATCAGCTACCTATTGCTTTTAGCGTGGAAATTTGACTTATTAGGAGGTTTATGCATCTATGATAAGGATAAGTTGGCCATTGTGTGTGCTATATAAAAAATCAAGCCATATTTATGGGTCAAAAATTCATTATCCAATAGAATATCAAAGTTTGAAGTATTTACTATCCCAAAAATAATTTCAGAAAACAAGAAGCAAAGTGGGTAGAAATAAACTACAAGTCTTTGATTTTGAAAGAAGAATGGTATAAGTAATGCTGCCGCAAATTATTTATCTCAGCTACTTGAGTTGCACACAATATCTGCAGTAAACCAAGGATGGAGAGAAGAAGTACCAGCATTGGCTGAAAATGCAAAAGATGAAGGTGGTTGTTATGCTACAAGAACCTAAAGGGACCCAAAAGGAGGGAAATATTTATACCCTTTCATGTGAGCTCATTTTTTATAAGGATCACATGTAAATGTACCCAATTCTAATGTAAGGTCTTACAAATATACCCTTCCTTACTTATTGCTGGTCATATTGGTTTCTTTAAAACCTATTACAACATAAGGAGTAAAGTTATTTGAAAGGGTGTAAAAGACGGTGTGAAAAACTTTGTGGCTTCATGTGGAACATTTCAAAGGAATAAAATAAAGAATGTGAGAAGTCCAGGTCTGTTGCACCCATTGTTCATTGCCGAACAAAATGGGAATCTATTAGCATATGGATTTTAATGTAGGCCTACCACATGTAGGTTGAAAGTACTCTATTTATGTAGTGGTTTATCAGTGGACATTTATTTTTATCAAAATCAAAATATACTAATATTCATGTGTAGAAAGTTACACAAATCTCATTCATGTACAAATACAAGGGATTGAGGACATTTTTCTTACAAATACACAATGATAATAACTAAAAAAGTTCAAAAGCTAAGTCATAGATTCTTCCCTGCACCCAAATGACTTCACTTCCATCCCCTCTTCTAGACTCAATTCTCATTGAATGATCAATTGAATCAATTGACTCTAATAGAATCTAATTCTGATTTTTTTGAATCAATTGACTCTAATTGAATCTAATTCTGATTTTTATAATGTCCCTCTCTGTGTACATTTATAATATTCAAAACCATAACAAGTTCACAGGAGAAGCCCAAAAGTCAGAACCGGATTGCCACGGAGTCCAAAACTGAGCCACATTTACAAACGTTACTCAACAGACCCATGCCACGGGATTTTCCTTCAATGCCGCTGGTTTTTCTGAAAATCCATGGCATTACTGCGAGAATATAGCCTGCAACTTCCGAATACTATAACTTTCGCATACAAATTCGGATTGACACGCCCTTTTTTTTGAAATTGCTAATGAGGGAGCTTCCAAACCAAACAATAAAACCTCTATCCACCCTCCCTTGAATCTCCACGAACTCAAGAGAAAGAGACCATCTTCTAAATCCATGAAATTTAACTCTTCCAAACCTCCTCCAAAATGGTTCAATCCTGATAAGTTTTGTTGGTGGCATGCTACGATAGGTCATTCTCATGAGAATTGTCATAATCTCCAATGATTTCTTCTTGCTTCTTTGCTTGGTTCACATTTCAAACTTGATACTATTACTCAACAACATTGGATTTTTATGTTGTAATGCTTCATCTCTTCAATTTGAATCATGAAGACAATGTTGGCTTGCACCAAACATTGTTAACTGGCGTTCAATCTATGATCCGGCCTGACAGTGCTATCAAAGCCACGAAATTTTTTATTGATCATTTATCTTCTCTCCTCATTCTTCATTCCTCTTTTCTAGTTGTCTGACTTGTATAAACTTGTTTCAATTCAAGTTGTTTGTTACTGGCTGTTTGAATTTGGCATATGAGCTGAATGAAGGTGTGTTGGCTGCTTAGATGCGTGAGGCAGTTTTATGATTCATTGTTGACCTGTAGAAGGCGTTTTGATATGGGTAGCAGCATTCTGTCAGTAATCATCTCAGTAAAAAGCGTTTCTACAAAAACGTTTTGGAGTTTTACCCAATATTGCTGCATTCTAACAAAGTTCAGTTAATACTGCATGGTAATTTGTGGTTGTGTTCTGGCAAGTTCAAGGGCGTCTCAACCATATAGAAATGTGTGGAACAGTAAGACATGCTGATCTTCAGAAACGTTTCATCTGCCAACTACGTTTTGACTGTCCTCTAACTACGTAGAGCTGTTTAGAAGGCGTTTGGAGGCCTATTATTCCTCATGTGGTGCATTCTTTGCCAAGTTCTGACAAGAAAAAGAAGAGGAAACTGCATGGAAGTCTGCATTTTGTTTATTCTCTGCTATACATTGACTCTGGCTGTTGTGTTGGCTATGCCAAAAAAAACTGATCATCTACCACGTGGAGCATACTACATGGAGCTGAAATAAGCATTGGATTTCTTTTTTTGAAGAGCCTGTAATTTTTGGAGGCTCCTTTTCATTTCTCATTCCAATATTGGAATTTTCTTTGCATATAAGCCAAATACGGAGGAGAGGTACGTTTTATGCTTTTCATTTAAAAGCAAAACTTTATTTTTAAGTTTTTTTTTCAATTTTGAAGCGTTTATAATCAAATTGCAAGCAAATTTTTCATTTCCAAAAAGTAAAATTTGAAAAATTGTACAAGTTACTCTATGCAAAAATTGGCAAAAAAACAAAAACCAAATTGTGCAAATTAAGGAGAAATAAAGAGAGATACCCTTTACCCATTCATTTCTATTGAAAGGCGTAAATTTGGAAATCTAGAAAAACCAAATATATCCTCAAGTATGAGGTTTTCTTGTTAAGTCGGTGCTAATGATACAGTGAATCATTTTTACATGTTCCCTGGGTACCACGTACCATTCTACTCTCACATACTTTAACGTCTCTTTCATGTATTGTTGAGTATATAGAAAGGGCGAGCTTCTTCACGTACATGTCTATAGAGAGGTTTGGTATATCAATCTAGTGGTATATAGAAAAAGGGACATTTTGGAGTGATAATGAACCAATTTTTGGGGTTTCAAAAACTCAAAACAAAAACAATGCATTCAATCACATATCTGTCATTGACACAACACTGACGGCAAAAACAATTGGTTAGAATGGTCTGGTCAAATAGAGAACACACGCATCTTCAATGATCTATGGTTCAATATTTACAACAAGGATAAACAACCAGTAGAACCAACATGGAATGCAAAAGATATTCAAACATGGAAGCAAAAAAACCATAAAGCATTGACCTTGATGAGGGCCTCAATGGTCAGAGATGTGTTTCGCCATACTGAGGGGTGCAATACTCCATGGGGAGCACTTTAGAAATTGAAAGCCCTATATGATTCCTACTCGGAATTGGACTCCATTCAATTGTGGTTTAAGTTGTTCAACCTCGAGTTGAAAGGTGGTGATGCGATGAAATTGGCTTCAAAAATACGTGTGATCAAGCATGATGTGGATGCCATACGTGTCAAAATCGACATATATATGACCGCATTCAAAAAATCTCTTCTCAACTATTTGGCCTACTTGGAGTCTCTACAAGCAAGCAATCAGTTGAAGACTTATATTTGATCAATTGGTTAAAAAGATGGCAGAAGGAGAAAAGGCCTTTGGAAGACAAACTGAGTCCACAAGTGAAAATGTGTGCTATGTAAAAGGAAATTCTTCCAAAAAGATCCAATAAGGTCACGTACTCCAAAAGTGAAGGGAATAATAAGTACAAGAAGAAAAATAAGGGAAAATGCGGCAAAAATGACAATCAAGGTGATCAAAATCAAAAACAAAATGATAAGCAACACCTCTACTACGAAAGGCGAGATATAAAAAGAAGCCATGAAACTCACAAATGCAGGACTCCATGGGAGAAAGTTGAAGCATACCATAAGAAGAAAGAGGAAAAATCAAAGAAACAAACAGAAGAGTCAAAACTTTGCTCAATTCACTAGTGAAAGCAAGAAATCAGTTGAAGATTTATATTTGATCAATTAGTTATAAAGATGGCAGAAGGAGAAAAGGCCTTCGGAAAAAAAACTGAGTCTACAAGGGAAAGTGTGCGCTATGTAAAAGGAAATTCTTCCAAAAACATCCAATAAGGTCACGTCTTCCAAAAGTGAACGGAATAATAAGTACAAGAAAAATAAGGAAAAATACGACAAAAATGACAATCAAGGTGATCAAAATCAAAAACAAAATGATATGCAACACCTCTACTGCGAATGGCGAGATATAAAAGGAAGCCATGAAACTCACAAATGCAAGACTCCATGGGATAAAGTTGAAGCATACCATAAGAAAAAAGAGGAAAAATCAAAGAAACAAACAAATGAGTCAAAACTTTGCTCAATTCACCAGTGAATATGTGCTTCCAAGTTCAAATGATAAAGAAAACATTGTCTCAATTAGTTCATCATGGTTTGATACTTGGGTTCTTGATAATGGTACCACCCTAAATATGAATTTCCAAAAAGACTTCTTTGAGGAGTTTTATGAAGAAAGTTGTGGTCCAATATTCCTCACAGATAGATCAAGTTTGTAACCACGAGGAAGAGGTAAAATTTGACTCAAGTGTCTAGGGCTTCCAAATTTCAAACTTCAAAATGTTCTATACCTTCCTCAATTGAAAAAAAACTTGTTCTCTTTAGTGCTCATTCGGCAACAAGGCCACTTCATCTTGTTGGACAATGGTGACATCACTATCAAAAGGAAAAGTGACAATGCAGTCATCTTCACTGGACATGAGGAAGGAAATTGCTCAAACTCAGGGGTGAGCCATCAATTTCAAGGAATTATGTTCATCTCGTTGAAGACGGAATGTCTACAAGCATGTTGTGGCATGAAAGATTCGGACATACTCACTATAACAGCATTCATGTCTTGCAAAAGAATGGTGTTGCCGGTTTGCCTACCTTGCCCACAAAATTTGATGAGAAGTGTGAAGCTTGCATTTTGGCCAAACACGCAAGAGAACCATTTCCAAAGTCACAGTGGAAAGCCGATAGAAAGTTGCAACTAGTTCACTCAAACTTGTGTTCTCTTCCAATTCTCTCAACTGGTCGTCATAAGTATTTCATGTTGTTCATTGATCACTACAGTAAAATGACTTGGACATACTTTCTCCAATAAAAATCTGAAGCATTCGAAACATTCAAAAAGTTTCAAATGATGATTGAAAATGATGCTTAAACCAGCATTGAAACACTCAAGATTGATAATGGTGGTGAATACATTTCAAAGAAATTTGAATCCGATCTCAAGCAAAATGGGATCTAACATCATCTCACAGTTCCTCACACTCTGGAACCAAATGGAGTTGTAGAGAGGAAGAACATGATTGTGATGAATATGGTTCATGCTATATTGTACTTCAAAGGGGTAAATTTATACTTTTGGGCCGAAGCAGCTAAAACAACAGTATACCTTCGCAACAGTTCGCCATCAATAACCCTTCAATTCAAGAGTCTATGTGAGATGTGATGTGGTCATCTTCCTTCAATGTGACATCTTCAAGTTTTAGGATCCACTTGTTACGCATCAATTCCAAAAGAGGAAGAATAAGTTGGACCACAAAAGTCCCAAATGCATTCACTTTGGATATTTTGAATCTTCCAAGACATACAAGCTATATGATGAGAAAAATAAGAATTTTTTGTCGTAAAAGATGTTTTTTGTGAAACTGCAAAGGACAAATACAATCCCGATCAACAATTGCGTCGACTTGATAAATATGCAAAGTTTGATGTCTACAAGGAGAGTGATTTGGACGTTCCAAACAGTGAGTGGGGGACATACAATTGGGAATCAATTGATAATCTATTGTCTCCTATACATGAGAATGAAACTCCCCCTGAAGGAGAAAGTGAAACTTCATCAGACAAAGAACAAGGGCCACAAGTACAAGGGACAGATAGTGAAAGAACTTTAGAAGATGAAATTGAAGCATCTAAACCACAGAAAAAAATGCCTAAGTGGGCCACCCAGACATTGAAAGATGTCAAATCAGGTGAAGTTGGGAAAATAGATACTAGAAGTGCACATGTAGCCGCATTGCAATCAAACAAAATCCTTGAAGAATTTTAAAATAAGATTGAAAAACTCACCTTGGATAATTCTTCAAACGAACTCAATGTTGCATTTGATTCAGAACCAACATATTTCAAACAAGTTGAAAAACTTGAACCCTGGAGAAAAGCAATGAAAGATGAGTGCAGTGCATTGGTCAAAATTGGGACTTGAAAACTGGTTGATCTTCCAATTGGTTGCAAACCAATTGGTTGCAAGTTTGCAAGTGGGTCTATCGCAACAAATACAAGGCCAACAGATCACTTGAAAGAATAAAGACAAGCTTGTCACAAAGAGATATGCTCAAAAAGAAAAAATTGACTATAATAAAACCTTTGCACCTACAGCAAAATGGACTACCATTCGAACCATGTTGGCTCTAGCAACTCACAACAGTTACCAAATGGACGTCAAAATTGCATTTCTGAATGGTGATCTCAAGTAAATAGTGCACATGACAGTAAACGGCCAAGAGCACAAGATATGCAAACTTAAAAAATCATCATATGGTTTGAAACAAACCCCTCAAGAATGGTATATGATAAACTAGTTGAGCACCTCATGAACATGAACTTCAAAAGTTTTGAGTTTGAAGATGCAACTCTTTTTGTCAAAACAATTGTATTTGTGGTGGTGTATGTTGATGATTTGTTCATCACAAGGAACAATGAAAGGTACACTAAAAATTTCAAATCAACGTTGATGAAAAGCTTTGAAATGAATAATTCAAGTTATCTTCATTACCATTTGGGTATTAAAGTAGTTCAAAATCCAAAGTAGTTCTTCATCACTCAGTTGAAGTGCATTGGTGACATTCTAAGCAAGTTTAGAACAGAAGATTATAAGCCTCTTAGTAGACCCATGGAACAAAATCTATAATTGACATCAGAAGATACAACAAAGTTGGTTGATGCCACCAAATACAGATAACTCATTGGAACCATGATTTATGTGACCACAACTAGACCAGATATATCATTTGTTGTTGGTGTTCTTTCAAGGTTCATGCAACAACCCAAAGACAATGATTGGGTAGCAGCAAAAAGAGTCCCTAGATATCTCAAAGGAACACAAAATTTTGGGCTCAAATACTCCATGGGACTTCAAACTAGTTGGATATTCAGTTCCGATTATGTTGGTGATCATGAAGATGGGAAATCCACTACAAGTTTTCTGATGAATTTGGGAACAATAGTTGTCAGTTGGAAATCCAAGAAGCAATCAATGCTGGCAATATCTTCCGCAGAAGAAAATAAGATAAGATAAATATGTTAATGTCTGACAAATGACCACAAAAGTAGGTCAAAGGGACTGCAGAGTACAAGAGTGTCAGAGCAAAGCAAGAAGACCAAATGGTTTCCCAAGGAGAAAACAAAGCTAAAAGAGAAATAATACAACAAAGAGCAGAAGTAGCCAGAAAGGAAAGAGGTGAAGAACAACCCGCAGCCAATGACCCCAACCAAACGCAGAGGTGGGAAAATACAAAATAAGAGAACCAGGAAAAGCAATGAGAGAGATCCATCAAGGAGTGGACCCAACTCTCCTAACATCCGAGGCCGTCGAGAAAAAGCTCAAAATAGATGGATAACCAGTGGAGGAGGTGGAGTGTTTGGTCTGTCTTGTGTGTTGCCGTCAAGAGGGAGTAGCACATCGCGACAATCTGGTGGATCTAGTCTGACTCCTGGAGCTGGAACTGGAATGGCTATGCCGATGAGATCCCGAAGGGTTGTGAATGGTCCCTCAAATCCGTACTAATTTGGAGTGCGAGGCTGTGCTGGTGTTGATCTAACACTTATTGCCTCTCCCCGAAGGTAGCACAGTGAAGAAGGAAGTAATCCGTTGGATAGACTATGGTCTAGTGTGGCCCCAAATCATGTGGTCACGAAAACTGAGGGCCTCCTACATGTATAGAGCCAAACATCTCTGGTCCTCATATCTAAAGAGGACGGAGAGAGCTTGGGTCTCCCTGAAGAGGCAGTGAAACCTCCCTCTGATCTCATAGTAAATGGGGCAACAGAAGATGAAGCGCTCTTTCGATTCGACCTCCTGAAGGCTGCATAACCGGCATATCCTGTCTATCCGATCCATCTGGTGGTCTGTCTCAATCCGAAGCCTATGAGAACCCACTCTGAACTATCCAAGGGGAATACGAAGAGCATGCATCCAATGGCAGAAAGTGTACTGGGGGCGGACAATAAGCCCGTCCCTCAGTTCCAGGTAGTGCTCTACATAAAAGGCCATCTTTGGGCATAGCCCCTCGTAGGAGTTAACCCAAGTGGTATGAATATATTGTCTAAAAATATCCTCCCTGATAATCCTATTCATCTCCTGTCTGGTAGGTAGAAGTTGGCGCGGAGTGTCCAAGAAATACTGAAACAAAGGAAGATAGTCCATCATAATCCCCATAAACCCCAAGAGATCTGAGACACCAGCATACCAACAATGAGCCCAGCGCGTGGGGCCATTTCAGAGGAAACCAGAGAAATTTTATGGCTCAAAAAAGTTCTTTCAGATTTCCAAGAACACCAAATTTTGTCAACCACCTCTCATAGTTGACAACACTTTTGCAATTTAAATGGCAAAGAATCCAATCTTTCATGACCGAACCAAGCATATCAATACCAAATTTCATTTGATTCGACACTATGTGAAAGATGGCAGTGTCAAGTTGCAACATTGCCCTACAACAGAGCAACAACAAACATCCTAACAAAAGATCTTGGACGAGAAATTTTTGAAAAGTTCAGATGAATGCTTGGCCTCACAATGACCCTTGCAGATTAAGGGGGGATATAACAATATTGTACATAATCATTGGTGTCATATGATAGTTTTGTCTTATTCAAAAAAGTTTATTTGTCATTCTCATAGAAATTGGAAGAGTCACTTGAGAAAGTAAAATGAACAGCCATTTCACTCGTTTTTTATATTGTAATGCTTCCTCTCTTCAATTTGAATCGTAAAGACAATTTTGGCTTGCACCAAACATTGTTAATTGGCATTCCGTCTATAATCCAACCTGACATTCTACACGCTGAAACGCACTACAACAACCCTCAATGAAGCTCGCAACATGGCCATTGTGAAAGCCTATTGTGGCAATTAAAGCCATAAAATAGTTAAATAATATAAAATGTTAAAAAACAAAAGGCAAAGACAAATCATAAAAAACACATCTGATAAATTAAAAACATAAAAGAAACCCTAAATAGCTACAACCAAACCTAATTTAAAATCCACAACCACACAAACTCAT
This sequence comes from Torreya grandis, assembly GCA_037957365.1. Lineage (NCBI taxonomy): Eukaryota > Viridiplantae > Streptophyta > Pinopsida > Cupressales > Taxaceae > Torreya > Torreya grandis. The sequence goes on along the minus strand of JARHVA010004800.1, from coordinate 560,528 downwards.
ACAAACCCCTATTATGAAAGATGTGGCTCTCATTTGAAAATTGGAAATTTGGAGAGGAGAACTAATCTAGGTAGTTGTTCGAGACATTGTTCTAACAGAATACTGAAAAACTAATGGATCACCTTGTCAAGGACATAAATAGAAACCATAGTTCAAAACAACCCTATTCAAGAAGAGTTGGAAAGTTTATGATGTGTACAACATGATGAAAGGGTGCAAAACTCTCTTTTGAAAAGATCCATCCTCGGAACCCACTCCGAAAGGCCCAAAATATGCAAAATACAAAAAACTAGAAAATTCCCAAAAAAAAAGAGAAACCAAAATTTTGTGTTTAATGAGTTACATGTCATGACATATCCCCTCAACCTCCGGGGTAAACATTTGACACGACTTTTCAGATTTAAAGGCAAATCACTTTACTATCTATTTTTTGACTCTTTATTTCCTGGTAAAAACAGATATAAAGGAACTAACATCTCAACACAATAATCCTAGTGTTGCATCTTTCACATCTCTTCTCAAGGATCACTATCTTCTTGTAAATTACTCTCATTCTCAATAAAGCTTTCCTTTACATTGCAGTATCAATTGTGTTTATTGGGTTCCTCTGCTTTGTTTCGGTTCATTGCTTTAATAGCAAAATGTTTTTCAAAATATCGTGTTGTCCACTGGATTGCAAATCAAATCTGGGTCAGTGGTATCAGAGAAGTCTGTTTTATGTTGGTATGTCCGACGAGGTCAAATTAAAGCAAGTATGATCTCAAGACAAACAACACTTCAAATTATCTTTCTTTTCAATCCAAACCATCTCAGATGGCAAGCAAAGAGGGAACTAAATATCCTTCCAAATTGTTGCTAAGTGAAACCCTCAAGAAGCAGAGGATGGAGATGCTAGAACAATTCACCAATATTCTTTCACAAATCATGCCCACGACAACCACATCTTCCCCATGCAAACCCTTCAGAGGTCCAATACCCTTTAAGGTACAAACAAATCAATGGAAACGAAGTAGACAAATGGCTCTTACTAATTGGAATCATATTTCTCTGTAAAAAAAAATTGACAATGAAAAGATAACATTTGCACTTTTAAAAGTTACTTCCCATGTCAAAAAATGGTGGGAATCATATTTTGAAAAAATGAAGAGAATAAAGATGAATGAAGACTAGACCAAAGGATGCCCTAGTCAAAACTTAGGCCAAATTTGTAGATGCAATCAAAGAAGAATACTACCTTGTAAATAATTATGATGACCAATATAAAAGTTGCAGCAATTACACCAAGGTCAATAACAGATGGTGCAAGACTATATCAATGCATTTCATGCCTTGTAAGCAAAAACTGGCACACATAATAGTAAGACACACAAAGTCCTTAACTAATACAATGGCTTGCATTTACACATTCAAGACAAAATAGAATTCTTGAAGCTGAGGACAGTGGGAGAAGCCTATAAGTATGCAATCAAGATCAAGGCAATTTTTAAATATAAAGGCCCAAAAATGATGGCATCAAATCTGATATTAAGAAGCAAGACGAAAGCCTCCTTAAAAAGAGGCTTCCCTTGATAAGAGTCCACGGAAGGACACAAAATATTGGTGCAACCTCCACTAGATCAAGTGGCACTTGAACAATGAATGTCATACAAGACAAGTACTATTGGCTAAGGTACAAACCCTGGCACCAACTCTAGAACCATCCCCCACACAAACACCAACACAACCATCCATGTTAAACATAGGGAAGCGATTCATAAAGGCCGATCCCTACTCCATTTTCACCATAACACATGACTCCACCTTAGAGACAAATGACGGAGAGCATCTCTTCCACTCACAGTTATGGGTGAACAAGACATCTTTGCACTTCAAGGTGGATAGTGGTAGTCAAAAAAACCTAATTTCAAAAGATATTGTTGAGAGGTTGAATTTGTCGACAACATCTCACCCTACACCATATATAATCGATTGGTTGAATCAAGGTAGAGATATGTGTCAAATGACAATGTCACCTCCGACACACAATCAAGTTGTTTCGAGATGAGTACTTTACGGCATGGCACCCCTAGAAGTGTGTGATGTTCTGTCCTACAACCTTTTATGTGGGGATGAGTACTTTGTGGCATGTCACCCCTAGAAGCATGTGATGTTCTATTATGCAACCTTTTATGTGAAGACGACACGGTGTCTGTCAATTCAAACCTCATACTATTATCATCCTTAGGTGATCTGCCCTACATAATACCAACGGTGGCTCCTCCCAAGAAAATAACTTCGATAAGTGGGAACAAATTCATACAAAAAATATGTGGGTGCCCTTGCCTTGTGATTATTACTAAAAATACGGGGGGGAAGAATGTCATTAGGGTAATGACTATTAAACACACGAAGAAAATCCCACAAAATGATAATCTCAAGTAATTGCTCGTGGAAGCCTTCAGTTACTTAATACAAATACATGATTGGGTTATAACTGGGTTAATCCCACATTTGTAAGAATTAGAAGACAAGGGTGACTTCTAAGGCATTACATGCTCCAAAAGCTTTGCCAATGGGGAAAGGGGCTAGAGGTTGACAAGCCCAAAGAGGTGGATTATATTCATCATTTCTCCCCCTACTCACAAATGCTTATGGTGCTTGCTATGTGGGTCCCTTTGCCTTGTGCTTATTAAATAGGAAAGATGCCATTAGGATAATGACTACTTAAGGAGATCATCTTGAGATGACTTAAACACACAAGTAAAATCCCACAAAAATCAATAATCTAGATTTGTACTTTTTTATCAACACCAAGATGCAAATTTTCTTTCTGCACCCCAAAATGAATAACAGTTACTCTTGGAAGAAAATCAACACCTAAGATATGAGAAGCAATAGTTTCAAAACAACCTTCATTTTGTCATTGAGCAAACTATATAAATGTTGAATGTAATTCAGAAACCTTATCATATGGATTGTGTCAAGCAGAGGAAAGATGCAACCTAGCTATGCAAAAGCTCCATGAAGAGTTAGTTTCTAAGGAAGAAATGTTGATCGATATGCAAAGGGACTTCAACAAAAGATGGCCAGATAGAAGCAAATAATAGCATGGTAAGCCCTCTTGATTTTCAGAACTTCGATTATCCATCAAATTCATCTGGCAGTTTTGAAAAATACACGAAAGGAACTGGTTCCAAACTATTGAAGAAACTCAAATACATTGATCAAGGTCTTGGCAAAGATGGTCAAGGAATTCCAAAACTGATTCTAGGCAAAAATGAGGCCCAAGAATTTCAGTTGATCCGAATTACAGGTGCAATTTGGAGGACAACATACTAGTTACAAAATTTAATGTGTTGTGAAACAAAATTGAAATTGACAGAATTAAAATTGCAAAAGCAAAAGTATTTTATTGCAAATTAGTGTGTATACAAAGAAGGCAATCTCTGTGGGAGAGATGTATGCCTTGAAATCTCTGTTCTTCATTCTGTACTATTTACTTTATAGCTATACAATGCAGAAACTGAAAAGTTACTTAAAATAGTAACTGAAGGGTTTTGGAAGGTTGCCCCACATGGAGATGACATGTATCCACCTTAGAAGTGGAAATGAATGGCTCGAAATGGACAAAGAGTCGAATTTTGGTTGACGAAGTTATTATTTTAGTAGTGTCATTGGCAGGGTCATATTTTCTTGACTGTTGATCAGAATTTGAAACCTTAATGTGTGTTGGAAAGCTCATGAAGCGAACTGGTTCAAATGCCCTAAATACATGCCTACTGCAACTATTTAGGGCATCCAACAAAAGTTTCAAGGCCAAATTCTGCACTGAATGACCCTGAAAATGCCAAAAACGAAATTGTAGAATATACCGAAAATTTAGATTTATCAGAAATTTTCATAATTGTACTGTGAACAGCCATCTAAAACATCAGTCTTAGGTACAATGGAGAATTTTCTCAACCCACCACAGGTACATGTTGGTCTGTTGGCACTCCTACTCGGAAATCTTCAAAATCAGTAAAAAAGAATTTCGAATGGTGTATCCCTCACAAGTGGAAGAGAATCATTTCTCCACTAATATGTTCTTATTTTCACCATAAATAAAAAACAGAAGCATTGGGACCCACTGTTTCTCAAGGAGGCAGCAATTGATCCACGTGACAGTTTGGGGCAATGTTTTGATAAAATACTGTAAAACTAGTGGGTCACTTTGTCGAGGCCATAACTTTGAGACCATAGCTCAAAACAACCACATTCAAAGCGTCAGAAAGTTAGGACGTGGACAACACAATGAAAGGGTGCAGAACTTTATTAGGCAAAGTTTGACCCCCAAAAACTGCTTTGGAAGGCCCAAATTTTGCCAAATACAAAAATTTTGACAATTCAGAAGTTTTCGTTAAACCAAAATTTTGTGTTTTTATGAGCTTCATGTCATAACATATCCCTTCAGCCTCTAGGGGGAACGCTTGCCGCATGGAATTCAAATTCCAAGGAAAATCACTTCCTTATCTATTTTTACACTTCATTTCCAACTAAAAATAGAGTTTCACCTTCTTGTAAAACATTCTCATTCTCAATAATACTTTCACTTATAATTGTTTCGGTTCATTGCTTTCATAACACATTCAGTTTATGCAATTTAGTCTAATGTTCACTGCACTACAAAACAAACCCGAATCAAAGGAGGAGAGTGAAAAAGGACAAAGAACACTAGAAAATACCAAAGAGAATTGGGGGCGAGCTGCTTAACCACATAGAGGTAAGGTTCTTAATTTTTTCAAGAACCTATAAATGTTTAAGTTTATGCCCTCGGGGTTTCTAAAATTGGCAATGGGCAATGGCATTTTGCAGTTTATAATTCATATGCAAAACAATCAAACAGAAAAACAATGGAGGATTCCTCAACATCACCCACTACCCCTACAATCAAGAAGAAAATGTGAACATCCCTGAGATGCAAATGAATACAACCTGGCAAAGAGGAATTTTGAACAAAATATATGAAGCAAAGTTACAGTAACTAGCGGCTATCCAAGGGGAAACTACAACAATTCAGGGAGAAAATCATGGATTTTTCCTTTTTTGGCAGATTAGGCACAACAGTGAAATCGCACCTGTCAAATATCACTTGCTTGGAATTGGTTAAAAAGAGAAAATTGTTGTATTCACCAAAATTCCAAAGGAAGTAAGAAGAATTGATAAAAAGAGTTTTAATTAATAGAGTCGTTGAAGCCTTAACCACATGAACCTGAAGCTGGAGGTGATACAAGGAGGACAAAATGTTATTGTTATTGTTATTGTTTGTTCAAGTGGACAATAGAATGTTCAAGCCACTCTTGACTTGATAGAACAGGGATGTGTTACTCTTGAGTGACAGGGGAAAGGAACCTATAGCCTATCCAATAAGGAAAGGTTTGAGACGGAGATCTATTTAGTCTTTATCTATATAATAGTCTATAGTATAGTATAGTATAGTATAGTATGGTAGTGAGCCATCCCATATATATATATATATATATATGATCCATGCCATCAGCCATCTATCTATGGTAGTAATGTGAATCCTATCCATAGGTGGCTATTTTCCCCTCAACCTCCTCCATATTGAACAATACCTTAACCCTCCAATGTCTAGGGAGTGCCCAAAGGCACTCCTCACTCTCCTTGATCAAGAGCCTAAAGGCAAAGAGAGTGCCTCAATCTCCTGCCTATCAGACGAGACCCTCCCCCTTCTACGTTGGGGGAGTGCCTAAAGCCATCCTCAATCAAGAACCCAAAGGAAGGAGAGTTCCTTGATCTCCCCTATCAAGCGAGTGCCTCTCCCTCGTCCTCGACCTTCAAGTCGAAAGCGTAATGGCCTTCAGCCTCCTTGACATCCTCTCCCTACCAATCGAGGGCCTTTAGGCACTCTCCCGACAAAGGAGAGAGCGGGGTAGAGATTCGCTACACTCATGCCTGACATCAGTCAAGATCCTAAATGCCCTCGGTCCACTATCTTGTGGTCGAGCAAAGGCATCAACGACCTCAATCTATCAATCAAAAGCATAAATGAACTTGACCCAACCCTAGAGGCGATAGAGTGCCACATCAACACAAGGGTCAAAAGGACCTAAACCAATAGGGTGAGCAAGAACCTCGCTCTCCAATGGTTGAGCCTTAATTTCAATCAAGAGCATAAATTCCGTCAATCTCTTAATGTCAAGATATCCTCAACCTCTTAAAATCAAAAATCAATTGAGTGCATAAAATGAACCAATGGCACCACATGCATGGATACAACACCCTCTATTATATATGTGATACAACCCGTCATCTGTTGTATTGCATACATAATGGATGGATGTGTACTAACAGGGAGAAATATGAACTTAGCAAACCAATCAACTGGTCTCCCTTGACCAATGTAAGAGGAACTTGATCAACCATAAGGAACATACCTATCGATTTGGAAAGACTTTGGTTTAGGTTTATTTTTCACCTCTATAGGCATATAAGGGTGGTAAAGGGTAAAGCTAATGCTAGTATTAGTATTAATGCTAAAAATGTATGATTTGATGGTAGTACTTGTGCTAGTTCACTATGAGCCGACCCAGTTATTTCATCAACTAAGGGTCCAATCATTCATGCATACGACCTACCTATCGATTGGCCTTTAGGTGACCACTTTTGGTTCCCTTTACTAGGTTGTGTTACCCTAAGGCAAGGGCCTTCAAGCACTCAGTCGATAGGCCGAGAACCTCGAGGAGAGAACACTCAACCGAAAGGTCAAGTGGTGCTCTATATTAGTTATAAGTAACACAATTTATATGTGACGATTGAAGTGAAATAAGTTTCTTCTAATTCATTGGAATAAAACATTAGAAGAAGTTCAAATACACTCCCTAACGAGTACGTAATGCATAGCTCTGCATATTGCATAAATTCAATCAGAGCTAATGGCCAACCTCTCCATGTTGGGGGTCCTCCACTGGGAAGCCTGGGCACAAAGTGATAATAACTTATCCTTCTCCATTAAGTGATAAGGGGCATAGCTTCTCCTAAAGGCATCAAGATGCTTTCAGGAATATTGCATCATATCCAAATCCAACTCAAGCACCAACCAAAACTATCCCATCTTCTTCAAATGAAAGGTACCAATTTGACCTATCTTTTACTAAAAGACCTCAACCTATCCGTGAGATGCTAATTGGGGATAAACTTAGCTAAAGCACGAGGAAGGGATTGATTCCCAGATAGTGTTAATAAGGGCACCTTAACGCTTGAGCGGATTTTGGATTCCTTCTATTGGTAGTCGCTTCCAATGATTGAAACTACTATGAGAGTTCTAAAGCTTCTCCAATTTGATCCCTTATTCAATGACAAGCAGGTTGATAAGCATCAAAATGAATGAGGTTGAAATGTTTCACACTACTAGGGGAAAATTGACTAACACATAAAGATTGTGATTCTTGATCCTCCTCATAACACACAAACCAAAGGAATCGCTCTGATGGGAAATGTGCCAATTATTTGGAATAATTGGTTGCACCCCTTATCCAGCTGAACTAGTATGAAAGTGGGGGATCTGAACTAATCAACCACTGGGATAATACATCATCAACAAAATAATGCTTCTAGGGAACTCTAAACAACATAATATATCAAGCCCTTGCTTTAGGTTATAGCATACTATACTACAATATGATATGATATAATAGTATAGTACGGGACTAGCATGGTGGATTGTGTCAAAATAGTATGGACCGAATGATAATGCATTGAATCCTTCACTAATCGTTTTTCCTGAATCTTGTTAGTTGTCAATTGTTGTTTTGGTGATGGCCTCAACCAAACGTGGACACCCATTGTTACTATCGACCAACTAGTTGGTAAAGCCCAGACATTGTTTTTAACGCTAACCATGCAATTGGTATCAACCAGCCATTGGCGGCTAGTTGGCCTATTATTGACCAACCCCAACCAGTGGGTATCAATAACCATTGGCAGCCGATTGTTATGATTTCAGCCAGTCGTTGAGTAGACCTATGATCTATCCCTCCATGTACTAGCAATGGAACCAGTTATATACCCATCAATGTAACAACATTCTCCATCCACTCAACAGTGATGAGGGACACTTCATGTATATGTATGCTAAATAATATGATCTGATCTAACTATATTATTAATGTCATATCACCATAAGTTGGGTTGAACCAACCCCTTGTATATCACAACTGACAAAAACAAATAGGTGATTCCCAAGTACGTCCATCAGACATCATCTCTTCTTTCCATAATCCCTTTCATTTTAGTGGGGAGGCTAAGAATCCGACATTTTTATCACGTAAGCATAATTGAAAAAGGGTCGATATATGGGAGATGGGGAGGGAGAGTTATGTTTAATTCTCATCATGTTTCATATCATATAGCCATAAAATGCGATGCGATAAAGCGTTTCTTAGTAGGGACCAACCAACCAAATATCTATAAAATACCATATTGGTCGGGAGGATCAACCATAAAGTCGTTCCTAAGATTGATCAACTCTAATCAGGTAGGATCAATCATCTCTAAAGTCCGCTAGTGCTCAAATGTATACACATACAATATCTAAGCATATTAACCATACCTAGTCAGATGAATGATTAATTGAAGCTCTTATTCATCAAGAAACCAAACTCCATTTGTCTGAGTGACGATGTATCGTAATAAACCAACTCCATTTGCCTATCTTGTCACTTCGGGCCCGCATTCTAAGCGGTCAAATTCAAAATTAATGTGAAGAGAACTTCGGTCAAAGAGAGCTCTTACCTCTTGGCCCTACTGGTTGAGTGCAAGCATAAATGCCCTTAAGGTCATGGTCAAGTGCCTAAAGGCCCTTAGTCAAGTATTGTCGACTCATGAAAAAAATGTAGGCCTTCAATTATCAAAGATCTCATCCGACAAAGATCATTTCCAAAATCCCAGGGGATTCCATGACCGCCTAAATCACTCCCACATAATAGAACCAATTCCCTAATTCATATATTTCTTGATCGATAGGTAGATAGATTCCTCGACTGCAAGATCCTTCACCTCCACATTCGACTCAACAATGACCTAAATGGAGTAGGTCAAGGCATCATCAAATGGGAAGGGACAGAAGAGCATAAAATGGGTTATAATATGGCACTCATCACTAAATAGGATGGGGGGGCACCCAAGAAATTTTCTTCCACAAATGCTAAAAGAGATGGTTTTGCCACTTTTTCTACGAATGGGGAGTATCAAATAGCATCTCTTCAACCAACTTCATATGTATCTTCACTTTGGTGGAGATTGCTAAGTTAGTTTAGGAAACAAATTAAAAATTGAGCACCAATGTTAATAATCCAAGTAAGATCAGCTTATTGATCGAAGTTATCTTCCCACAATCTTTATTTGGCTACTTAGGACAAATTGAGGACCAGTGTTACTAATCCAGGTAAGATCAACTTATTGATCAGAGTTCTCTTCCCACAATCTTTATTTGGCTGCTTAGAACAAGAGCACCAACAAGACCATGAACATAAAGAATATCCATCCAGAGAGACACGTCATTGACCACCGTAAAGGAATATTTATCCCCTGCTTGCCATAGAGCATCGTAAAGGAACATCCATTCATAAAGACACCTACTTGACCACGTCGAAAGGAGTATCCATCCATCCAACCAAATCCCCGCCATCCAACCAACTGGATAGACAGAATGGCTAACCCATCACTCTAGCCATTCTCCCAGATAGATAGGATAGACAAAAAGTCAAAGGCTTGCTCAACTGATAGGTTGAGACCTTTAGTCATCATAACCTTTAGTTCATTCAAGGCTCAACTAAGAGTTGGTTAGAGCTAGGGCACGCACTTCAATCAAAGCACTTGATCTTTTCGACCTAAAGTCAGCACAACTACCACATCCATTTAGGATTCACCAATTGAAAGGATGTATGCTACAATTGACATAAAATAAGAGAGATGTAACTCTTGAGAAGCTATTTTTTGGTTCCAGGATACCCCTTAATGTTGCTAGGTCCCCCTTATGGAGATATGTTATAATATTCTAAATCGGAATATTATCCAAGAATTTGGATTCCTTGGAAATCCCTTTTAAAAGAATTATTGATTTTAAATTGAAATAAAAATTTATATACTAAAATGAATTTTAATTCAGAATTTTCGAATGATAAAGCATTTAATCCACAAGGGGTTTCGTCCTTGGGCTATTTGATAACAAGGGTTTTCGTCCTTGAGATCACATTTGCAATTAAGGAGTTACGTCCTTCAGAGCTTTGTTGATGCTTGTACAAAATTACATGTTTGAATGAATATGATTTGATGCCTTCTTCCAAAACAAGGTGGAGTATTTATAGCATTAGCCTTCCATTAAAAAGATTATATCTCCTCCCAAAAGTGGCGACCCTCCCAAATGTGGCAACTTTTCCAATGGTTGTTATTAATTAATGAAATATACTAATGTTCTCTTAATGACAGTGATTTCCTCCCTTGAGTGTGGCACTCCCTTAATGATGATAATTATTAATTAATGTTGGTTTAATGACAGCCTGTCCTTAATTCCAACGACGGCCTTTCCTTAATTCCAGCACTCTATTTAAGGCCAATGATTGAGCATATTGCAGTGATTTCCTTGAGGGCGATTTGATGACAACAAGTTTCTTATTTAATTCCAACGATCTCCTTATTGGGGATATTACAGACCTCCCTTCTTCACATTGCTTGTCATCGAGCAATTGTAAATTGAGATGTTCAAGAATTATTGCTCCTTCCCACGTGTCATCTTTGACTGGCAAATTTTGACTATGAACTAAATACTCTTTGATACTTCTATTTCTCAACCTCTTCCCACGGACCTCAAGGATGGCTTTGGGTATTAAATCCAACTTGACAATAAAATCAAACAGTCCAGGCAAATCCTCTAGCATAACTCCTTTATAGTAGTGTACAAATAGTGTAGTTAACTCATGAAGATCATGCAGCGCGGTGATTTTTACCTCTTCACTGCCACTCTATAGTCATAATCAAACACATCGCAGAATATTCTCTCTAGTGGATCTTGGGTATGCCTCTTGTAAAGCAATTTTTGATGCATTTCACTTCCAGCAATGCTTGTGATCAATTGTCTAAAAATTGCTTGAAAGGAGTCCAATTCTAGGGTGTTGAGTATAATAAGTCTCAAAAGATTAAAGAGCTCTTTGATATTGTTTTGATAGAGTGTACCTAACAATAAAATCCAGCTCCTAGTATGTATTTGGGTGAGCGCATTTAGTATATTGGTGTCTTTATTTCGAGGGAAATGACCCTCATCTAAAACTAACAATCTTGGATCTTCCAAAAGAATTTTCTGGCCAGATGCGGCCATTTCATTCTTAGCATTCTCACAAACTATGCTTGAGAACTGTGAATAACTCACAAGGAGAATACTTTTTTTCTCTTTCCACTCTTTAAGTGTCTAAAACTGCTTGAATCTCAATGTTTCCAACTTATTGATTACTTCATGAATGTTGAACACAGGGATCTCCTCTACTTGCCATGCTGTAAAGTCAGTCATCCAAGAACACAAAATGCGTTTGGGTGCAACAATTAGTGATCTCTCATCTAAATACTTGGTCAAAAAGCTCTGAATAAAACTAATAACAAGGAATGTTTTCCCTGTACCTGGTGTATGTACCAAAATGCAACAGTTGGGTTCTTTTGTTATATGGTTCTTTTGTAAGAAGTTTTACCCATCAATCTAGTATGATTTCATATGCTTTCGGAGATGAGAATGAACCACAAGTTTCAATACAGGACTTTTTTGTGCTGACCTCTTGGAAAATGTTTGATTATCAATACCTAAAACAATCTCCAGGTCTCTATTAGGGCCATGCCTTGGACATTTTATACCCTTTCGAGCCTTTGGCCATTGTATGTCAAAGATTGTTTCAATACTTTGCCCAATAAAGCCACACAGTGCAAACTTTGCCAAGATCATCTTCTAGAATGAAGCTATGAAGGCAATCTTCTGTACCATCCTTGTCATAAGTCAAATCCATGTCTCGATTTACCGTACTCTAGGAACATTTGAAAGATAATGACATTTGTTTCCACATTGATGAGATTTCGTCATTGTCTTCTTCATCACTTTGATTTTGCATCTCTCTCCCACATAAATTCTATTTCTACATAATTTACAACATCAACCTCCGTAACTTTTTCAACTGCAATCTTTTCATGTTCTTTCGTTATCTCCTCAAGCAACTTTTCTATGTTCTGCAGGTCACAGTGCCTGATGTTTCTTTGAAAGATCTTGCAAACCTTTTACAGTATCTACCGATATATTGAGCCCACCTTTCGCATCTGCTTTAGCTCCTATTTCCACATGTTTCTATGACAGCTAAGAATCGTGGCTAAAATTAAGCTTCTTATTAACATCCTCCATAAACTTTTTTGCTCCAGTATTCTGTGAATCCCACTCCTGACTTTCCCATATCCATCAATCATTTTGGTTGGCTCTCCATCTTGTTTATTTTTAAGATAGTAGCCCATGATATCTTGTTGGTAGTGTGCATTAATTTGGCAATCAACTAGTTTATCAAACTTCGAACCTATGTTCAGGGAACAATCCTCAAGACCTTTCTTTTGCACACACTGAAGTTTGTCTTCACTCTGATGCAGACAACACATATCACATCATCATCATCATCATCATCATCATTGATTTCAATAAACAACTTGTGTTCATCTCTAATATCCAGATTTTGTGTCATTCTTCTCAATAGAAGGGTCTCCACAAATATCAACTCCCTCTTGGATTAGCATGTTTGGATATTCTTTTAATTCAACGTTGATTATAAAATTAGACCCTGACATCTATATGGAACCCAGAGAGTTCGACATGCCTTCCCTAATGCTTGGAGAATTGAAGTCACTTAGATTAAAATTTATTCTACAGGAATTTTTCTCCTCATTGAACCTAGTAAACGCGAGATCTAAAGCTTTAGTAGCAAATACGACAAGCATGTTCTCCAAGATGAACTCACATAATTGGTTGTTACCTGAACAAGCTGGTCATGAATGGCATCATGACAAAATAATGACTGAGCATAAGAGGCAAATCCTTCTATTTCTGTTTCTTCCAATTCATCTTTTGTTGTGGATGACTGTGTGCAATTTGTCTCTAATTCACACCTTCATTGGCTTCTAGATTTTTTAAGCATACCTCTGAAAACTCTCCATGTTCAACATGTGAACTTCCTATTTCTCTAGGATAGCCAGGCGATTCTAAAAGCAAAGGTGCACATGGAGTGTCTGGTTGGTTTCCATAATACCATTGAAAGTTCCTTTGGTATCCTTCAATAGGTGAGGTACATTTAGTGACTTTTTGTCTTTTAGGGCATCAAAGTTATCTTCCTCATAGTGCCATGTTCCATTCCGTGACTCACTCAACTCCATATAGTCTGAAAAAGGGATTTCTTTTCGAATATCTGCTGAAAGAATTTTGTATTGATCAAAATTGGCCACAATATGCTTGTGTAGTGACCCCATGGTTCACACGCTGGCAAGAAAACAACTTTGATACCACTGTAATATTCCAAATCGGAATATTATGCAAGAATTTGGATTCCTTGGAAATCTCTTTTAAAAGAATTGTTGATTTTAAATTGAAATAAAATTTTATATAATAAAATGAATTTTAATTTAAAATTTTCGAATGATAAAGTATTTAATCCACAAGGGGTTTCATCTTTGGGCTATTTGATAACAAGGGTTTTCATCCTTGAGATCACGTTTGCAATTAAGGAGTTACGTCCTTCAGAGCCTTGTTGATGCTTGTACAAAAATACATGTTTGAATGAACATCATTTGATACCTTCTTCCAAAACAAGGTGGAGTATTTATAGCATTAGCCTTCCATTAAAAAGATATGTCTCCTCCCAAAAATGTTGACTCTCGCAAATGTGGCAACTTTTCCAATGGTAGTTATTAATTAATGAAATATACTAATGCTCCCTTAATGACAGCGACTTCCTCCCTTGAGTGTGGCGGTCCCTTAATGATGATAATTATTAATTAATTCTGTTTTAATGAGAGCCTATCCTTAATTCCAATGACAGCCTTTCCTTAATTCCAACGCTCTCTTTATTTAAGGCCAGTGATTGAGCATATTGCAGTGATTTCCTTGAGGACGATTTGATGACAGCACGTTTCTCTCCTTATTGGGGATATTACATATGCCATCAAAATGGGAAACAATGTTTCTAAAGGGTATATGCCTCCAAGTTATCTTCAGTACAATTGTTTTGAGAGAGGACAAGGGACAAACTAATGTAAGACTAAAAGGTATCAAGGATAGTTAGATTGACAATTGGGTTTCTATTGTTTTCGATGGGAGGACCAATACTCCCTAAAGACCTCTTATCAACAATATTGGGCCCTCTCCAAGGGGTGTAATGTTTCTTAGATCAAATGACAATTCAAGTCACATTGAAGATGCTCCTTATTTGATGGATCTATTTCGGCAAGCGATTCAAATGGTTGGAAAACAAAATGTACTTCAATTCATAAGAGATAGAGTTGTCAATAACATATTAAAAGGGGTTATGATTGACAATGAATATTGTGACATAATTTGGACTTCTTGTGTGATGCATTGTCTTAATATATTACTTAAGGATTTGCACAATGGGCTTCCTTGGATTAGTGAGACGGTCACCAATGCAAGAAAATTACAACAATTTATTGTGAACCATCCTCTTTACAACTTCATTGTGTACATTTTACTTCCTCTTTTATCATGATTAAGGGCTTATTGAAAGTGAAGCAACCACTTAGGGACACGATGGTATCTACCAAGTGGGAGAATTGAGAAGCCATCCTAATACCAACATCCCTACATGTGACGACCTCACATTTTGTTGCCTCATTCTCAAGATCTTTCAACTATTCGACAATGATAAACCATGTAGGGTGATGTATTTGAGAGGCTCAATGTGATGACAGGCTAGACTACTTATTGAAGGTTGTGACACCTTAATTTAATCTAGAGACTATAGATTTGGTATGAGCATGTAGCAACAAGAGGAGAAGAATGCTTCAAAATCCTCTTCATATTGTTGCCTTCTTCCTTAATCCAAAGCAGTTTCATGAGAAGCAATGGACTGATGAAGAGGTATTTCAAGGATGGCAATCCTGTGTGGATAGATGTTATCCTCTTAGAGATGATCACAATAAAATCAAGAAAGAATATATAATATATATTAGATCAAAGAGACATTTCATGCATTATGACTTTGCATATGATCGGGAAAGTCTTAAGTATTTTTTACTTTTGGGAGCAACACAAGACAAGGACACCCATGCTTAAAAGGAAAACCACACGTCCTGTCTCACATAAAATCAAATTATGAATTCAAATTGTTCAATTCAAATTATATTAAACTTTAACTATTTGATCAATTAAATTTAATTTGCTTCCCAGGTATCTAGTGCATCTACCTATGAGTCAAATAGAAGAGAATATGTCTTCATACATTCGGTGAAGCACAATAGGCTAGGCAATAAAAAGGTAAAGAACCTTGTATATGTTCATTCTAATGTTTGCTTTCTATCCCAAGCTTCTCAAGTATCTAATTCATTTGCCTATGAGTGAAATAAGAGTGAATATGCCTACATCCATTCGGTGAAGCACAATGGCCTAGGCAATAAAAAGGTAAAGAACCTTGTATATGTTCATTCTAATCTATACTTTCTATTCAGAGCTTTGCTTGAGGGGCACCTATATATAACTACGCTCAGTCTCCTAGGCATAAATGTTATTTAGAGCAAGGGAGAACCTTGGCCTCCCGACCATAGCATATAGTCCATACATAGTTTTTGGACCCATCAACACGAGCATAAATGCCCTTGTACCGACAAAAGTCTTATGCTCGAGAGACCTAGGTCCATTATGCCCCTAGCACCGCAAAAGGAGGCTAGGAGGCCCTATCTATATACGGGTCCCCTTGAGCCAACAAGGCAAGGGGAGGGTCTCGATCGATAAATTGGGCGATAGATCAAGGGAGACTAGTCTATATATAGTATGCCAATAGGTTGTTAGGGAAGTGTCGACTATAATAAACATATAGTTACAGCAGCCCTCCCCATTGGCCTCCCAAACATAACATAAATGTCATCGATGCAAGGACCTTTAGGCATCCGCATGCACCATACCGCAGCTACCAAGATGTGGGATTATGATGGCTCATTCGACAATCACAATAGTGAATTGTCACTTGAGATTCTTGAGGATGTAGAGGGCATCTTATCTGGAGGTGATCACCCACAATGGAGGAAGCACAAGGAAGTTGAATCAATACCTCTCCATATTCAAACACAGTAGAATACTTTATATCATATAAATTATTTCAAATTTGTGCCTCCTTGTACAAATAATTTTAAGGAGATACATTCAATATTGAATTCTTAATGTGTCTTGTTTGATCATAATCTAAATTTGCTTCAATATTGGATTCTCAACGTCTCATGTTTTCATTTTTTTTAATTTGATTTGGCAAATTCTCCTTATGGGTTTTACCTTTGGCTTTTGTCACGATTGAGGGTTAGCTCTTCCAATAATGTCTCGTGTTTTCATTTTTTTATTTTTTTTTTGGTAAAATCCCCTTATTAGCCTTCAGCTTAGTTTCCACCACCAAGGGGTGTCTCTTCTACTATTGCATTTTCAATGTCTCGTGTTTTTTTCAAAAATCCTATTTTGATATAAGAAATCCATGTGTTTTTCACATATTTTCGAAGAAGAGCATTTTCTCTCACCTAGGACTTGCTAGAGTGAGTGCAGTCCATCTTTTGGGTGTGCAAGTTCCCCCGTCCATGGTTCATTTAATGTAGTAGTGTCTGTGAGGGAATCTTCAACTTAGTTGCCACTATTGATAGATTTTAAATTTTCAATGTCTTGGGCCTTTATCTTATTCTTTTAGTTTGGTAAATTCCCGTATGGATAAACCATATTACTTCAGTCAAATTGACCTTAGACTTGCACTTGGCCATTGGGTATGCCACACTCGGTGAGTTGCATGATACACTTTGTTGCCACAAGGGGTATCGAATTTTCAATGTCTCGTGTTTTCATTTTATTTTATTTTAAATTACCCTAATGAGGTAACCTTCAGCTTATAGTTGCCACCACCGAGGGGTATTGAATTTTCAATGTCCCAGGTTTTTATTTTTTTTATTTTTTTTAACATGGAAAATTCCCTTATAGGATAAGTCAAATTCACCCAAGACCTGTAGTCAGCCGCTAAGTATACCATGCCTTGTGAGTTGGATGTGATATTTTACCCAATTTCAACGTTTTATCATGTTTGGTAGTCAGCTGCTAGGTATATACCCGGTGAGTGGGATGTGTATTTTACCCAATTTCAACATTTGATCATGTTTTCTCTCAATTTGAACCTGGAGCTAACCTTTGGAAGCCTAATACTTTTACCTCTTTAGCTCATCCCATTCGACAATGTCTCGTGTTTTTATTATCTAAAGGAATTTGTCCATTTTGCTTAAAAATCTTATGGTTGTATTACCTCTTTAGATCATCACATTCCACAATGTCTCGTGTTTTCATTATCTAAAATTATTTTTTCAATTTGCTTAAAAAATTTATGGTTGTATACAAAAACTTGGTGAATCCTTAAAAATATATATTGTTCCCTGTAAATCTAGGCCGATCTTGATTCCCAAATTACGAACATTTATTTTTTCTTTCAGAAAAATTGGCAAATAATAGTGAATTGACGAATATTAACCGCCAGGATTACAGCTACCTTCATGGATTTTGCTAATCTGAGTTAAAAAAAAATTCAGAAAAAAAAAATCATTAATTCTGTTCCAACCCATATATAATTAAAACAGATCAGCAAATTTCAACTAGGAAGAGCCAACAGTGGTTGTTTGAGAGACAAATGCAATTAACTTGAATACAAAATAAATAATCGAATTAAACATTGCAATGGCAATCACATTCACATCAGATATGCTTAAGCTCGTCCCCAAACAAAGCATATAAGACCTTTATAAAAAACAGTGATTGCACTATATCTAAATCGGGAAATGGCAAAAAATAAAGAACTCTACCAGCTGCAAAGTGGGTTTTTGAACGTAATCTTCCGCAGGCCAAGAATGCCTTCTACTGTGGAAAAGTGTGCCGCTCACCATTTTCGCCTTCGCCTTGTATGACTCAGATCTGCATTTGCAATGCTTACTTAGGCCAAGGCAAAATCAAAATGAGGAGCAGGTGGAAAATTTGTAGGAATCCTCCCTTGAAATAGAAACAAGGCGCCTAGCCTACCTACATCATTCATACTCTGCATACGCCAACATTTTCCCGCATGCATGCATGCATCCTATGTATGTATGTATGCATCGCGTCAGTTGAGTGGCACCGTTTTCCTTTTATTTCTCTCTTTAATTTACCATAACCCTCCTTTTCCCTTCCTTTATTTATCGCATCCGAGACTTCTTCAAAGGAATAAAATAATCTTTTCTTTAATTTATTACGGGGTTGTATTCATTCTTAATTGATTTAATTAATTACTGTAATTTTAAAAGTTTTATAATTGAAACAAATTTAAGTAACTATAATATTCTTTATTTTTTATTTTAAAAACTTATCTTAATAAATTACAATCCATTAAAATTATCTATTTAAATTCTATTATATTAAAATTATTTTATATTTATTTATATTTAATTTTTCAAGGTTATTATTCTTGTTTATACTAAGATAAAACAATCATTAAAAATGGATTTCAATCAAGTTGTTATTTTATGGGAACATGGTTTTATATTAATATGTAACACATAACTACAATATATGTAAAATAAGCTTCATCAAATTTAAATAATAAATTAAGCTTAATTTACATAAAATAATATTTTTGATGTCGTAATAAACAATAGTAGGATTTTAAGAAGAATATTTGATTTTGTCATAAATCTAGGGATAATTGTTGAAAATTATACAATAATTATTAAGCCCTCATAAAAATCAAGCTAAGGATAACACAAATTTAAAATACATCCTCAATTTTTGGGGGATTGTTAGATGTGGTTATCCTAATAGGATTTTGAAAAAGCTCAATTTCCTAGGGATCTATACAGAAGTTAAGGAAAGTGAACGATGTTTTTGAAACATCTGATTTGATAAACAAAGTCATCAAATCAATTGTCGTTTGTCCACATCTTATAGTAAACATGTAGTATAGAGACCTAGTTTATCAAAAATATCAAGTATATAGTTATAACAAAGTGTTCAGGTCATTTTCAATTTAATCTCAGTTCTCACAATCTAGCTATAGACACCTAAATTTGGTATTAGATACTTTGGTAATATCAACTTTGGCACACTTTGACATACTTGGACTTTGCGTACACATTTGACTCTTGTGCACATGTTCTCCTATCTGTGTACCCACCTATTATCTTGGCCAACCCAATTTACTAGATGCACATACTTAGGATCATCTTTATCTAAGTAAGAAGCTTCTAGAATCCTAAACAGACTATTATTGTATCTCAAATCACTTACTTTCATTGCCAAGACAATATTAGTAATAGTCGTATAGTTGTAGCTTAGCACGAATGTCTACCTTTGCCAGTGGTATCCAAGAACACTCAACGACTATTTTTTAAACTATGAAGTCTCTATTAGGTTAGCTTAGACACGTTACATGGGCCAGTCATAACGAAAAATATCAAAGAGTCAACTATAAATACAAAACAATCTTAAGGTTATACTCACTTGGCTATGACATTAAGAATCACTCATAGGCTTGAGAAATCCATTGGCACTCTTTGAAGACATTATCACAAAGGCATACATATCTAAATATCCCAAAGGGGTAGCCCTAGAGCCAAGTCTAAATAGAAATGTAGGTCAAAGTTGTATGGTGCCAAGTGTCAATAGTCAAACATTGCATTGCATTTTAGATTGATTGTGATGTTGTGACACGCACCTAGGTGGGATAAATTTATGTAGTTTGAGCCCTCTTTAAAGTATTAGAATATAGTCAATGCTCAATCACTCAATGAAGTGTGGTTTGGGATGTCTAACCTAACATACTAATCCCTTTTTCAATGGTCATATTGTGTTGAAGGTTTCAAAGAAAAATAAAGATTAGCGCACATGGCATAAGTCAACCGTATAAACATGAGGCTGAGGTGTCATAGACCTGTATAGTCAACAAAGATATTATAGGGGTCTCATTGTTATTGATAGCATCCACATAGGGTTTGAACCCTTATTTTTTTATCTGAGTAGTTACAAAGTAGACACTAAACATTTTTAGGGAAAATGACGAATATAATATCAATATAAGCTAAGTACCTCTCTTCCATCTTTCTTTGTCAAATTTTAACCTTTTAAGTGTAATATCCATATACCATTTTACATTCATGTTTGTATGATTATTGCTTCATTTACAATTTTACTTCATTTATATCACATTAATCACAAAATAAGTAAAACATTTTAGTGAACCCAACATGAACGTGAACACAGAAAACCTTATATGTCTTCTACCTCAGGGTTTAATACTTTTTTAGGGTTTTATATTTAGTTTGCATTAGGGTTTGACTTTTAAATCTGATTTCTTATTTTCCCTTAATAAGTAATAATATATACACTTTGCCTTGGCTTTATTGATGTTTTCATGAACATATTCTATGTCATCCAAGAAGGTTAGATCTATTATACCTATAAGGCAAAGTGTTAGGTTAAGTGGTGTTATAATTGATCGTAATCATATTCCTTTGATCCAACCACATGTTTGTGTGTAATATAAACTGGATAAAATTGATTAAATATAAATTCCTTCTATTGATGTAAATACCAATAAAGAACACAATGATGTAGAGGAACGTGTTATCAATGATGTTATGTTTGATCTTGAAAATGCTCACAAAGATGATAATGAATATAATGATGAATTTATGGTATAATACATCCCAATGAGCTTAATGGTGTAGATTTTACACAAGTAGAAACACTTTTAAATTTTCAAAATCGAATTAATATGCAATTTAATGACTTAGATAAAATCTTAAACATTATCCTAGAGGTCAAGAATGTAAAGAATACTAAGGAAGCCACATTTGAGGAATAATATTATGAACTATTGAATGATATTAATCCACCTTTTAGAGGCATGGATCTTATAATAAGTGTTTAGACCATTATTCCTACTATTAGTATTCACGTGTCTACCCCTGTGGTTACACGAGTGTTGCCTACACTTGGTTTGGGGGCAACATAAGTTAATCCTAAAATTTATATGGTTATCCCTACGAAACATGATTTTGTACCCCTACGCTTGCTACTCATGTGATACCATCTATTTCTAATCAATCTCTTATGCCTTCCAACCAAGAGCTTATACAAACTCTTCTTGATCTTAAGCCAAGGTTTGCCAACTGGAACAAGGTTCTTATAAAGCAGGTCATTTGACAAATTCTCAAACATTATTACACAACCCTTTAGCCCCAAATATTTTCACTTATCCTTCTCCTATAAGATTAATTTCACTTAAGCTTACACCATACCATGGTAAAGGTGATCAAGAAAATTATCTTAGATTTTTGCATGTAACTTGTTTAGATTATTCCTATGATGATAAGTTACAATTTTTTTTCCTTAGAGCTTCAAGGACTATGCCTTGAGATGGTTTTATGACCTTCCTTCTAATTAGTACATGCTTTCAATCATTTCGTTGACCATCTCTTAACTCACTTTTCTATCAATATTATTGAGAAGGTCTCCTATACTCAAATTACAAAACTCGAGTGAAGACCTAAAATGAGCCCATTAGTGACTATGTGCTTTGTTATAAGGCCACGTCTCAAAAATGACAAATCTTATGGATGATAATGAATTGTATGACATATTTAAGAAAATCTTACTTGCACTTATCCATGAGTCTATTATGTTCAAAGGCTTCTAATCTTTCGATGACATGTACCATAAGGTTAAAGACCTTGAGGTTAAGCTAAATTCCATGAATAAACTAAAGTACAGGGCCAACCCTCTAACATCTTCTAATGCCAAGTTTCAAAGTAAACCAACTTTTAAATATAAGGCTAATGATACTAAGAATGAGGCTAAAATAATGGTTAATGTAGTTCAACAACTTATTAACAAGCTCATCCTTATGACTCCTCAAAAGAGGAAATTTACACAATTATCATAGCCTCCTCATAAGGTGTTATAAAATCTACTCGAGTGGAATCTCATATTTATCCCTCCACCAATGGAGGTTATTATGATGGAGGCACAAGCTAATGGGTTCAATAAAAATGAATATCGTGATTGGTGTAGCTACACAAAACATTTTACTAATAGATGTTATGGTTTGAGATATAAAAGACAAGACTTAATTGAGAACAACATTATTGAGATCAATGATGTTAATCCACATACAAATGATTCAATTTCATAACCTAATGCAAAGCTTAAGATATTTCTGGATCTATTTCTAAAATATGTGGCCCAAAAAACCAAATCTAATCTTAAAGTACATCTAACTTATAATGTGCAACCTCCTCTTAATTCTTATGTTTCTAGAATTGAGGAGGCTCATCATATAGACGGTATTATTAGTCCACTTAACAATGCACAAGTATGATGACCTATAATCACATTCAATGACCATGAGATTATTGATGATGATTATATCAATGCATCTTTGTTCATATGTGCTTTCATTTACTACCATCTTATGCACAATATTATGGTAGATAATGGGTATATTGAAAACGTATGCACTATGGCATTGCTTACTAGTGTTGGTTGTACACATACAAACTTGATTGGTATGAATATTACGATAAAATGTTTCAATGGAAAATGACAAAACCCTCTCAGGGGCATTGTGTTGCCACTTATGGTGGGGCCTACAACGATCCCTACATGGTTCTTAGTTTGTCCAATACTAGTGCATTCAACATGTTATTAGGAAGTCCATGAATACATAATATGTGTGCAATCCCATCCTTAATACATCAATGCTTGAAGTATATCTATAACAACTGAGTGGTTACATTTATGGGTATTCCATATGAGTACCCCATTTAGCTGGAGACATTTATTATGCCACCTTCACAACAACTAATTATACAACCTGTACAGGGTCAACCTATGAAGGCAAATCAAAGATACAAAATTGATCTTCCTTAAAGATCAGTCTTCCAACTTTTGCTATACCAATGTTATATTTAAGTTCAACAAACATTTACCTACTTCTTAATATCCTAGATAGCTCTACAAAAAGCTTATGTGTGTGTTACATAGTGGACACTGATAAATTCTCTTTGCATACAACAAAGTCTAAAGGTTAATATTACTAATAGAGTTAGGAAACATTAACATGGTCATGTTGGTTCTGATGATGGTGCTCGATATTTTAGATCACATGATCAATTCTCTTATTCAAATAATGATACATATGTTACTCATCACCCACGACATGTGTGACATTTGAACCTATCAATCCAGGACCTACATGTGAGCATCTCATTGATGGGATCATGGGTTAGGAGGGACATATTTTAAAATTCAATAAGAAATCAAAAAATTCTAATATTCAAAAAATAGAACACCGAGACCTATGCAGGACATGTTTTGTTAGTATACATGATTGATTAATGTTATCCATCATTTACATGGCAAATTACATATCCATTTTCTACGTACATGCTTTTTAAGGTATACATGAGTGCATGTAATACATACATGTTATATATGATACATGGACCTACATGTGTGTGACATTATTTACACCCATGGACTACCTTTCTACATCAGGATCATACCTACATTGGGGGCATCTTTACACACGTATCACATTATATATCTCTATATTGGTCCATTTATCATAGTAGACTAATATATATTAATTTTTCTTGTTTATACTTTCTAGAGTGTTATTTCCTATGGATATTATGCTTTGTTACACAGGATGATGACATTGATTGATTACGTAGATTAACATTGTTTGATCCATGCATGTTTGATGTTAATGAATATTATAGTGTGTGATTATTATGTGTGTTATATCACATGTTTTATGAGTATATTGATTGTGTTTTGTCACATTGTGCACTAATCATGTTAAAGGATCCTCTAGTCCATGTCATGGCCATGTCATGTCTGTGTCGGGTTAGACTCAAGTTATATCTTGAGTGTTTGAGTACTTCATGACCATGATATTGTGTGTATGTGCATTGATACAGATGTGGTTATTGATGAGCTTAGTGTCATGATTTTTATCAAGCATGTTTTTATTGTGTATGATGCATGATTTCTATCATGCATCTATTGTGATTCTTATTATTATGTGTTTAATGTATACATCTACTTGGCATGCCACTTGTATGCTTGTTGCCTTGGATTACATGTTTCATACATGCTTGAATGATCAAATATTTCTATGAGGACATATATTATCACATTTGTATACACAATTTACATGATTATTATTTTTTATATAACATGTGATGTGCATAACTCTTTCTTTTGAAAAGAGTGGTTCATAGACTTCTTCCCTCATATCAAAAGGGGTGAATATAATGGGCTTGTCTTAGAGATTCAAGCCATGATAAAAATATAGTTCATGTTTTGGGTCAGATTATGTGATTTAGATGGGATAGATTGAGACATGTGTGAGAAATATATGGGACATTTTACATGATTATGTAGAATAGTTGGAACATTCCATGACATTCTGAAACAAATTATAAGGGCTATATTGAACATATTTATTATATTGAGGAACATTCTATGACATTATGGCAAATAAATAATGGAATTTTAGATCACTTTGAGGTATAAATGCATTAGATTTTGGGTATGAATGTTGTTCATACAAACACTTTTATATTTTCTATATTGTGGATTGATGGAGGAAAATGCTACTATGTAAGCACTTTGGATCTATTATCCATCTATAACAATTGATTCAAAGTTCCATTTTGAAATACAAACTTGTTTGAGGTTTCATTTTGACATATAAACCTAATTTGGGTTTCCTCATTTGCATGCAACCCTAATTTTAGGGTCCCATAAAGGAATTATGATGATATTTTGAGTAGTGCAACTAAGGTTTATGTGGTTCTCAACATCTAACACTCCTTCTCCAATGGTGGTTGAGGCATTATTGTTCCTCAATTAATGGTTTCAGTGGGTTTCATCTCCTTGAGGCATAATCACCCCATGGCATTCTTTAAACGAGCTCAACAAGTGGCAACTTGGTTCTCATACTTTTAGGTGTATTCATTGTTTGACTTTTCAATTTCAAAAAATTCAATGATCTAGATTATTTTAGATTTTATATAATGAGTGTAAATCAATCTATACATGTTTCCATGGGGATTTTGCATAGAGTAAATGAGACATTTAGGGCATACCTATCAACAACAAGTGCGATTAATTATAAGTACCAAATTTATTATTTTATCATTTTAATCTATAGCATTTTCAATAGTAGACTATAAGGGGGGCATTTGTAGACACCCAAAATTGGTATTAAACACGTTGGCAACATCAACTTTGGCACAATTTGACATACTTAGAATTTACATACACAATTCATTTTTGTGCACACTTTCCCCTATTTAGCTACCCACACATTGTCTTGGCCAACTCAATTTACTAGACACACGTATTCAGGATCACCCTGGTTTATGCAAGAACCTTCTATAATCTTAACATACTATCACCGTATCTCACATCACTTATTTTCACTACCAGGATAGTACCAATAATAGTCAGACAATTATAGTTTAGCATGGGTGTTTGCCTCTACTAGTAGTTTTTAAAAATGCTTAACAACTAATTTTAAAATTAGGAAGTCTCCATTAGGTCAGCCTCGACACGTTTCATGGGTTATTCACAGTGGGAAATATCAAAGAGTCAATTATAAATAAATAAAAATCATAAGGTCATACTCACTTGGTTATGGCTTTGCAAACCACTTGAAATATTAAGAAATTTATAACACTATCTGAGACATTATCACAAAGGCATAAATATCTAAATATCCATAAAATGGTATTCATAGAGCCAAGTTTGAATACAAATGTAGATCAAAGTTGTATTATGTGTAGTGTTGATAGCCAAATAATGCATTGTATTTTATATTGATTGTGATGGTACACACACACACACACTTAGGTGGGAGAACTACATGAAATTTGATCCCTCTTTGGAGTATTATAATTTTAGAAACATGAAGACACTTAGCGGGAGTGGTTAGGATTGTCCAACCCAACATACCAACCCTTTTTTTAAGGGTCATCTTCTATCGAAAATACAATTAGGGATTTAAAGCAAAAAAAGGTAAACAAAGATCAATACATGTGACCGAAGGTGAGTGCACACACATGAGGCATCTACATGTGCAGACATAGTGGTATGATGCATCATAGACTTATACAGTCAATAGGGATACTTTCATAGGGCCTAGACATTACCAATCATTGTAGGGGTTTTAGTATTGTCGATAACATGGTTTGAGCTCCTATTTATTGATTTAAGAGGTTGTAGAGGAGACAAAGTGTTTTCAAGGACAATGACAAACATAATAAGCAAAAAAATATCAAAATAATCTAAATACCTCTCTTTTGTCTTGCTTTGTCGATTTCCAATCTTCTAAGTGCAATATCAATCTGCCTTTTTACATTCAAATTTGTATGATTATTGCATTATTTTACATAATCTGCATATTCATAATCTTACTTCATTTATATCACATTAATCACAAAATAAGTAAAACATTGACTCTAAAATCCTTCGTTATACTCTCTATTCCTAACAACTATTTCGAAAATTGCATGAAATCAAATATTCTTTCAAACCCCTCTCTTATCATTTATTTTACCATAAAATTTATTTATACAACTAAATTGAACATTACTATCTTAAATCTAATTATATTTATTTGTAATGTTTATAAATATATGTGATATTATTTTATTTATAACCATTTATCCATGCTACACTATCATATCATTAAATATTTG
The DNA here is from genome assembly GCA_037957365.1 of Torreya grandis. Classification (NCBI taxonomy): domain Eukaryota; kingdom Viridiplantae; phylum Streptophyta; class Pinopsida; order Cupressales; family Taxaceae; genus Torreya; species Torreya grandis. The sequence continues at coordinate 533,492 of JARHVA010004800.1, read as the reverse complement.
ATTTAGATCCATTTATCCATGCTAAATTATCATATAATCAATTGACTAAAATAATATAGAATTTATATAATTTATTATATAAGCGGATTATTATGTTTAAAGTAGTTCCACTTAAATATTTTGAAATACCTTTATGTTTTAAATGTAACAAACTTCACTTTGACATGTCTACAACCAATGTAATAATCATGCAACAATCTTAAAGTCTCAAAATTCCCTTGATAACAGGTCAATAGTGATAGAAGAATTATCAAAGAACCTTGTGGATGGTCCCTTAGGAAACTATGATGGATTTTGATGGGGTCACCAAAAGTATTATATGTTGGGTTAGTTCTAAGGAAATTTTATGAGACAGTAAGGGCACCTTGACTTTAGCTTTATATGAGGCTCTTCGTAAAACACCTAATAATTGTGTACAAGTTAAGGCAATGTGGATAGCCCTTTTGATTACAAAATAAAGACTCTGATCAAATTAAATGATCGAGGGAGACTATCAACTAATCATCGAATCTTTGAAAATAGAAACAAGTAAACATTAACAACTTACTTCTATTATTAAAAATTATACCCAGGTAGAATTTTGATTCACTTCCTTGTCAATCTTTCACACAAAAAGAAATGGTAATAGATCGGTTGAGTAGATGGCCAACCTAGTTGTGGATCATAATATTTCCCATAGTAATATTATGCATTTCTTAACTCCTCCCTTCATGATTTCAAATCTTAATGCAATGTTAGTGTTTGACCTCTAAGCATCCCAACTATTTACCATGATCTATAAACTATTTCAATTAATGTTTTTTTAGAGGCTTGACACTATGTGATTAGAGGTGGTGAAAGGTAGCAAGAGTGTGTATGAGAGGCTTTATAACCACCACCTCTCCCCTAATCTGGTTATTCTTCCTTACAATAAAATAAATAGTGGGGATAAATTCTCTCAAGGATGCACTCATTATCTCTTTTCATTCCTTATACTTAGTGGTTTTGGCCCTCCTTTGTTCTGCTCTTCGAGGTTGCTATTATTTTTATTTTTTAGAATGATAATCATGAAAATAATTTACAATTTGGTCAGGGTTGGTCTTATTCATATTTTATATCAAATTAAGAGTGTGGAAAATCATGTTAATTTAGATGGCTTCTTGAATATATTGCTAGAGTATGTATTTCATGCATTTCTCACATTTGCTAGTGTATTAGCTAGCTATTTCATCTTTTAGTGAGTTTGTCCTATGTGAAGATTTATCCCACATTGGCTAGTTAGGCTAATTCTCTAGTTTGCCTTTCCTATTTACGTAAGAGCTTTCTTATTTACTAACATGCTTCATTCTGAATAATATATGATTTGCCTTGTTTTTGCATATCGTATTTATAGCTTCTTTGTGTGATGTTTTGTTGTTGACACTTTGGATTCTTGGGTTAGAATGTCTTTACCATTTTTAACATGGTACCAAAGCCATGAGGTGTTGATCTCATCTGCATTGATGTTACTTTGGAAATTTCCATCCACATTGACACTACTTCAGAAATTTCCTTGTCGTTAGTTCTTCCCTTGTCTCAAATCCTCAAGCCATTTTTCCCCCTCTTACAGATCTGACACTTTGATTGAAGCTTTGAAAAAAGTATGTTGTTTTTATTCTCGGAGGGAAGGTGGAGAGGAAGTGTGGAAGAAAGGGAGAGAAGCATTGATTTCCCTCAAGAAAAGAGGCACCCTTTTTCAGACTTTTTGAAGTTTTTGCTTCTTCTTGATCTATTTTTTTAAGATTTTGCTTCTTCTTGTTGAAGTTAGGCACTTCTCTCAGATCTGTGTATCTTGATATGCTTAAAAAATATGCCTTTTTTCAGATTTGTTGAGGCATCTCAATAGTTATGCCTTGATCCACATAAGAGGCATCTCAATACTTCACAAGAAGATAAAAAATCTGATTGTGGCAGCCTTTTTCCAGAAAGAGGCACTTGTAAGAGTGTAGAGGCATTGGAAGAGAGAGAGAGAGGGAAGAGACGTTGAAACTTGTTGCTTCTAACCAAACCTTGGCGCTTCATATTGTTTTCCTGATTGTGTTTCAACTTGCAAATCTACCAACTTTGCATTAGAATTACAGGAGAAAGTTCATACCACATCTAAGGCATTGGAATGGTGTTTTTTTCTTAAACACCATGTTAAAAATAGAACTCTGAGCTAGGCATTAAAGACTGCCAAAAGCATCTGTGGTTTTGAAACCAATGTCCTCTCCCTTGGCTAGGTGTTGTATCTGCTTGGGAAGATATGCCTTTCCTTCTTAGCATCCTAGATCTACTGAAGGAGAGTTGGATCTAAAGAGTGTTGGTATTTTTTGCAAAGCATTGAAATTTGTCTGTATTGCTAAGGCACCATTTTTCCTTTTTTATCTTATTTGATGTGTGAAAGAAATAAGAGGACTACATTTATTTTCTTCTTTTATCTTTTTGTGCTTTCTAGGATTACATACTAGTTGAAACGTAGTGTTGGAAGATATTGAAGTATTAGATTCAATAAAAAAAGGGTGTTTTTGTCTTATATTTTACGTGGGTGAGAGGCATCCTTGTTCATGTTGGAACATACCTTTTTTTTTGTTTGCTTAGCCTCTTGCTAGTTAAAAAATAGTAAACTATCTTTTTTCTCCTCTCAAAACAACTAGTTTTATTCATTTTTCAATTACCAAGTTGAAATTTTGCCTCAAGAAGAAGCAAACTTCACTTGCATGTATACTAAGATGATTAGGAGGATCTTTTTTTATGTTGGTTTGAATTTTTGAGTCCATGGTTATTTTTCAATTCCAACATGTGGTTGGATGACTATGTTATTTTCTATCTGGTCACAAAAATTAGTTTGTAGTGTTTTTTTAAATGTATTGACAAATTTTATGGGAAATCATAACACCAATAAATTTTAAACCATAACTTAGATTTGACTTCTATTTTTTCAAAAGTGCATGGTTTTTGATTCTCTATCCATTGGTTTCATTAATTTTTAAAAATGAACTACTTTTAAAAAGTGCCAAATTGGGGGGGCGGGCGGGGTTCCTATAATACAACCTTTTGGGGGGTTGTCTTGGTGCCAATTTTGTGCACCCTTTTGCATTCATTATACTCTTTAGTGATTAGTTATCATGGATTATACTTTTGGTGTTTACCATTGTGAGCCTTTGACTACACATAATTACCACACATGGAGACCTTGAATGGAAATAATCATAAAGCACAAAGGATTATGGTCTCTAATGAATGAAACACAACCACAATTTACATGTGAATTTGAAAAATCTCATCACCAATGTAAGTTTGAAGAATGTATCGGCTTGATTGGGGGTTATGTGAGTGACAATCTTTTATTTCATTTTGACGAGTGTGATTCTCCATTCAAAATGTGGGCTAAGTTAAAGGGGTTGTTTGGGAAAGTAGATCACTTGAGAGCCATACAACTTAAAGTGGAGCTTACTTCACTAAACCCAGATGACTTTGCCTCTGTTGAAGACTACCTCACTAAGTTTAAGAATTTGTTTGACACATTTGTAGGGGAGGGGAAGAGATAAAAAAGATGAAGAGTTTGTGTAGTTGATCTTGTCTAACTTGAGTGGCCCATTCCAAATCTTTTCTTCTACATTTTTCTCTAATATAGATAACTTAGGTGTCGCATTCAAAATGTCAAATCTAGAGTTGTTTTTTGAGACACTTACTAAGGAGAAATCCAAATTGTTTCACCTTGAGTCTTCCACCTCTCAAAAAGCATTAGTTACATCACATCCTAAGACTAAGGGAAAAACTAAGGGTAAGAAGAAGAACACTCCACCTCAAAATGCACCTAAGCCCAACACTAACACATCTAAACCCAAAACATATTCCAAATCCAAGAATAAGTCTAACCTATCTTATTCCTATTATGAGGGGATTGGTCATGAAGATTCTAGGTGTTTCAAAAGAATATAAGCCCTAGAGGATGTCGTTAGAAAACACAAGATTTTAATCCCCACTCCTTCTCCATCTCATGAGCATGAGAAAGCATAAAATGTTGTCGAGAGATTATAGTTACATGTTTTATATAGTTAGGTTCTAGACTCTGGTGCTTCACACCATATGACTTCTTTCAAGGAGTCCTTTATATCTCTTGGTCTGAGTTCTTCCAACATTGAGGTTGGAGATTCTTCCTTAATTTATATTAAGGGAAAGGGTGACATACAACTAGATGGTGGTTGCATCAATGATGCATTATATATTCCAGACATCACCACCAATCTACTTTCAGTTTATCAAATTTTTCATTATGGTCAGTGTAAGACAGTGACTTTCACATCACAGGGTGTTGAAGTTTGAGCTTTGTCAGAGCCACACACATTTATTGCATAGGGTGTTGTTGATCACAATGATCAACTTTACTATTTTGAGGGTTTTTATGATACTCCTCCTATAGGTATGTGTTTAGTTTCTCATGTAAATTTTGAGAGTTAGCTTTAGCATGAGATATCTGGACACCTAAACTAAAAATATTTGAAAGAGTTGAGCACTCGCAGTATGGTAGAGGGTCTTCTTATAATTTCATGTCTTAATGGAGTTTTCCCTAGTTGTGCATTAGGGAAACAACACAATGGTTTATTTCCTAAGGGTATGTCCATGAGTTCTTCTTCACCACTTGAGCTTGTACACAGTGATTTGGTGGTCTTTCTTATTCATTCTTTTATTGGAGCTAAGTATGCACTTATTTTCATCAAAAATTTCTCAAGGTGTACTTGGGTGTATTTCCTTAAGTACAAGAGTGATGTCTTTGCTTACTTCAAAGTATTTAAGGCTTTGGTTAAGAAACAATCATCGAGTTGCATCAAAAAGCTTTATAGAGATAATGGTAGGGAGTACTTCAGTCGAGAGTTCTCTAATTTTTTGGCAATTCATGGTATTATTCACCAACATTTTGTTGCACACACTCCTCAGTAGAATGTCTTAGCAAAAAATAATAACCAAACTCTGAAGGAGATGGCTAACTGCATGCTGCATTCACGAGATTTACCTCCTATCTATTAGGCAGAGGTAGTTAACTGTGTGAACTACATTTAGAACCATACACCACAATGACAACTTGAGCATATGACTCTAGAAGAGGATTGGTCTGGAACCAAGCTTGATGTCTCATTTTTATGAGTCTTTGGGAGCCTTGCTTGGGCTTTTGTACCAAAGAAGAAAAGGAAAGCATTAGATAAGAAGAGCAAACCTTTGATTTTTGTAGGGTATTACGAGGATATGAGAGCTTATCATCTTTTAGATCATGATACTCATGATATTAATTTTTTAATACGTGTACAATTTGATGAGAAATCCACATCTCATGACTCTTCATCTTCTTCCATGCTTTCTTATTCTTTTGATGATTCACCTCCTCTTGATGATTCATTCTTTGAGGAGCTAGTTTAGGAGATTCTTGAGGAGGTTATAGAGGATGAGGATCCTATTCACACTAATGTTGTCACTATGCCTATGTGGGCATGTACTACAGTTTTTGAGGTAGCACCATTCATATAGGATCTTCCACTTACTCGACATCATTGTACACATTCTGTGGGTACCGAAATTTTGTGTCAGACATTCTATGGAGATCCACAATCTTTTTCATAGGCTCATGAGATACATGAATGGGATGATGTGATGACAAATGAGTATTCTTAGTTAATGAAGAATCACACTTGGGATTTGGTCACTCTTCCTAAGGGAAGAAATTTGGTTAGGTACAAGTGGATTTACCATACCAAGTATGTAGTTGATGGATCCATTGACAAGTGTAAGGCATGTCTTGTTGCAAAAGGATTCTTGTATATCGAAGGTATTGACTACTCTGAGACTTTTGTGCCCATTGCCAAGATGGATCTAGTTCACTTTGTACTTTTTATTTATGCATCACATGATTGGCTAGTATATCAAATGGATGTTAAGAGTGTTTTATTGCATGGATACTTACATGAGGAAATATATATGGAGTAACATGTTGGGTTTATTCATGATTCTTCTCTTATTTGTCAACTCGAGAGGTCTATTTATAGTCTCGAATAGGACCCTTAGGCTTGGTATGAGAAGATGGATTCATTTTTTTACTCCACTAGATTTGTTCACTACCAATTTGATCCTATAGTGTATATTTAGCATATTGGAGAGGATATTGTTATTCTGGTCTTGTATGTTGACAATGTGTTTCTCACAGGTAGCTCCTCATTACAGATTCAGACTATTCAAGAGGCACTTTAAGCATAGTTCAACATGACAGATCTTGGTATTCTATATTTATTCCTTGGTTTACAAATTTCATAGTCAGATACATGGATTTATTTGAGTTAGAAGAAGTAAACCCTTTATCTCCTTCAAAAATTTAGCATGATTGATTGCAAGTCAAGTCCTTCTCTTTTTAGTTTGGAGTGAATCTCACTGCCTCTTGTACTAATCCACTTTGTGATCCTACATTGTATAGGTAGATGGTTGGGAGTCTTATAGATTTGACCCACACTCACCCTGAAATTTTATTTACAATTGGGCTTATATCTAGGTTTGTACATGACCCTCATGATAGTTATTGTAAGCTGCTAAGAGGATTTTACAATATCTGTGAGGTACTACTCATTTTGGATTACACTATACCAGGGATTCTACTTAGTTGGTTGGGTACAATGATTTAGATTGGGTAGGTTCTCTTGATGATAGGCATTCCACTTATGGATACATCTTTTATCTTGGTTATTCACCTATTTATTAGTTGTGAAAAAGGTAGTAGGCTATTGCACTTTCATCTATAGAGATTGACTATAGGGCAACAATTACAATGAGTCAGTAGATTTTTTGGCTTCATCAGTTATTGATAGAGTTTGAATTCATGTAGGATTCACCCACTATACTTTGGTGTGACAACCAGAGTGTAATTCACATATCTCACAACCTATTTGAGCATCAACAAACCAAGCACATTGAGGTACACATGCACTTCATTTATTAACATATTTGAGATCGCATTCTTAGCTTGGAGTACATTTCAACTTAGGAGCAGGTTGTAAACATCTTCATGAAGCCTTTTACATCACCTCATTTCCTTGAGTTATGTGACATGCTTGGGGTTTCAGAAGTTATCCTTAGGGGGTGTTCATGAGGACATATTCCTTATTCATTTCATGGATACACATTGTATATGAGTACCTTATCAGGCCTAGTTGTCATGACTCATATTGTGGATATGCCACTATTTTTTTGGCTTTTGCTATCCCCTAGCTTCACTCGAGGGGGGGTGTTAGAGTATGTATTTCATGTATTTATCATGTTTGTTAGTGTGTTAGCTAGTTATTTCATCTTTTAGTGAGTTTGTCTTATGTGAGGATTTATCCCACATTAGCTAGTTAGGCTAGTTCTCTATTTTGCCTTGTCTATTTATGCAAGAACTTTCTTATTGTACTAACATGCTTCATTTTGAATAATATATGATTTGCCTTGTTTTTACATATCATATCTGTAGCTTCCTTATGTGATGTTTTGTTGCTAATACTTCAGATTCTTGGGTTGGAATGCCTTTACCATTCCTAACATATTTTGTGTTGCTTGAATGGCTTCTTAATTGTCTTATGTGGTACCTTTGTTTGTCATGGTATTTTTAAGAGCTGTCACACTTTCTATGAACTTATTTGCATGACTGGTTTATGCAGGTTGCTCAGAGTTTGTTAGTGGAGTCTACGAAGGTTGTGTAGGGTGGTGAGGGTTCCTCTTACTGTAGGATCTCTTGTTTATTCAAGGGGAAGACCTCATTTGGCAATGTTATCAAAGATAACATCTATAAAATGATGCATAAGTATCTACAGATGGTGTGCCTTTCTCCTTTATGGTTTGGTTGATGATCTCAAATGTTGAACAATGGTGATCTCCCTAATAAAACAACTAGAATGACTATAAAACAAGCCATGTAATTTTGGAAGGGTGCTCTTCTTGAGGGTATTAAGGATGATTTTTTTTGAAGTGGATTGTCACTAATTTGTTCTACACTCATCTTGCTACTAGATTTATGGAGGGGGCATCTGCAAAATGTGTTTCATAAGAAATGAAGGATCCATATCAATACCCTGAGGTTGTACAACTTTAAGGTGGCTCAAATTATTAGTGTTTAAAAAAATATTTCTAGTGCTAGTAGCAACCATGCCATTCACGAGTATGTGGAATAGTTGGACTCTAGTTTGATGTGCATATTGGATTAGGTGTGAATGTTGTTCTAAGTTGGGCATGAATAGCTCTTCCTTTCATACTTCCCACCTAGCTAGCTGAGACAGTGATCTTATTATGGAGGTTAGAGAGAGGGAATGCATGCCTATAGTGATGGTTTCAGATTCTAGTGAAGATGCAAATGAATTGAGGAATTGGTTGGATGTTGAAACTTTCTTTGTAAAAAGGCAGTGAATATTTATGTATGAATTTTCACGAGTTTTCTAGGTTTTTTATTACCTTATTATATTATTAGTGGGGATGTATCCCCCTTTTTAACCTTATAAGTATATTAATGTTTACTAAAAAGATAATATTAGCTTATGGTATTGTGAAAGGTACAATGTAAAGAAGTTAGGGGAATGTAATTGCACATCCTAAAGAATTTAAAAAGATAAAACTAAGTCTAAAAAGATTTTAGAAGTCTAAAAAGAGTATCTAGAAAGCACCAGTCCTGCAGAATACAATATCGTGAAGAAGATCAAAAAGAGAAGGGTCATGTGTAGTGAAATGAAACATGTTACTCTAGAGAAATACTTTTAACAATCAAAGTGATGTATAAGCATTTCATGAATTTGAGACCATGTGAATCATTAAGTTTGTGGTGTCTCATGGATCTACATATGAGCTTGAAATCTAGTCACACACCTCTTCTTACTGATGGTCTGAGATGACTATAAGTAGGATGTATTTAACTTAGTGTAGGCCCCCCTAGGAGATGTGTTTTGAATGAAATTTCACATCCTAAGGAATATAAAAAGATAAAACAAAGTCTAAAATAGTATCTAGAAGTTTTTAAAAATATCTAAAAAATACCAATCCTGCAAAATACATTACCGTGAAGAAGATCAAAAAGAAAAAGGTCACATGTGGTGAAATGAAACATGTTACTCTATTTAAATAATTTAAATACTCAAAGTGATGAAGAAGCATGTGATGAGTTTGAGGGCATGTGAATCATTGACTTTGTGATGTCTCATGGGTCTACCATATGAACTTGGAATACAGTCACATGCCTCTTCCCACTGATGGTCTAAAATGACTGGAAGTAGGATGTAATTAACTTAGTGTAGGCCCCTTAGGAGACTTGTGTTTGAAAATTTGTTAGTGAAGGTTGAACATCTCCAGAAGGATGAGGGATAAGCATCTATAGTCTTCATAAGCCATGAGTGTTTGAAGAGAGTTGGGTGAATCTCTAAAGAGGTAAAAGAGTCATCCTCTTATCTCATAATGAGAGAGTCTAAAAATTAAAGAATCATTGGTCTCATACTACAACGAGAAACTCTATAAATTTTGGGGCTTCCAAGGGATATGGTGGTCTATCCCAATATGGGGATAGTAGGAGAAAACTCTAAGTTGAGCAAGGGAAACCTTGATGCTACAAGGTAACTATAGTTTGATATACATTAAGGGTTAGATGAACGCATCACTTAAGTGATGATACAAGTATAATAGTGTTCAAGTTTTGAGGAGAACAACTCTCTAGGCTCAGACCATGTGCATTGGGGTTAGGTCCTATAAATTTTAATATAATTATCTATGTTTATTTATATCTTTTATGGATCAAGAGTATCTTTTTGGGAAGCTACGTGGTGGTGGCATGTCAATAAAAATAATAATGAGGCAAAGTAACAATGAGGCTCTTGTATACCAATAAAATTGATACCATGATATGCCTACTCCATATAGGAGTTGAAAATAAGTATGTATACTTGAGGGGACTACACTAGGAGTTACTAAGTTGTTTAAGTTTATGAATCATTGTCATCACATGAAATATCACTAAAGCATTGAGTGGGGCTATGACAAATACTGCAAAGATAATGATGTGAGGGACTGATCTCTTGGCATGAATATATTTGGATAGCATCTTGAAAAACACTCTCCTTATTCATTTTTTTGCCCTCTTCTTGAAGGTATCATCCCCAAACCTCATAACCATACAATAAGGTAGGTGTGACCAATGAGTGAAAGAGGTGGATCTTCATCCAAATGTCCTAAAATTGAAGCTGAAAGCATTTCTTTTCAATTATGGTGAGAGTTACATATCCTTTATCTAGTCTAGACTCTTCACTTGGGGTTAAGTTAAAGCATGGTCCAGATTAAAGGACCCCAAAGTACACATTTAAAGAAACTACCTCAGCCCTCTTTTCATTTTAAGTAAGAATCACTTAGCTTGCCTTATTTTTAGAGATGTTAAAAGTCATGAATTTTATTTTTTGCTAATTAACCTTAAAATCACGAGTATCACAAAAGGAAGCTAAGATATCACTTTATATTTAGAGACCCCTCACCAAAAGAGAAATCAAAATAATGTCATTTGCAACAAGAAGAATTATAATAGAGACTCCAAAGAATAAACAACCATCTATGGTACCCAACGTATTTGAAGTTAATTTCTCTAGTTTGTAAATATAGAGACCAAAAGGTGTATGAGAGAGTAGACAACCTTGTTTAACACATATGGTACTATGTACATCATTTATCTCACCATATCTCATTTACACTTGTAAATAATAGTCCCATAAAGTGTCATCACAAGCAAAATCACCAAGGGTGAAAGACCCAAATCCTTAAGCCTATTGACTAGCAAGTGTCAAGTTACTATTTCAAATGCCTTTAAAAAATCCACACAACAATATATTCCAAACTCGTTTGTCTTGGTTTTATCAATAATACAGGTCAAAGTGAAAATGAATTCAATAGTGTGATGTTTCTTTTTAAGACTTTCATGTCCTTTGGCCCTTATACTCTTTATCTCAACCCAACTGAAGATATGGATGTCTAGAGTAGTGGCAAAGATCTTAGGTAAGGTGTGTCCAACCACAATAGTGTGATAATTTCGAGGATAATTCTTGTCCCCAATATTATACATGGGATGCATGATATGGGAGGTCCAAGAAACTATAAATTCATGGGTCACCTTGTAGTTAAACAGGTGTGTAATATGGATTTATAAGACTTATGGGCTATGCTTAAAAAAATTGTCTTTAAGGTTTCCACATTATGAGCTTTGTTAGATTGAAATGACACGAAGGATTACACAATCATGGAAGAAATGGAAATTATTATGTTTTAGGTTGACTTGACTGTTTAGCTAGTTTGAATCATTGTATACACTAAAGACATAATCAAACCACATAAGGAGATTAAATATTGAAAATATCAATTTCTTAGGAAGGAAGACTCTCCAAAAAAGTTTGGGAAGGAATTGAAGTTGGTTGAGTATAGTTTTGCGATTGTTTAGGACATAGTTCCTCTTTTTACTCCTAAGAATGCTCTTATATAATCTTTGCATTCGCTTTGACTTGGAAGATTTATGTATCAAAATAAGTTTGGTTAGGCTAACAATGTTTTTAGAGTTAACATTATAACAAATATTACAGGGATAATGCATATTTCTAGGAGTATGGAAGGTATAGAGAAAAGTGTTTAGCATGGAAGATCAATTGATATGGGTGAAATGGAGAAAACGACTAATCAAATCATAAATATCGTTATAATATTTCCATCCTCAAAATATTTATATTATTTTACTATTTTTCATGTTAATCTTCATACATAATTTTAAATCACAAACTAATATTTATTATTAATAACACCTTTAAATATTATAATATGTCTCATCTATTAATAAAGTAATTAAAAACACCATAAATTAATACGAGTGCATAATATTTAAAAACCACTTTAATAAAAGACTTGCATGTAAAAACATGTAAATAAAAGTGTTTAAGCTTTTCCTAAGCAAAAGTTAAAATAAGACAATTTTATATTATCTTATAAAATGTAAGCTTTTCGATTTTATAAACAAAAGACTTGCATTTAAAAATATTTAAATAAAAGTTTTTAATATTTTTCTAAGCAAAAGTTTAAATAAAACAATTTTGTATTATCTTATAAAATAAAAGCTTTTCATTTTTATAGAAGATTATAATATTAAAACTTTTAGAAATTCCATGTTCATGACAACGGATTTTAACGAGGATGAGAATGATTGGCATTTAATTATTGTTGGTGTTTAGGTAGCACTTATCTTGTAGAGAATATGGTTATGCACTTATTTCTTAACTTTTAACCCCTTTTTTTGGTTGGTTGGTTGTAGTAATTAAATAATAAGTTTATTTTTTATTTTTTTCGTTTTCAATTTTATGGATTTTTCCAAATTTTTATGAGAAATTTATTTTGAAAATTATCATATTGACAATTGTTTAAATTCAACATTAATTCATTTTCAATAATAACATTTATATATAATCTATAAATATTTTATCTTTTTGTATTTATAAGTGAATATTTTATCAAATATTTTTTACTTTTGGTCCTAAAATTGTTTACTATAATTCATAGAGCATTCAGTTTGCACTTCATTTTTTTAATGGGTTGAGGATCAACTACTTTGACATATCCCCCTTTTTATTATTTATTTTTTTCAGGATTATTTAACTTTTTTCACCCCAACCAACACTAGTTTAGTATTAAAATAGGAGGATCTAACCTTTTAATCATGGAGGTTGTTTCATTTCCAAGTCTCATTGAATGAAACTTCTCGTTGTTATGATCATAAAATAAGCATTGTATACGAGACATTTTTTTGTGTCAACAAGCATCAAAGATAATGAAAAGCCTTGTTTTGAGGAAGTTCATGTATTGCACATTGAGATAGTGGTTAAAATGCATGATGGTAGATTTGTAAGCTTAATTAAGATAAAGATTAGTAGGAGACCAACTAAGTGGAGTCTAAAAATATATAATTATTTTACCTTATTTTTTATTAATGTGACTCAATAAGATTAAACATTGAACTAATTCATATCATATGAAATATGACAATAAACACAAATATGAATGCAAAAAGAAAAATCTGAGTGTACTGATTGCACTTGATATAAATAGAAAAGACCTAAAGGAATAAGATACTTAGCAATTTACTATTTTGTGCAGGACTGAGACTAAATGTAGGTGACATAAATGATGGGAAACAAGATCAAGAGTTGCTCGAATCAGGAAGTATGTTTCTCGATGCACTTGGACAGATTTGTTAGCTTTTAGATGATACCAAATGACATTAGCATCTAAAACCTAATCAATTTATTTAAGTGGGGTTTTCTTCTCTATTTACAAGCATGCAACTATGTGCATAATTCCATAAACCCATCTCCTCCTCTTTAAAACCCTAGGTTCAAAATTGACATTATGTTTAGGCCTAAAAAATGGGGGGAAATGCGGGTTGAGATGAACCCAAAAATTCCTCAATGAATGGTTGAGTATTTCCTACATATCTAATGCTCTAAAGAGGGAAGTTAAACTGCACATAGTTATCCCTATTAGGTCTATGTAGGCAATAATGCTCATTCAATGAATGCAACTTGTGAGCTAGCTTTCAATACTTGGAAAATGACAAATTTGACTTGGTTTTATAATGTTTTAGACTTAACTAGGACCTACTCCTTGTGATTGATGGGTAAATTGGAAAGAATAGGGTAGTCCCTTTAAATGTGCAGATGTGTATAGTAGGATTACTTGAAAAATGCTAGATAAGAATAGACATAAACATATTATGTATTTATATGGGACTATTTGGGTGTTTTTTCACACCACCAACATGTGAAATGTACAGGCTAACCCATAAGATGAATTTGAATTTAAAAAGTAACCATTGCTTAGTGCAAGACAAGTTTATCAAATTAAATTTTTTGAAACAGTCCAAGTTTGATGGATTTGTCTAGAAGGCAAGAATATTGATTTGATGATATGGAGATAGTCTAAATATGAATTTGAACATGCTAAAAACAAACTAGAGAATTCATGTAGGTGACTAATAATAAATCGGGCAGGTTGGATACATAAAAAGTATATGGATGTGAGAGAAGGGTGAATAAGATCCATATGTGTACATAAAAGTCATGTAAGGTAAAGGTGGGTCCAAACTAACATTACCAAGTATCTAATATCAACTTTTAGTATCTACAAATTCCCCCATTTAATTTTAGAATTGAAATTAAATGCAATGCTACAGTAAAAAGATAAAGAAAGTATCTGAGTGTGTCCAACACACTTTATCCATACAACCTGTAATGAATATGTAGTAAGCAATGTACATGTATGAAATCTAAAAATATGAAATGAAACTAAAATTATTATAACTTAAATGTCAAGGAAGACATACACCTATAAGAGGGTGAACATCATTGCCCCATTGTTAGGTTGTGGAGCTAAAAGCTTCACTAATGCAGACATGGAGGAGGTTGGAAGAGGTTGCTGAAGTGTCACAGACACCGGTGTCGGTCAGGCCAACCAACGTCGACAGGATTAGACAGGAAGAGAAATTGACATCGATCAGGGATCAGCCGGCGTCAGTCACCTCCAGGCAGACAGGGACCGATGTCGGTCGCCTGTGTGGTTCAGAACTGCGAGTGTTATAGACAGTTTGTTAACGAATTGAGTGTTTGCATGATGAGAGCCAATTTTAGACTCAAAGCTATAGATTTAATTATTGTAATTAGGTGTCTAATTATTGTTTGCATGAGATCTATTTAAGAGACTCATAGGCTGTATTGTAAAGTGTTCTAGTTTGAGTTGAGCAAAGTTAGCTCCTTCTGTGTGTGAAGTGAGCAAGGGTGTTCCTCCTAGTTCCACAATAGTGCCAAGTGTGGGTGCTGGTTTTGGAGAATCAGAAGGGTTCTTTAGGTGTGTAGGATCTTGGTCAGTAGGTGTTGCAAGGCCAGTTTTGGAGATCTACATGGGTAAGTAAGATCATTGATCTACAGGTGTATGTGGGTGCAAGATCCAGGTTTGCAGGTGTGCAGAACCAGATTGATTTGTAGGTGTGCAAGATCAAGAAGGACAACAACACAACAGGGAGCAGGATTAGGTGGGATCTACTTGGAGTACGGTGTGTACTCAGTTGGAGAGCAAAGAGGAAGGCAAGGCAGTTCCTTCCATAAGTAAGATCATTCGGTTGCAGGTTATTGCAGTTCAGGGGAGATCTACTTGAAGTATGATTGTGTACTTGGAGTGCGTGGAGCATTGGTGTACTGGCAGTAGTGGATACTAACTGGTTGGAGGTGAACACCAACTCGGTGTTTGAGTTGTGTGTTGGGACCGTAAGAGAGAGAGCTTTGAGGAGAGAATTACTGTTCACTTGAGGTGTGGGAAGCCTCTGAGAGGTGGTGAAGAAGAAGTGGCATCTTCTTTATTGTATTCTTTTCTAGATGAGTATTAATACAAGTTGTGTATTGTCTCTCATATTTTGTGTTGTTTCTGGTTTCTAGTTGCTTGTTACTTCTAGTTAATTCTGCATCTTAAGTTGCTTGTATATGGTAATCAATTGTGCTTCCACGGGTTCCTAACACCCATGTCCTGTAATTAGAGATGATACTTCCTTATTGAAGCATTTGAGAGTCGTGCTTCCTTGTTGAATCACTTATATATTTTGGGGGTGAATATGCCCCAAATTTCTACACTAAAGCAAGTCCATGGGATAGGAAGAAAAATGCCCCAACCCTCATTGACAAGGGAGTTATGCCTAGGCAATTGAGCATTATTTAACCTCAACTGTACCACTCTTGTAATTGATATTAAACCCCAAGGTGGAAGGTGAGAGTCACATATTAGGCTTTTAGAGTAATGCCTAGGCTATTGAAGGTACCGAACTTCAACCCCATTACTCATTTAACTAAATCAACTGCTATAGATAGACTTATATATTCAGAGGTGATAACTTCTTGAAACCATAGATGCCAATACTAGAAAATTGTAATAGCGTATATGTGAATTAACAATGTCTATGCCCCAAAATTTGATCCATTATGTGCCAAAATTGTATAAAATTCCATGCATTTATATCTCATTTGTCCCAAATCTAAAAAATATAAAAGCTTCTAACTCGTGTTCTTATAAATTATGTGCATATGCCCCCAAAATCTATCAGAATTTGTAAATATCTAAAAGTCTATAACTTTTTTCATGTAAACGTGTTTGAATATAATTTTTTTGTCCCATATTTGAACCAAAATGATAATATGAACCACTCTAAAATCTTTGAATCCTATAACTTGTGCCAAAATTTGAATCAAATTGATAATTTTAACCAAGTTGATATCTTTAAATCTATAATTTATGCCAAAAATTGAATCAAATTGATAATCTAAACTAAAATGATTTTTGTGGATCCTATAATTTGTGCTACAAAAATTATTTTTTCTATGCATGGAAGCTTGAATCTCTATGACAAGCCCAACAATATACCCTTATTTTTATATGAGGGATGTAGCCTACAATTAACTCATCTCAAAATAAAAGAGTTAACCACACATGTTATGTAAAAGGATGTAATCATGTAGAAGCATGTGCTAACATGTGGAGAATATGTCATTAGAGTGATGAATAAATCATCAAATCATATATGAAACATGTAGTGCAAGACATTGTAGACACTAAATCTAAATTATGTAGCACTTCAATCTTGTATACTTGAAAAATACATATCATGGATATACCTTCAGCTTCTAGACCTTCCCGCTATTGAAAGGCTCGCATACACTAGCTCTCTGTGCCAACTTGCTTATCTCTTACTCTGACTAGTGTTATTTGGATGACCCATGACTTATATCATGCTTAGAGTCTTTTAAACTTGTTTATCTTCTATCTTTGTAATTTTAGGACCTGTTCTTATTTTCTAGCTTCCCAGACACTTGCATCCTAGTCATATGCCTATGTTAATACAAGTTTCCCATTCTAATGCGAGTGTTTAATGCCCTAAAGTCATTAAATTTGAAAATGAAGCATATCCCTATGGTCAACCTAAGTGATTTAATGTGATGTATTTACTTAAAGGATTGGTATATATGCACGATCAATCCTCATTCATTCCTCACCAAGCACAAACCTAATAAATCAATAGGCAACTCACCAAAAACACTCAATCAATAATTCAAGTGGGCAAAACTTCCCTATTTTATCCTATTTCCATATTGGTCATAGGGACAACACATATATAGGTGTGAAGTACTAAAGTAACAACCCATGAGTCCTATTTGACAAGTTACAAGCTAGGTCACTATTGAAATTTATTTCCACATATTGTACACCCTTGTACACACATAATCCAACACATTAGGGGAGAAAAACATCAGTCTGAGGCCCTCTTCAAAATAGTGGCTATGTAGGTAACACCCAATGATAAAGGGGTCTTTTGGGTTATCTCAACTCTATGAGCCCACCAAACCATTTTACCTACATTCACTTTGAATATGAAGAACTAGGGTTTTACTATTTGAAAAGGAGTGATAGCCCATGATCCAGACCTTATAACACCAGAGTGAAGGTGACATAAAATATATAATATCCTAGGTGGTCACAACTAGGTCCAACAATTATTTCATACTAGACACCTACATCCAAGTTAGATAGAAACATCGACACAAGTGTCAGAGGATATAGGATGAAAAATTCTAGAATCTGATGACTAATCAATGGCATTGATCTAATCTATTTCCAACATGTTCCATGTTAGATCTGAATGTGCATAATTGACTAAGAACTCTTATTTTCCATTTATCACAATATCAATCACTAAGTGTACTTACTATTTTTACCATATCTTAGAAATTAAATTCAAAATTTTGTTTATCTGAGTTTGTAAATTAATTGGCCTATGATAGATCTACTTATCACCCTTGTGCTTATTCATTTCTATATTTTAAACCCTATACTATATTAACCCATCTCAATTTAGGGTAAAATGTTTGGTGAACTCAATCTTTGAACATCATTATTCAATGATTTTTCTATATTAGATGTTTGTTGCCTATTTTATCCTAATTTTTTCTTTCTTTGTCTCCCTCATCATGGATGCTATTGATTGTTTTGACAACTATGATTATGAAAATATCCAAATTTTTATCAAATAAGGGATAAAAATTGATTACTCTTATATTCTACTAAGTGCCAAATCTTAGAATCTCAAATATTTGAATGGTGGTAGCTACCATCCCTCTAATTAGGTCCATGCTCCCACCATTTCAAGAGATGAGTTGATCTATCTTTATGAAGATATACAATCTTTACCTTCTATTCCCAAATTAGTTACACATGGTAAACATGTTCCTTCAATTGATCATTATAACTTTTGTCAACTTCATAAGGATATCATGGAGGATTTGTAAATTAGGAACAAGGGGGATATTCCTCCAAGTAAGTTGATTCAAACCCCTATAATTACAACATTTCCAAACAATGTCCCTCTTATCAAGGGTGATTATTCTTTGCTACCTTCATTTGACATTGAATTTTTTTTTGAAAGGTAAATCAAAGCACCATGACATATTTACCAAGGAACATTAAGGCACCAAGATAAAAGAAGCATTACAAACCAAAAATAACAAAGGCCATATCATTACCAAAGTTGGATGAACCAAGTTATTCAAATGTTCCAAGATCTTAAAACAATATACAAAGGGTATCATAATTTAGATATCCAATACCATTACCAAAGTATCCTACTTTTAGTGATTATGAACTTGCACTTGTTGTTCATGAGGATGTTGATACTCCTATGCCTAGATTTAAAATCGGTGGTGGATTAGAACCAATGATAACACCTCTACAAAGTACCAATGTTCCTAATGATTATCTCATGTCTATGATGAGCATTATTGGGGAACTTCAAAAGTAGGTTTTTATACTTCAAATGCAAATGTTATTTCATTCAACAATCAACCTCTTGCACAAATGTATAATTGAATATGCTTATCCACCATGTTTTGAACTACCAAATTTACCTATATTTTGTCATCATAAAGATCCATTTGAGCACATGATTAACTATGTACATTCTTTTGGCCAATGGGACAAACTATTGCTAAAGGTATTCCATATGAGCATTTCATATGAGGCTCACAATTGGTTTATAGCTTTCTAAAAGGTTCCTTAACTAATTTTACATAATTAGAAGATACATTTTTCATGTCTTTTAATATCCACAAGATTCCAAAACTTACATTAGAACATTTACATGATTTCAAACAACATGATGAGGACTCCCTTAAAGATTATGTCATTTGATTCAAAAGTACATCATATGAACTAAAATTTAGACCTTTAGATTTGGAATTGCAATTCATCTTTAGTATAGGAGTCATTTACCTATTTATATGTGGATGTGCATAGATATGCTTCATTCATACTTACTCATCCAAATGATCTTAACATATCTCCTTCAATATATAAAAGTTTTATCCCACACACAATAGTGGGAGATGTATTACCAAATGAACATTTGAACAAAGATATTGTGTTCCTAACCTTTATATGGGATCTTTACAAACTTTACTCATCCAAGGCACACATACTATGCAAACTCTTCATGTTGAACAAACTTAAAATCATCCACGCCAACAAGATTTAACAATCACATTATTCATGGGTGGTGATTATTTTTGGAATATCCATATTGATTGTACATAAATAAAAACTATTTGCAATGTAAGATGTTTTCAATAGCTTGGCTTTGATCTAAAAGACTTATAAAGCAAAGGAGGTTGGAAAGACTGATTGGGTAACATCATCATACCAATTACTTATGGGCCAAAATAAATTCAAACAAGGGTTTGGGTTATCCAACCACATCACAATATGCGTTACATTGGGCACTCTTTGGTTATATCAAATGGAACAAAAAATTGACCAAAATCAGCAATGTATATCTTTTCCTCATGAAGGAAAATTGATCTATATTACAAATGATAGTATGGGTTCTTCTACTGCGCATGTAAATCATGTGGAGGAACATGTTATGCACCATTTTTACTTATCCAACCATGATTAAAATGATGTAAGGGATAAAAATTAAGGTTAAAAGGTACAATATTTTAAAAAAACCAAAAAAAATCAAAAATCCAAAAATATTTTTAACATTTACATGGTCTATTGGCTCCTTGGCATCTATGTTGTTGGTTCCATATTGGTAGATGGCATATCATTACTTTATATATGCATGTGTTTCACAAATCATTGGAGTGTGATAAGGCATACACAGATACATGATTTATTCCTATACAGATGTTGGTCTTCCTTCTACTCATATGATATAGACATAGGGGGCATCTGATTCTTTGATATTAATATACACATAGGTTAGACAATTCTATGATCATTTTCCATTATCATGTTTGAACTTATATAGTTACACATGCATTTATCCATACTTATATCTTTCACTGTGTATTTGATATGTTATGTACTTGATGTTTTTTGCTAATACATATATCTAGGGTTAGTATGCTATGTTTATGTTGGTTGCTTACACTTTTCCTTTATGCAATTTTTTGAGTGTCTTGTCTTAATTGTTGAGCATTTGAATATGTTCCATTGTTTGTGGCCCCTTTGCCATTGTTTGCTTGCATTGAAATTTTTATATGTAAGTGATTGACATATAGACATTTGAATATGTCCTTCCTTACCTTATGGATATTTGACTAAGTCATGTCCCTTTGATTGTGCGACATGTGAACATGCCCCTTGTTTAAGGTCTCCTTGGAACATTTTATTTTGATTTGATTTTGAGTGATCTTGTGTGTGTGCTTAATTTATTTTTGAACTTGAAATTTTACTATCTATTCATTATCATAATCTATATCATACATCTTAGGGTTCGATGTGATTAGATTCTATGCATTTTAATGATATATGTACCAAGACATGTTTCTCCTATATGCTACATGGTTCATACATAGATTATATAATTGTATTATGTTTTTAAGGAAAGGTGACTACCATTTTTTACTTCCCCTCAACTTGAAAGGGGGAATGTGAGTGGGGGCATGTCATAGAGACATGGCTTCCACATTTTGCACAATTCATAGATTCAAATATATAATGGGACATGTTATGGAAACATGTTCTCCACATTTGTCATAGTTTATGGATTCAGATATATAGTAGGGGCATGTTATGGAAGTATTTATCCACACTTACACTAACTCTTAGTTTCATATTTTAGTGGGGTCATGTTTTGAAAACATGTTCTCCACACTTGCATATTTGCAAATTGGCCAAATTACATAATTATATGATTTAGTTACACATTTGTCACATAATTTCATAAATTGGTACCATTGTGATACCTAAGTTTTAGTATGAGACATATATAAGGTGCATATGATATGTAAAGAACACCTAAATTACAAAATCAAAATCAATTTCAAATTTCAAAATACTTCTATAGACTTTAGCTCACCAGGTTGGACTGTTACGAATAGTTATTGAGCCAATTTACTATAGTTGTTAGTTCACTTTTGGTATGGTTGAGGTGATTAAATTGCTTAATATTTCCAAGTTTATAGGTTGGAATTGATTACATCAACCAACCTCATCAGATTTATAGTGTGGGTTGACTTGGATCAACTCATGCTTGCCAAGTTATAAGTATGATTGAGTTGCATAGTTGAGCTAATCTCAACTGTCAGGTGGAAACTCTCTTTTTCTCCACAGTTGGGGGAACATTTTTCCTTTAACCTATACATATATGCACTTATAGATTTAAATTTATCCTAATCTTAGTTTAAATGGTTCATAAAGATACATATTTTCAAAACAAGTTGCCAAAAGGCAAGGTGGTTGCATAGATACACATGTGTACTCCTAAACCTTACTTTTTCTATTTCAATAATTTTAATGCTTTCAATTTTAGATTATATGTATTGATTATATATTGTAACCTGCTCTTGCTTGCAGGTCAGTCACTAGCAAAGCACTCAAGTGTGACTCATGCAAAGGCAAGATGTGTTATACATACCTAGGTACACATTTATTTTCCTTTAAACTTGTAATTTCATTACTAGATTAAGGGGGGAACAGATGTAGACACTAAATATGAACTATGTAGCACCTTATTATTGTACACTTGGAAAATATATATCATGGATGTAATTTTAGCTTCTAGACCTTCTCACTACTAAAAGACTCACATACACTATCTCTTTGTGTCAAATTGCTTATTTCTCAGTTTGATAAGTGTTATTATGATGACCCATGACTTCTATCATGCTTAAAGTGTTGTTAACCTGCTCATTTTCTATCTCTAAATTTTTTTGACCCGTATCTATTTTCTATCTTCCCAAACACTTACATCCCAATCAGACCCTTATGTCGATGCAAGTGTCCCATTCCAACGCAAGTTTTTAGTACCATAAATTCATCAAATTTGTAAATAAATTGTATCCCTATGCTTGGCCTAAGTGCTTTAATTTGAGATATTTTCCTAAAGGTTTGGTATTTATATATGATTAACCTTCATTCATTCCTCACCTAACACAAACCTAAAAACTCACAAGGAAACTTATCAAAAACACTCAATCAAGCATTTAAGTGAGCAAAGCTTCCCTATTTTCTCCTATTTCCATATCAGACATAGGGATAACACATCTACAGGTCTGAAGTATTGATGTAGTAGCCAATTGGTCTTATTTTCTAAGTTACAAGCTAGGTCATTATTGTATTTACTTTCCACATATTGCGCCGCTTTGCACACACAAGCTAACACACTAGAGGAGAACTAAATTGGTCTGAGGCCCTCTTCAGAGTAGTGGTTATGCAAGCAACACCCATTGATAGAGAGGTTTTTTGGGTTGGCTTAACATTATGAGACCACTAACCCATTTTTACCACAATCACTATGAAGATGAAGAACTAGGGTTTTACTATTTGACAATGTAATGATATTGCTTCACCAAATAATAAAAATAACAATAATAGATCAAAATGATATGGAAATATAACAAAAAATATGAATAATAGATAAGCCACTTTGAGGGTTAACCTCTAAAATGCTTGTAATAAGAAATGATTACTCCAATATGATGATGAAAAACTAACCCTACCTTCTATTTATAGTCTACCAAGGCCATGGACAACCCATAAAATGACATACTAAACCTATGAGTTCATAGAGAAATGTAAAATAATATGCAAAAGGGTTATACAAGCCATAAGTCAACTACACATATCCCTAGACATGCCAACCTTTAAGGGCATACCATGCCCTTCCCCTTTAAAACAACATTGTCCTCAATATTGAAGTAATCTTAGATGTTGTTGCATGAAGGCTTCATCCTCCCAAGTAGCATCTTTAGAAGGCATATTCTTCCATTTCATCAGATAGTCTAAAATAATTCTAGACTGTAGCTTCTTAGTGCACATTTGAAAGAATGCTTTAGGATCAAGAATAACCCTCTCTTCGTCATCTAATTCTAGTAACTCAATTTGAGTGGTAACTTTGTGTATAATGACCTTCTTAAGGCAAGATACATAAAATTTTGGATGAATATGAGTGGATGGAGGAAATCCCAACTTGTAGGATACACAACCAAATTTCTACAAGATTTGATAAGGGTTGTACTACTTGGGAGATAGTTTGTTATTCTTTTTCTATTGCTTTAAGGAGATCTATTTATATGGATGCAAGTGAACAAAGACCCAATCACCAATTTTAAAATGGCTCTCACTCCTGTGTTGATCTACTTATTGCTTATGTGATTATAAGCCAAAGCAAAATTTTTAGACAAACTAGAAAGGACTTCTGGTTGATGTCAAAGGTGTTCCTCCACTACATGCACCTTTGGGTGGGCCTTCAAGGGTAAAGTGATGGATGAAGTATGGCATCCATACAATTCCATAAAAGGAGACATTTTGGATGAACTATGAAATGAAGTATTATACCACTATTCAGCTAGGGGTAGTCACTTAACCTATTTATCCTTTTTATCTAACACAAAGTAATGAAGGTACCCTTCCAAACACTTGTTAACTACCTCAGTTTATCAATCAAATTGAGGATTATAGGATGAGCTATGAGCCAATTGGGTTCCCAATAATTTTGTCCAAAAATTACTAGTGAATATGGGATCTCGATCACTAATAATAATCTTGGGAGTACCATGCAATTTTTGAACTATATTGAGAAAGGTAGAAGTTACTATACTAGCCACCAATGGTTGAGATAAAGAACAAAAATGAGCATAATTTGTGAGTCTATCCACAAAAACCATGATAACATTTCTACCTTTAGATTTTGGTAACCCAGTAATGAAATCCATAGACACCTCTACCCATCATTGACTAGGGATGGAGAAGGGCTATAAAAGACTTGGGGTTTTAATGTTTTCACCTTTATTTTGATAAAAAAACCATACATTCGACCACATATTTTTGTACATACCATTGAGTACTTCCACAAAAAAAATATTCTTGACTATATGATAGGTTTTCAAAAATTATAAGTGACCATCAAGTGGAGATGCATGATATTCTTGAAGGATTTCTATTTGAGAAGAAAATTTTGACATAGATATAATCCTTATTTGTACCATAATGCATTCCCCTTCCATGTAAAATTTTCAATCCCATTTGAACCTTGATGTAGATTTTGAATCAATGCATGGGTGGCACTATCATTCTCCCATTTTTAACTTACTTCCTTGAGTCGGTCTACCTACCAAATGGTTGTGGCACATAACAATGCCTCAATTGGTTCATCTCACTTAGATAATGCATCAACCACCTTATTTTATTTTACTTTCTTGTAGACTATTTAAAAATCAAAGCCTAACATTTTCATCACCCATTTTTGTTATTCTTCAAAGGACCATGAAAAATATTTAAGGCTATTATAATTAGTCTTTACATGAAAGTGATGACCCAATAGATAAGATTTCCATTGTTTGACTGCATGTAGAATAACCATCATCTCTTTCTCATAGATGGGTTTGAGTCAATATTTACCCCTCAATTGATGACTTTTAAAGGCAATGGGCCTACCCTCTTACATGAGTAATTCACCCATACCATAACTAGATGCATCACATTCAAACACAAAAGTTTTAGAAAAATCTAGAGTAGCTAATACCAGAGTGGTGTACAGAGCCATTTTCAACTGTTCAAATGCCTTGGTAGTTGTATCAGTCTACTAGAAAGAGTCTTTATTCAACAAGGAAGTGAGCAGTGCTAAAATACTACCATAGTTTTTGACAAACATGTGATAGCAACAAATTAGCCCTAGAAATCCCCTTAGTTGCTTGAGTGTCTTGAGAATCTGCCACTCCATTATGGCTTGAATTTTCTAAGGATCAACTTTTACTCCCTCATATGATACAATATGACCCAAATATTCCACTTCCTAGATTCTAAAAGCACATTTGGATAGTTTAGCATACAACTTGATGTTGTTTGAGAACTGAGAGTACCTGTTTCACATGCTGTAAGTGGTCTTCCCAATTTTTGATGTAAATAATGATGCCATCAAAAAACATAAGTAAAAACTTTTTTTGAAAAATGGCCTAAAAATTATATTCATCAAACTTTGAAAGGTGGATGGTGCATTGGTGATACCAAAAGGCATGACCAAAAAATCATAATGGCCTTCATGAGTATGAAAAGTTATTTTAGGAATGTCATCCTCACAGTTCCAGATTTGATTATACCAAGAGTGAAGATCTAATTTGGTAAAACAAACAACATCATGTAATTCATCTAAAAAATCATCAATTATAGGAATACGAAACTTATATTTGATAGTGAACTTGTTGAGCTCTCTATAATATGACCACATCCTCCAAGTTTCATCATTGTTTCCCATCATGACTACTGGAGAAGAATATTCACTTTGGTTGTGGTGAATGGTTACTACCTCCAATAACTCTTGTACCATTTTTTAAATTTCACTCTTATGGGCATAAGTATATCTGTATGGTCTGATGTTGGGTGGCATACTTATAAGAATGAGTTTGATGGCATGATTATGGGTATGACTAGGAGGAAGACCTTTTGGCATGGGGCCAAGAAAAATCAAATGTTTATCCAATATTTGTTGTAGATCAGGATGGGTAGACTCAGTTTGTTGAACATCAATGGAAAACAAATGCACCACAAATCCTTTAGCACCTTTTTTAGCATCTTGGTCATCTACTGTGAACTAACCACTTATGGAGATTTAAATATTAATCTCCATAGTTTCATAGTCTTGCCTTTAGAATGAAAGTGCATGAACAATTTTTGGAAATTTGTCATAATAATACCTAATGTGGTTAGCCATTGTCCTCCCAAAATAATGTCAAACTTGTTGGGTGAATATTTTGTCACCAGCTAACTGATGGGAAAAATAGGTCTCTTCAACCATAGCATAGGGAGATCAGTTTGCCAGATGTGCAGGTTTACCACATCAAAAGGGGACATATCTCTCCTCTCATCAAGGGGAGGTTCCCTTATAACTATGAGGAGCTATATACTATATATATAATCAGAAAGTAATACTTAGGGGTAGGACTTCACCATCCATCTCTCTTTTTTTAGAGATGATGTTCACAAACAAAGGAGAAAATCTTGGTGAAAACATTGAAGGCACTTCTCTTCTTTCAGAAGTGATCTTGCAGCAAATAGTAGGAGTTATTTCTAATAGGTAACAAGTAACTGGTAACAAGGGCGGTAACCAGTAAAATGAGGTGTAGCACAAAGTCTCCACCTCAACTACCCAAGGAGAGAAATACAAAGGATAATGGGGTTAAAAATTCGTCTCAAGATCTTTTACACAAAAAGAAACTAAAAACTAGAAACACACTGAAGACAACTATGACAACACAAAGTCTTCCACAACTAGCTTCAGGACACCTTCCTGATTACTTCCACTAGTTTAGATTGTTAAATTAAACAAACAAGAATGCTCCTAGGAAATAGACATAAGAACAATTTCCTAAGGTAACACAAGCTATAACAACACAAAGTCTGAAAGTCACTTGCTTTCTCATTCAGATAAAGTAATATGATCAACAATCTGAGCTCAAAGTCTCAGTAATCGCCTTTCAATTTAGACAGATTTTTTGCTTCTATAATGAAGATATCCCCTTTGCATAAGACAAGAGATTACAATAAATAACAACCAAGAAAGGCTTGGCACTTTTTCCCATGGGATGACCTACGTTGCATTCAATGCCTTGAATGCATTTTCAGTTCTATTTAGGGGGCCATGCTGGGAACAGTGCATTGCCTTAACTATGGCATGCCCATTCATCTTATATGTCTCCTCCTTAGCATAAGTTGTCTGGTCCTTTTCCTGAAGTCTATGTAGCTGTCTATTTTGCCTTTACTTCATGGAAGAAAAATAGGCCACGTCCTTGATTTGGTGTGCTCAGATGACCACTTGATAGACTGTTTCACCTAATAGAAATAACTTCCTTGTAGATATTTTTGATATTTTTGATATTGTTCTCTCTTCCCTGTAGCAATTTGAGCTCTTGGGCTCTCTCTTCAGCTAGTTGCTTGATTTACTTTTCAAGTTCTACGCCATATTTGTAATTTAACAGATATTCCTTTACCTTAAATTTAACGTTCGTGAGGATGTCAATGATTGTTGTTTGTTTGAACCATGTTGAACCATGAACCTTTAAACCTATGAAAGTTCATTGATTTAATGGTTCAATGGTTCAGGTGATCTTTATTGCTTCCTTTGTTCCATTTTCTTCCTTGCTCTCTGGTTGAACCATCGCTGTGAACTGGTCGCTGGAATCTTTCGTGTTCTTTCTTTTGCTTGGGGCTTATCTTTGAACCGTTGAACCTGTGAACCATTGAACTTTGAACTCTTTTGGTTCAAGGTTCAATCAGTTCATTCTTTATCTCAATGCTTCCTTTACTTTTCTAAGTCCCTTCGAAGCTTTGAAATGTTGAATCTTTGAACCCTTGAACCCGTTGAACCATTTGGTTCAAGGTTCAATGGTTCAATCCTTGTTCTTTGAAGTCTCCTTTTCATCTAAGTCTTTTTTAAGCTTTTCCTTCATCTTTATCAAGCCTTTGGAACACCCTGAAGGGAAAATGTCCCTTTGGGTTTTGAGAAAGGTCCTTTTTGAGGGTGCTGAGAGCCCCCCACAAGGGTACCTACCCTTCGGGGTCCTTCGGGTGGCCTTTGGGCTTTAATTCCTTCGACGGGTCTTAATCCTTCATTTCCTTCAGACATTTTGTCCGAAGGAAATCTTCCTTTTGCATTTTTTCACCGAGCTTTTACTTTTCCTCTTGGGCAAATTCCCTTGGACAAAAGTCTGAAGGAATTCCTTCGAACATTTTGTTCGAAGGATTTTGCCTTAGTCATTTTTCCTTTGGAAAATCTCTCTGAAGGAATTCTTTCAGTCCCTTTACCTAGTAATTTCCTTGGACAAAAAGTTTGAAGGAATATTCTCTTTTGGCCTTCTCTTTGATTCTTTGAACCAATGTTCCCTGCCCTCCGCAAGGGCACTTGTTCCTTCAGCTTTGGGGCAGTCCCTTGAACCGACCGATTGAACCAACTTTGGTTCAACGGTTCAATGGTTCAATCTTGCATTTGAAGCCTTCTTTTCTTCCAAGTCTTTTTGATCTCTTCGAACCCATTAAACCTGTTAAACCTATTGAACCTTGAACCCGTTGAACCATTTTGGTTCAAGGTTCAACGCTTCAATGGTTCATTCCTTTATTTTTCACTAAGTCTTTTGAAAGAATTGAACTTGCTGAAGCGGTTGAACTTTGAACTTGTGACAAAGTGCTTAACTTTTTGAGCTTGCCGATGACGTTGAACCTTTGAACCTGTTGAACCTTGAAAGTGGGGTTCAATGGTTCAGTGGTTCAATGGTTCAATCCTTCCTTTGAAGCTTACCAATGAACATTTTTGGTTGAACCAAGGTGTTGAACCAATCTTGAAATTGCCTAAGTGTTGGAAACTTGCTCCTTTGAGAGTGATCACCTACTGAAGCCATTGACCCATTGAACCTTGCTAGTTTCAAGCCTATAGAGTCCATAGTTTCAAGCCTGTAGAGTCCGTAGTTTCAAGTCTGCAGAGTCCATAGTAATCTAAAAAAGCTTGAATAATGGAGAATTTGAATGCTCAAAACAATTTTTGAAAAGAGAAGAGAGGATTTTGGTTTGTTGAACCAAAATAGTTCATATCTTGTCCCAAAATGAGTGACAGATTTTGGGAACAAAACCTGGATCCAGTTGGGGAACTTCCTGTTGACGCAGAAGATTGCACTCGGGGCAAGGAGGTTGAACTCCTGCCTTCTCCTCACAACATGGAAACTCCTCTCTCGCCTGTGGGATGGCGAAATAAGAGAGGAGAGTCTCTAGTTAAGGGCTAGCTCCCTCTGATGTATCATTATTTGTTTCAGGTAGTGCAAAATATAGATATATAGATAAACTGGGGGGGAAAGGGAGGAAGAGGCATAAAACAAACAACCTACTCTAAAAGAGGTGATACACCAAAACAATATGACCCTTTCACACCCACTCTCAAAATCAGACAAAACACACTTATACGCTTCACTCTTGACAAAAGAAGTAATCTACAAACTTGACAGGGAGGTAAAAATGAAAGATACAAGAAGGAGGTTCATCAAAAGGTGTAATAAGAAGCACTCTGTAGATAATCCCCTCTGTCCTACACTCCAAAATAGAACTCTTCTCCTATCAGCTACAAATGGCACCTTGCAGATAGCTGGTGTGTTGGTATTGAACCTGTGAGAGCATCAAAGACAATGACTAAACACAAATCAATACTTAGGACATACATAGAATATCTATTTCAAGAAAAGGTAAAAACTGTGTTTATAGACTCAGGTAGAAATTTTAGCAGGGCTGTGCCTTGTAAAATTTGTGAAAAGATGATTATAAAATGACCAAGTTTGCAATATTTATGGAAAGTCCAAGAGGCTCATTTGGAGCTCATTAGTTACAAGTGGCCTATTGCGTCTATTCATGAAAGGAAACAAGTTGCTCAAAATCATTAATGAACTGTGCACTTTATCCCCTTGAAATCTACCTTTGTCAAGGTTAATACGCAATTTGCCTTTTCATTTAATGAAAAATAGAGAAAACCAGTTGATTTACCAGCCACTTGCATCCCAAATGATCAATTCACTAGCACTATTTCACCTACTGGAGTCGCTTCTCAGATTAGCGCCTATTGGACTGACTGCTTACTCATTCCTTGCTTGTCACTTTGGTTTTCCTCCATTTTGTCTTATCTGGCCTGCTCGGCCCCTGGGGCAAATTTTTAGTAGGTCGCTTCATTTTTGGCTCCTTTCGGCTAGCATTCTCTTTGTTTTTTAAAACCAAGGGTTGCTTCATTTTGTCAAACTTGACATCTTCATCGACGTCCTCGTGCCTTGTTGGTAGTCAGATCCATGCTACGCTTTTATGACATTTTTCTCTTTTAACTGCGGGCACCTTTTCCTTTGTTAACTCGACGAGTCCCTTTGTGTTTTAGACTGTCTGCAGCTTGCTTGATTCTTCAGTGGGTTGCTTGTTTATCGTGGACTGCTCCCCAGCTTTTTATGTCTCCACGAACTTTTATTCGCGGACATTTCCCCATGGGCAAAAAGTCTACGAAAATTGTCCGCCCAGCTTTCATTATATTTGAAGCGCACCTGAATTCCTTCAATGCAAATGTTAAGTGCTTGCCCTTTAAAAGGGCTTTTGACCTGAAGACTGCCCTTTCCTTTTGCCTGAAGCCTTTTATATATGCGGGGCTTAGTCAATTTTAAACCAAATGGACTTTGAACTGAACCTGAATTCTTCCTTGAAGCGCCTGTTATGCTTAAAGTGTTTGAACTTGGACTAAGGCTGAAACAATGAACTAGATGCCAAACCAAAGAACCAGGTCTATGACCAAAGTGTTGAACTGAGTTGGAACAAGGCCATTGGACTATGTAACCTGGAAATGATTGTTTTCAAATAGCAAGGGGAGAAGGTGACCGAAATTTTGCTGTGGGCAAAAATTGGTCAACACTTCCTTCAGTTGAAAACTTGGAACAACTGAGGGTAATAAAAAAAGAATCTCTAGTGCCTTGAAGTATGCCATTGGGCTACGGAGTCATGCTACCCCAAAAAGAAAGGTACCAAAAATGAAAATGAACAACACAAAATAGAAACAAAGACTATACAAAAATATATATGTACAGGTGAACTTATCTGATACTTTAAGAAATTAAGTGCTTTAAATGCTGCCCATTGTGAGGAAGAGAAAAGGGTGTGCCATCTTGATATCTCAATAGAAAACTATTTTCACCATTGATTTAATGAATAGTAAATGGGCCTCTCTACAAGGAATCAAACTTCCCATGCATTCCCTTTGGTTCCCTCTGTTTATCCCACAACATGATTTGATCTCTAATCTAGAAATCATGGTTTTTTGCTTTTTGGTCAAAGAGCTTCTTCACCAAAATTTGATGCACAGCTATTCGGTCCACCACCATAGTTCGTTGTTCATCTAGCTTGGTCAAGCACATGATCCTCTTATCGATGGAGCTTTCATATGTCTGATCTTTGATTGCCTTAGCCAATTTCAATGCTGGAAATTCTAGGGTGATTGGTATCTCAGCATTGAGACCATAAATAAGTTAGAAAGGTGACATACCAATTGCCTTCTTTGGTGTAATTCTGTCTACCCATGAGGCATCAACTAATGCTTTATGCCATGTTCATTGGTTTTCATCTACCAGCATCCTGATGACGGTCACCAAGTTCTTATTGCTTGCTTCAGCTTGGCCATTCCCTTGTGGAAAGTAATCATAAGAGTGTGAGAGGGTGATCCCATAGTAAAAATAAAACTGAGTAATCTCTTAGGAAGTGAAACAAGCTGCATTGTCTGTGATAATCTTGGTTGGGACCCCAAACCTAGAAATGATGTTCTCCTTGAGGAAATTATACACTACTTCTGAAGTAACTTGCTTAGTTAGAATAGCTTCCACCCACTTGGTGAAGTAATCTATGGTTGTGAGGACATAATCATGTTCAACACTTGAAAATGGGTTTACAACACCAATGAAATCGATTCCCCATTGCTGAAATGGCTCTTTTATCACCACTGGCTTGAGAGGTAGGGTAGCTAACTTGGGTCTTCTAATGAACTATTGGCATAGTTCACATCTACGTACCCATTTATAGGCATCTTAAAATAGAGTAGGCCAGTAATACCTGGGTCACAAAATTTTATTGGTAGTTATAGGAGCAGAAAAATGTCCTCCATATGCCAGATTATGGAAGCACTTCAAAAGTTGGTTTTGTTGCTCTTTATTCATGTAGTGAAAGAACACTCCATCAAGGTTCCTCTTATATAAGCCATTGTCCTAGAGGATAAAATTGACAGCTTTCAACTTAATAGTCCTCCTTTCTTTACGAGACAGGTGAGCAAGACACTCACTATAAGTAAGGAAATGAGCAATATTTGAATACCACTCATTTGTGGTGGAGACAAAGAGGGCTGTTGGTGTGTCTTCAATTTCTTCTTCTCCATTCTCTGTTTACTCTGGTTTGTTGTCAGCAATCAATTGACATAGGCCTTTTCCCCGCACCAGCTTCATTGGTTTGATGACTAGATCAAACCCCTGGATTTTTGCAATATAATTGCCTCTTTTTGTCTCAAACTCCTATGAGTTAATATGGATTTGACTGTGGTGTCAAGAATTAGGGCAATAATGTGTGAATTAAAGATGTAGAAGTGAAAATGTTTCACTGCCTTTACCACTACATAAGCATGCTTCTCCATGTTTGAATACTTTAGCTCATGAGCTTTGAGAGGACAACTCATGAAGTATATGGGAGATTCCATGCCTTCTTGGTTTTGTTGAACCAGAATTGCTGAAAGTGTGTGCTCAGAAGCATAACTATACATTGTAAAATCCTTGGTATAATCTGGACAAACCAAAATTGGGGCATGGGCAATAGCTGTTTTAATATCTCAAAATGCCAATTTTCCTTCTTTAGTCCAGCTGAACATGGCCTTTCCCTTCATCATGGTTAAAATATGGCGAGTCTTCTCAACAAACTCAAGGATGAACCTTCATAATAAATTCACCTTTCCAAAGAAAGTGTGAACTACAGTCTTACTTGTGGGTAGAGTAAGCTTCTAGATGGACTTGACTCTATCTGAGTCAATCTTTATGCCTTCTCAAGACAAACTGTGTTCAAGAAGCTTCCCTTCTGTCACTCCAAAAATAGACTTCTTGGGATTTAAAGAAATGCCATTCTAGTGGTAGCATTCCAGCACTTGTTACAAATGGTCTATATGGTCAGGGCGACGCTTAGAAAAGACTGTTAAATCATCCAGGTACACTATAATGAACTTACCCATTTCATTTTTGAAAACAAGGTCCATTGCTCTTTGGAAAGTGGCACCAGCATTTATCAGGCCAAATGGCATTCTTCGATAGGCAAAGGTGCCCTAAGGCATGGTGAAGGCAGTCTTATGTTGGTTTGCTTCACCAACTTCAACTTGATTGTATCCTGAGAAGGCTTCCAGCATTGATAACATCTCTGAACCAGTCACTGTTTGAAGAACTTGGTCCATGATGGGCAGAGGATAGTTATCCTTTAAGGATGATTGATTCAAATTTCTAAAATACATGTAGAGGCAAATTTTGCCATTCTTCTTCCTCACAGGTACTATATTTGCAATCCATGTGGAATGATGGAATGGGAAAATTATCTTAGCATTCAACATTTTTTGTATTTTAGACAGAATAATACCTAATATCTTTAGATTGTACTACCTACATTTTTGCTTGTAAGGCACCGAGTCAGTCTTGAGAGGAATCTCATGGTGAGTTTCTTCAGGCTTGAGTGAGTTCAGATCATCATAGGAGTATGCTAGGACATCCATGTACTGGTTGAGCAGAGTAGTGAACTTGGACTTTTCTTCCTGAGTGTAACACTTCCCAATGTTCACTATCTTGGGATTTTTCTTGGTACCCAGCTTTATTTGATCAAACTCCTAGGAGGAGATTGAATCCATTTGCTACTGTTTGATGAACATGTCATGCTTGTCAAACAACTTCTCAAGAGAAACCAATCCTTTGGGAAATGTATTTCCTTTAAGTTGCAAGAATTCTTTACCTACATTTGAACTTGATTCAGGAGATGGTTCAAACTTCTGAGGCTCACTACCTTTGAAATGAAGCTGTTGAAAGCTATCTTTTTATTCTAAGAAGGAAATTGTTTGGTTGTCACCATTGAAAACTTGTGAATGATTGGCATTTTCAGGCACACTTGGTCAAAAGACTAGTTTAATAGTGTACCTGTCTCCTTTAAAATCAAGGTGAGGAACCAAGAGATTTGTTCAAATAGCTAGTGCATTAGCTCAGTCATTAAATTCCCTAGGTATGGCAGAGATGTTGAAAACATAAAAGCTTTCAATTTGATCCCAGACTAGATTGAGGTAGTGGCACAATCTCTCATTTTTGGTTGAATACAGGTTTCTCACCTGACACACCACCAGTTTAGCATCTCCTTTGGCATGAAGGAGTTTTATGCCTTTGTCTCGAGCAGCCTTCAATCAAGCAATAGAGATTCATACTCAGCTGTGTTATTGGTATTGCTGAGCTATAATTTGTATGAAGAAGGAAAAATATCTCCTTAAAGAGACATCAACAGAATCCCACCTCTTGAACCGATAGAGGAGCAGCTGCCATCAAATTCTAGAATCCATACCTCGTTAGACACTGATTTTCTTTTAAATTCTTCATCGTTTGGAGGGGGAGATTCTTCTACACTTGCTCTGCATTCCACCAATCCTTCTGCTATTCCATCTAAACTAGTTTTCAAATTGTCACCTTTAGGAGCTTCATCAGATGCCTCATGGACTTATTTTGTGGATAAAAAGTAGTTATCCATGCCTGAAGACTCAAATAGAATTTGAGCTTCAGGCACTGATGTTTGAGTAACCACATATTTTACTTCCTTTTCAGGGAGCAGTCTCTGCATAATACCTTTGACTGGGATCCTTGCCTCAGATAAGTCCATGCTTAAATCTCCTCCAACGTTCTTACTAAAATTTTGCAAAAGAAGGATGCCATATGAGGCTATGACGTCGGCCACCAAGACAGTCATCTTGATTCTCTTGTCTAGGAATACTGCAAATGCAAATTGGGCATCCTTGATTTGTCTCAGCAGTGGTACTTGCTTATTCTCCATGGAGAAACATCTCCCAAATATCTTGGTCAGTGTGAGACCAAGAGATTCTACCACTTTGGCAGGCATGACATTGTTTTAAGCTCTAGAATCAATGATGCAATTGTTCAGCTAATGTCCATTTATCAGTAGGGAGACATAAAATGGTTCAGTCCTCCCGGGAGCAACAGGATGAGTAATGACAATATTATTTGGGATGGATATGTTCCTTGGGGGATCATGAGTTACCTTTGTAACATATTGTCCTGAAGGGGTGGTTTGATTCCTCACACATTGAACTAACTTATCCAACTACTTAGGGTTGGATTGTAGAAATTCAAATTCAGATATTTAAATTTTGGTTTTCTTTATATGGTCAATTATGTCAAATGTTTGAAATGAACTAGGTACAAAGGATCGGAGTTCATCCTTTTGATTTTTGAGAGGGGGAGGATTAGTCTGCAAATTTGAAGTAGAAGGTATAGGGGTGTATAATGTACTTACCTTTCTTGTAATCATCGAGTCCTTTGGCTGGAAAGGCAGAGTGTTCTCCACTTATCAATTGAAATTACTGGTTGAAGTTGCTCTTCTATTTTTTCTTTATCAGCATGCTAAGCTGATTGATTCTTGGACCAAGTGAATACAACATATGATCCCTCAGCTACTTTACCTTCACTTTTGGGTTCATCTTGGTAATTTAAGAAACTGATGTTGGAGTCACCAGCTAATTCTTCTTCTCTTTCAGTGAAGAGATTAGCATCATCTTCTAGGTTCAATTTAGGCTGGAAGGAGAAATTTGATTTAGCTTTATGATATCCAACTACTGAATTGGTTGGAGGTGCTTCAATGGCAATGTTCCCCCATGGGGGAGGAAGATGATTTGGTTGCCCTTGAGTTCTGGCAGCATTGCCTTGATATGACTGGTTCTGAAATGTCTTCCTTGGAATATCTCTATATGAAGGAGCAGATGACATCCCTTGAGCCATTTACTTTCTAAGAGCTAGCAATTTATTTGCTAGCTGCTGCACCATTGTATCAGTGGTGGCTGTAGGTGAGTATTTAGAAGATGAAGAGGATTTACCTCTATTTGGATCTCTCTTTATCTTTCCTACCAAGATAAGTTCATCTTCTACCTTAGTAACCAAGTCTTGAGCAACAAAAAGGTCTATGTGACCAACACGTCTCAGTAGAAAACTCACTTCAAGTAGTTGTGAGTTGATAAATAAGCATTTAAGATTCTCAAGTGTTGGCTGAGCAATTATAGGAATCTGATTTCTCAATTTGTCAAACTTGGCAATGAAATCCCTCATAGGTTCATAAGGTTCTTTCTTCATATGTGTGAGCTGGGCCAGTAAGGCATGAACATATTCTATAGGCTTGAACCTAGCTTCAAATTTAGCTTTAAGAGTGTTCCAATCAGTCACTGATCGAGCCTACAGATGGTAGAACCAATCTGCAACAGCACCTTGTAGTGTTTCCACAAAAAGCCTGCCTGCCACATCCTCAAATTCCATGCCTATCACACCATAAGCTATGTTGAAGGCTACAATGTGTTCATCAAGATGAACTCTCCCATCACCAAAGAATTTGAGGAAATTCTTTCTTGAATTGCGTGGTAGCTCATGTAGAGGTGGAGTCAAATTGAGTGGACCAAAAGAGTTACCCCAGGGGCCTTGAACTGCCATGATTTGATTATGAAAAAGGGGGATAACAAATGTGGGAGGTGTATGTATAGGCAAAGCTCTGCTAACAGCAAAAAAAGAAGCTCTACTTTGTGTTGGTGTCCTGGTATGGGTAGGAAGAACACTCCTAGATCTTTGAACTTGAAGTTGGGGAGGGAACAAATCAGAATTGCCCTTCTACACTAATTCAAAAATAGGGTCAACAACACCTTGTGCTCTTTGGCTTCTAGTATAGCGTGGAGTTGCTAGATTTAGGATAAAAATGGGAAAGAACTGGTTTTACTTTAACTTGAAGCTTGAGGATTCAAACTATGTGCTCTTCTCCAACAGAGTCGCCAAAAACACTGTTTGGTGAATATATTGTCACCAACTAACTGATGGGAAAAATAGGTCTCTTCAACCATAGCATAGGGAGATCAGTTTGCCAGATGTGTAGGTTTACCACATCAAAAGGGGATAGATCTCTCCTCTCGTCAAGGGGAGGTTCCCTTATAACTATGAGGAGCTATATACTATATATATAAGTAGAAAGTAATACTCAGGGGTAGGACTACACCATCCATCTCTCTTTTTTCAGAGATGATGTTCACAAACAAAGGAGAAAATCTTAGTGAAAACACTGATGGCACTTCTCTTCTTTCAAAAGTGATCTTGCAACAAATAGCAAGAGTTCTTTCTGATAGGTAACAAGTAACTGGTAACAAGGGCGGTAACCAGCAGAATGAGGTGTAGCACATAGTCTCCACCTCAACTGCCCAAGGAGTGAAATACAAAGGATAATGGGGGCACAAAGTCATCCCAAGATCCTTTACACAAAAAGAAACTAAAAACTAGAAACACACTAAAGACAACTATGACAGCACAAAGTCTTCCACAACTGGGTTTAGGACACCTTTGTGATAACTTCCACTAGTTCAGCCTGTTAAGTTAAATAAACAAGAATGCTCCTAGGAAATAGACATAAGAATAATTTCCTAAGGTAACACAAGATATAATAACACAAAGTTTAAAAATCACTTGCTTTCTCATTCAGATAAAGTAATATAATCAACAATCTGAGCTCAAAGTCTCAGTAATCGCCTATCAATTTAGGTAGAGTTTTTGCTTCTATAATGAAGAGATCCCCTTTGCATAAGATAAGAGATTACAATGTATAGCAACCAAGAAAGGCTTGGCACTTTTTCCCATGAGATGGCCCATGCTGCATTCAATGCCTTGAATGCATTTTTACTTTTGTCTAGGGGGCCATGTTGGGAACAGTGCATTGCCTTAACTATGGCATGCCCATTCATCTTATATGTCTCCTCCTTAGCATAAGTTGTTTGTTCCTTTTCTTGATGTTTGCGTAGCTATCCATTTTGCCTTTACTTCATGGAAGAAAAATAGGCCACGTCCTTGATTTGGTGTGCTCAGATGACCATTTGATCGACTGTTTCACCTATTGGAAATAACTTCCTTGTAGATATTTATGATCTTTTTATTGTTCTCTCTTCCATATAGCAATTTGATCTCTCGATCTCTCTCTTTAGCTAGTCTCTTGATTTACTTTTCAAGTTCCACAGCTATATTTGAAATTTAATAGATATTCCTTTACCTTAAATTTGATGTCCATGAGGACATCAATGGTTGCTGTTTGTTTGAACCATGTTGAACCATGAACCTTTGAACCTATGAAAGTTCATCAGTTCAATGGTTCAATAGTTCAGGTGATCTTTATTGGTTCCTTTGTTCCATTTTCTTCCTTGCTCTCTAGTTGAACCATCACTTTGAACTAGTCTCTGGAATCTTTCATGTTCTTTCTTTTGCTTGGGGCTTGGCTTTGAACCGTTGAACCTGTGAACCATTAAACTTTGAAATATTTTGATTTAAGGTTCAATCGGATCATAGGTCCGTTCTTTATCTCAGTGCTTCCTTTAATTTTCTAAGTCCCTTCGAAGCCTTGAAATGTTAAACCTTTGAACCCATTGAACCATTTGGTTCAAGGTTCAACAGTTCAATCCTTGTTCTTTGAAGTCTCCTTTTCATCTAAGTCTTTTTGAAGCTTTTCCTTCATCTTTATCAAGCCTTTGGAACACCTTGAAGGGAAGGTGTCCCTTTGGGTTTTGAGAAAGGTCCTTTTTGAGGGTGCTGAGAGCCCCCTCGCAAGGGTACCTACCCTTCGGGGTCCTTCGGGCGGCCTTCGAGCTTCAATTCCTTCGGTGGGTCTTAATCCTTCATTTCTCCTTCGGACATTTTGTCCGAAGGAAATCTTCCTTTATCATTTTTCTGCTGAGCTTTTGCTTTTCCTCTCGGGCGAATTCCTTCAGAAAAAAGTTTGAAGGAATTCCTTCAGACATTTTGTCAAAAGGATTTTGTCTTAGTCATTTTTCCTTCAAAAAATCTCTCCGAAGGAATTCTTTTGGTCCCTTTACCTAGTAATTTCCTCAGACAAAAATTCTGAAGGAAATCTTCTCTTTGATTCTTTGAGCCAATGTTCCCTACCCTCCACAAGGGCACCTGCCTTTAGTTCACTGCCCTCCGCAAGGGTACTTGTTCCTTCAGCTTTGGGGCAGTCCCTTGAACCGACTGATTGAACCAACTTTGGTTCAATGGTTCAATCTTGCGTTTGAGGCCTTCTTTTCTTCTAAGTCTTTTTAATCTCTTCAAACTCATTGAACCCATTGAACCTTACCTGTTGAACCATTTTGGTTCAAGGTTCAACGGTTCAATGGTTCATTCCTTTGTTTTTTGCTATGTTTTTTGAAAGAATTGAACTTACTGAAGTGGTTGAACTTTGAACCTTTGACAAAGCGCTTAACTTTTTGAGCTTGTCGACGACGTTGAACCTTTGAACCCATTGAACCATTGAACCTTGAAAGTTGGGTTCAATGGTTCAATCCTTCCTTTGAAGCTTGCTGATGAACATTTTTGGCTGAACCAAGGCATTGAACCAATCTTGAAATTGCCTAAGTGTTGGAAACTTGCTCCTTTAAGAGTGATCACTTGCTGAAGCCATTGAACCATTGAACCTTGCTAGTTTCAAGCCTGCAGAGTCCATAAATTCAAGCCTGCAGAGTCCATACTTTCAAGTCTGCAGATTCTATAGTAATTTGAAAAAGCTTGAATAATGGAGAATTTGAATGCTTAGAACAATTTTTGAAAAGGGAAGAGAGGATTTTGGTCTGTTGAACCAAAATAGTTCATATGTTGTCCCAAAATGAGTGATAGATTTTGGGAACAACAAGACTCATCCATAAGAATAGCAAACATAAGAGAATCTAGCAGATAATCCCCCATTATTAACTTAATACTGTCGCATTTTCTAGAATAATTAACTGTACCACCATACATAATCATGACTTGAAATTCTAGGGCTGGATAGATGGAATAATTCTAATGAGCAAGCAACTTATTGTTGATGAAATTGTGTGTACTTACTGAGTCATTCAACACCGTGACCTTATATTTCTTAAGGAAATCCACCACTTTAAGAGTATGAGGAGTAGAAATACTTTTAAGGACATCATAGGAGATAGTAGGTTAAGAATCTACAACTTCATCCTTGGGTCCTTAAAAACCCTCACCAAATTCTTCCTCATCTTCTTCATCCTCATTGGCCCCTTCGATGTAAAATAACTTATTATTAGCACATTGACGATCTTTGCTCTATTTTCTATCACAACCATAACACAACCCTTTGGCATGCTTCTCCTCAATTTATTACGATGTCAATCTGGTAGGTTGAGGAGTGATGGAGTTGGTAAGGTGCATTCCTGGCTAGTAGTGAAAGAATGATGTTTGTTCATCTCTTTTTCTTTTGATAAGCATGCCTTTGGTATAGTTTTAGATATAGTTGTGGGGTTAAACATGTGGACCTCTAATTGAATACTATCTTTTAGTCCACCCAAGAAAAGGTCAGTCAAATTTGCCTCAATGATATTCTCCACACATAAGGATATATTCTAAAATTGATGAATATAAGCCTTCACTATTCTTATTTGTCATAGTTTGTCTAACTGGCTGAATTAGTTATTAGTAACATTATCCTGATAGTGAGACATTAGTTCATTAGAGAATACTAACCATGTAACAGGAGCACCGATTATCCTCTTTTGAGCACATAACCAATGATACCAAATGAATGACTCATGTTACAGATACAAAGATACCATGACCAAATTTTGAGAGCTAGAAGTTTAGTGCAAATAAAATAGATTTTTAATTTAAGTGATCCAAGTGAGTGGATCCTTACCATCAAACTTTTGTAAGTCCACTTTTGGCAACATCGATTTTACCACCGTATTAGCGATGCTAGTGTTGAGAGGAGGAGGATCAAAATGAAAAAGTGGATTGTTATTGAGTGGAAAATGAGATGAAATGATATCTAATTGTGTCATGATCTACTGTAATTGATTTCTCATGCCATTAAGCTCCCATTCCATTGCTAACATTTGAGTTTGGACTTGCACATCCTTCTACATCAGGTCATGTTGATTCAATTGAATTTGAGAAATCATATCCAAAGACATCGTATAAGAGGTTTAAAACTCCATGTCATTCCATAAAGGAGTTTTAGGGGTGTCTTACCCTTTCCCCCATCCACGAGTGTTAAGAATAGCCATAAGAAGGCTTGATGGTGAACCATATTTTGCCCCATTGACACAACTTTGACCACAATTTTTTAAAAATATGTCAGCCTTAAATAAAAAATAAAAAATAATATACCCAAACTAATTTTTCCCAAGATTTACAAAAATGTAAATAAATTTGAATTTTTTTACAAATTACGAGCTATGGAGCAAATTTATGAAAATTTTTAAATTGGTAATAGCTTTTGAAACATAGATTCAAATGAGCTAAAATTTTAATCAAATCTTACTTGAATGATTTTGCACCTCCATAAATAATATTACAAATAAATTTGTAACCGTTTGTGAGATATAGCCAAATTCTAAGATCTAGGGTTTTTGACTTGATTATGGCCCAAATTGACACTCTAATACCACTTGTAATGATATTACTTCACCAAACAAGTATAATAATAGTAATATATCACAATGATATGGAAATATAGTAGAAAATATGAATAATAGATAAGCTACTTCGAGGGGACAACCTCTCAAATGCTTGTAATAAGAAATGAATACTCTAATATGATGATGAACAACTACCCCTACCTCTTATTTATAGTCTAACAAGGCCCTGGACAACCCATAGGCTGACCTACTAAGCATATGAGTGCATAGAGAAATGTAAAATAATATGCAAAAGGGTTATGCAAGCCACAATTTGGCTACACATATCCCTAGACATGCCAACGATTAAGGGCATAATAGATAAGGAATAAAAACCCATGATCTAGTTCTGAGCACACTAGATTTAAGGTGACATAGAACCCATAATATCCTAGGTTGTTGTATCCAAATACATTAGGTATTCTATACTGGACACTTACATTCACGTTAGATAAAAGCATCAATGTAACTATCCAAGGTCAATGCAAGTGTCTAAGGCTACAAGGTGTAAATTTATAAAATCTAATGATTGATCTAGTGCACTGGTCTAGTATATTTCCATCCTATTCTAGGTTAGATCTAAATGTGCATTATTAACTAGCTAAGTACTTATATTTTCCATTTATCATAATATCAATCACTAGTGTACTTACTATTTTTAGAATATCATAATATTTAAATTCAAAATATTGTTCATCTAAGTTTGTAAATTAATTAACTTGTTATAGATTTATTTATTAGCCTTGTGCTTATTCATTTCTATATTCTTAACCTTATATTATATTGACCCATCTCAATTTAGGGTTAAACAAACATACATTTGTCATTCTAATATAGATATAACAATTAGGCATGTGATAATAACCATCACTGACTTAAGTACTAAATAATGAAATATGTAAGAAGGTGCATGATGTGAATCATGGCACCACAAAAAATAGGGAGGTGCATGATATGTATCATGACGCCATAAACTCAACAAGCTTATTAGACAATCCTAGGTTTATCCACTCACAAGAACATAATGACATGGCCAAGACACACACAATAGAAGCACATGAAATAACACTCAATATCACATAAGGCTAAGGGCCACACACAAAGATAAGTCATAAAATAAAAATACTGATGAATAATAGTTGTGAAAGAAATCAAGGGCCTAAAAAAAAATCATGTAATGAAAACTCAATCAAGCAACAATTGTGGAACGAGGACAAGGGCCAAATAAAAAGGCATATATTGATATAATCATTCCCAATAATATCATGTACTAAATAAGAAGTAAACAAA
This sequence comes from Torreya grandis, assembly GCA_037957365.1. NCBI lineage: Eukaryota > Viridiplantae > Streptophyta > Pinopsida > Cupressales > Taxaceae > Torreya > Torreya grandis. The sequence goes on along the minus strand of JARHVA010004800.1, from coordinate 490,348 downwards.
CATAATCAAGTATTATCCTATTGAAAATAAACAACATCAATAAATCATATAATAAGTGAAACTGGTCTACACTATCAATCTATGTCAATATCACAACATAAAGTAGCATATACATGAAATGTAGAATTTTAAAGAATATAAACAAGAACAATACATGTATAAACAATCAATGTAGCTCAACATGATAAATGGAAATATCATAGAAACATATAACCTATAACAATGTATTTTATGGAATAAGATGCCCCTAATATTGACATGGCCCTTAGGTATAGGAATGTCATGCATATGTCCATCCACATATCATGTATAACTTATACATCCTACATCTAACTTGTATATACCATGAAATGCATGCGTGTATTAAAAATTATATGTAATCTACCAAAAATGTGATAAATAACATAAATGCCTAATGAAAACTAGCAAACATGTCATGTTTAGGTCATCATTTTTGATTTTTTGGAATATTTTGATTTTTTTGTATTTTTGAAATATTTTGAAAAAATGGTTATATTATTATAGTCATCAAATGGTTCTATGTCACTCGACTTATGCTTTAACTTTACACTTATTTAATGATTGTGCATACATATTGCCTCTTTTTCCATCGTGTATGATGTCAATCTATTGTTTTTTAGCTTTCCTCACTGTATTGTCCCCTTAGTTGGCATTGTTACCATCATGTTAAATCATGATTGTATTTACTTCACTGAAGAAAGTGACATGATGATTTTTTATCCATTGTAGCTTGTATATGTTCTAACCATTGATGTCCTAGTTTAAACCTCAACTGGTTGGTATCAGTCATCACCCATATGCATGCATTAACTACTTTTTTCCTACAAGTGATTGGTAGAGAAATATGTACAATTAATCCTTCATAATTTACTATGTGTTATAATTCATCAATGTCATGTCCCAACTGTCAAAATAATGTAATACTACACATGGTTTGGAATTTAGTCTCATCAACTGGAATTTGTTGTCAATAGTCACCCTCAATGTATATTTTAGTAGTTAATATTATTTTCATGGACAATTAAGATTTTTATGTATTGCATTTGTGTTCTAATATTGGTCAAAACTTCTTAATGATCATTCTTGTTATAGTTTGATGACCTTGATAATCCCTTCATTTTTTACTTTTGAATTATTTATTTCAATGTTATATAGTTGTTTGTTCAATGTTGAGTAATTCTATGACAATTACAATATAATTTACATTAATGTGATAAACATCGCATAACTCTATGTCTTTTACTTGGTAATAGAACCAAGTTGTTATCAAGTAACATTTGCAACATTATGTTTGGTCTATTTTGAATAGTCATCACTTGTAATGTTATGGATGGGTTTACCTTCAAAAAAATCCACATTATTCACTGATTTTTATGAAATGTACAATTGTTTCATCCTACAAATATGATTGATTTTACAAAGGTTTGACTTTATGAAACCTTTAGTATATTAGAATATTAGTGTGAAATATCATTGACACAAATGTTTGCATTATGATTATGTTGATTATCTCAAATTGTTATCTTTCCTTTCCCCCCTATAGATTCTCATTAAGTATAAAATTTGGACTTATCAATTCTCTTTACATATTAATTATTTCAATACTCTCTTGGGGCACTACGTGTAAACATATTATGAGGTAAGTACTCATATGGATCAATAGTATTAAAATTTAAGTTACACAAGCGATCATTTATATTGTCTTTCATATCATTATCATTGTCATCACTATCATATGAATATGTGACTATGCCATTAGATTTTTTGAATTTACCACCAAGGGAAGATTTGGAATTATCTCATTTTGCTCTACACTAGCTTGTGGTTGTTTCCTTGCTTATTCATTAATGACTAATATGTTTTACCTTATTTTTTTATTTATGTGATTAAATAAGATATAATTTTGAAATAATGAAGATTATATGAAATATGGAAACAAACACAAATACAAATGTAAATGATAGAAACTAATTTTACTGATTTCACTTGTTATAAATAGAAAAAAACCTAAAAAAAAAGATATGTAGCATTTTACTATTTTTTGCAAGAATAAGAGTGATTATAGGTGACAAAAATGATGAGAGACTAGATCAAGATTCGCTTGAATTAGGAATTGTGTATCTGGATGCACTAGATAGAATCATCAGATTTTTGATGGTACCAATATATGTTAACATTTAAAACCTAACGGATTATTTTAATTGGGTTTAGCTTTTGTATTTACCCACAAGACACTACATTTGCTTGTAATCCCTCTCTGTGTGCAATCATGAGGTATAATTATGTACACAATTATATAAACCTATCTCCCTTATCTTTGAAACCCTAAGTCCAATTTTGACACTAGTTTTAATCATGAAAAATGGTGAAAATGACACTCCCTAGTGAATGGACAAGTGTTGCCTATATATTTGATACTGCAAAGAGATAATTCAAACTACATATAACTCTCCTTCTTAGGTGTATGTGTTCAATAGTGCTCCTTTAATGAATTCAACTTGTGATCTAGATTTTAATGCTTGGAAAATGAAAATTTTGACTTGGTTTTGATGTGTTTTAGACTTGGCTAGGTTCATCTCTTTATGATTGATGGAAAAACTAGAAAGACTAGTGTAGTCCCTTTAAATGTGTAGATGTGTATAGTAGGCTTACTTGAAAAATGCTAGACAAGAATATGATTAGACCTATCATGTATTTATATGGGAATATTTCTATTCTTTATCATGTCAACAACATGTGAAACATATAGATTGATTAGTAAGAATGATTTAAATTTGAAAAGTAAATGTTACTTGGTGTGAGATGAGTCTAAAATTTAAAAATAGTCTAAGTCTGATGGATCTATCCAGAAGTTAAGAATACTTATATGATGTTCTATAGATAGTTTAAATATGATTTTGAATAGGTTAAACACATACTAGGGAAGTATCATAGGTGGTTGATATCAAATTGAGAAGGTTAGACCCATGGAAAACATGTGGATGTGAATCATTTATGTATTTGAGGCCCTTTTGTCTTTTATGATGAGGAACATGTTGAATACCTTAATTATACCACACATTATGGGGTACCCTACCTCATCTAGTAGTGAAAATTTGGACCTTAGAATCCTATATAATCCTTCAATGAATAATGGGCATGGGATGGTAGTTGGTACATCCAGGGGGAGGAGGAACAAAATGAGTCATGAATGCCCTCTGGCACCTAGTGGTAACATGAAACAACTTAGATTGAATATTTCAATAAAAAAAATTAAGGAAGGATAGGGTTTGTTCATTACTAATTTTAGATTTAATAGTGCATAAAAATTTGATCCATGTAATAACATTGTTGTTACAAATTTTGCATATTAAAGGAAAACAACATGTAATAATTGTAATAATAGATTGAGTTACAAAAAATAAACTATGTTCATCCATTATATCAATGTGTAATACATGAATAAAGGTAAATAAGAAATTAGATCTAAAAATCAAATTTATATACATAAATATGAAACCCTATATTGAAGGATGAAACCCTAAGGAAAGACTTAAGGTTTTACGATGTTCTAGATAATATATGGGTTCACCAATATGTTTTACATTATTTTTTATTTATATTATTCAATAAGATATAACTTTGAACTGATTTAGATGATATGAAATATGGAATAAACTTAAAATCTAAATGTAAAAGGCAAAATATGTTTTTTTATGATTACACTTGCTATAAATAGAAAATGTAGACACTTAGTTTTGGCCGCTTTCGTGCCTAAACTAGGATTCAATTTAATTTATAAAAAATGACACATTTTAAGCATAGAAATCACCTAAATTACCTAAATTTATCCACCTAAGGGATTTAATTTCCAAAAAACATGATGAGGTTAGTGTATTTGGCATATATTGCACTAAAACTCTAGTTTAGTTTTAACTCACGACCTAGTAATTTGACACTTTTGGCCTGTCAAGTTATTAATTTATAACATTTAAAATAATTGTCAAAAGCCAAAAAACATTAAACAAAATTAATTACATTAAAAATCTTAATTAACTTGCCTAAACAAAAATTCCAAATCAAATTAGTGAATTTCATTTACGAAAAAAAGAATTTTTAGCCAATTATGAAGTCAAAGGTCAAGGGAGATAATAAAGTGATTTATTATTTCCTACATATTTCAAAATATGAGTCATAACCTCACAAATATATAAAGTGAGTTGTCATGCCTCACAAATATTTGAAACTAAGGTGCCAAGATTTCATTAGTGCCTTGACCCAACCCAGGGTTAGCCTGACTCAACTTAGGTTAATTTATACTCAACTAAAGTTAGAATTTAACCAAACATCCCTAGGGTTAGAGTTAGATTTTAGAGCTTTAAATACAGGTGCCCACACCATATGCCAACAAGCTTTTGTGTGTAAGATTATTCTACTGGAATACATTCAAGGAGTCTTTGAGAGTAGTATTATAATGCCCAATTTATGCCAAGCTTCACACCAAGCTACAAGTGACCATTAGAGAGATTCTACCACCATGGAATATCATTGATAGAAGACTTTAATAATCATAGGCCAAGCATAAAAAATCTTATTCCAATAAGTAAGCATCAAATTTGATAAATGAGGTAAGATATTTTCATTGTTTTTATCTCTATTTTGTGATCTTGCTTATTATGTTATGCTCTCCCTAGTTCTAAGGCAATAATGTTTAGTCCTATTGTATTGTTATGCTTGATTTTTGTCATTTAGACTAACAAGGGATTAATCTATGTTTTGTTTACTCTTTAAACACCTAAGATACAAAATGACATGCCTAGTGGGACTCACATCATGTATGGCCAAGGAGAATGATATTCTAACCTTAGTTTTTTTAACAAATGCATTTAATTCTTCAAGTTTAGAGTTTTAAAATTGAAATTAACATCATTCTATTTTTTGAGTAATCAGCAGCTTCACCCTATGTAATGGTGGCTTTCCTAGTCGTGTGTTTGTTTGTGATCTTTATGTGTGTAGGAATAATGGCTTTGAACCTATGGCTTTGACCTTCTAAATGGTCGATTTGACATGCTAAATAGTGGCTTCACTTTATGAATTTGGTGGCTTTAAACCTACTAAATAGCGACTTAACCAGGTAAATTTACATTATGTCTCCTTATTTTCTTATTATTTTTGGTAGCTTCACCTGACCTAACTGGTGAATTCACCAAATTTGCTCTATGTGTTTATGTTTGCAAGAAAATAGTGACTTTGCCCTGCTAAATGGTGATTTCACTGTGTTTTTCCAAAACCTAGTAAATTTACATTATGTCTCCTTATTTTCTTATTGTTTTTGGTAGCTTCACTTGACCTAATTGGTGACTTCACCAAATTTGCTCTATTTGTCTATGTTTGTAAGAAAATAGTGACTTTGCCCTGCTAAATGGTGATTTTGCTTTGTGTTTTTCCAAAACCTAACAACTCAAAATGGATTGTTGTTTACTCATTTAATTTTTGGCTTAAAGATAAGCAAACCCTTTAACACTTTACAATAACTAAGGTGGGAGAGAGAGGCTTAGACATTGTTAAAATCTCAGATACACTTTTTTTGTGTGCTTAAAATCTACTTAATCACACTTGTCTTTTAGTTTTTGAAGTTTTTACAAGTGATATAAAGGACAAGGGGCCAAAATTTCAATCACACTTCGATTTAGTGCTATTAAAATGAACATACATTTTAGTTAGAGATCTTAAGAGCTTTTTCACTTATGCTTGTTTCTTGTCACTAGTTAAATTTCAAAGTTCATAGTTAGATTTCTTTGTTTGTGGAAAATTAGAAACTATTGCATGTATGCTCTCCCCCATCCCCTTTAGGGAACTCAGGTGACCAAAAGTGCTTAATTTATTACCTTTTTTGTTTGTTCTCGTTAGAAAGAATGTCACATATGCTCTCCCCAAGCTCTGAGTGACTTAGGTGGCCCAAAAATGACCTCTAAAGTCTTTATATTTTATTTTCTTACATTTGGATTATGGTTGGGATCTCATCTCTCCCTCACAAGTTATTTAGGGGTGCATTGAATTGGGGTTTCATCTCCCATCATCATACCAACCCCACTCCATAGTGGGCTATATAAATTGGGCACATTATACTGGGCTTATCAGGGGGCTAAATGACTAGCCTCTCTGATCCTAATGAACTTAGATCAGGTCTTGTTAAACTTCAAACTCTTCTAAGCAATACACATCTAGAGTTGCTATGTAAAAGAATAGACCCTTTCATAGTAAGTTAACATGTATGAACCCAATTGACATGATTGCATCCTTATGTCAGCCATAATTGGGACCATTTAGTGCATGTGAATATTATATATTTTTAGTTAACCCCACTTGATGTAGAATTTTTTTTCCAAATATCAAGTGCTCCTCACTCTATGTTTGTGCCACGTACCAATGCTTAAGATATAGAGGGGGGCATAAAAACTCTAACTACACCTATACTTATTTTTTGGATTAATACTTAATTCTTCATAAACATTGATATATCAATGAAAACATTGATATATCAATGGAAACATTGATATATCAATGGAAACATTGACATAAGCTATGCAAAACCATATCAATTTTAGATATAGGATGAGCCATTAATGCTACTTCTATTTTCTTTGATTTAGATGTGTGTTTTTAGACTAAAACTATTTATTTGTATTATCATGTCAAAACAAGTCCAAAATGTCACATTATTTTGACACCACTTTAGCCTAAGAGATGTTAATCTATCTATTTTGTGTCACACTTTGTACCTTAGAGTCTTATTCCAAAACCATTCGTGTGTCACTTGTTTAAATAAGGTGTCGTTATGCTACCCATTTTATCTCAAACATTTGCCTTAGATTTTTGAGTCCAAAACCATTGTCATGACATTTGTTTAAAGGAGCATTGCTATGTTACCTAAATCAACTCCAATCTCTTGTCACTTTTGAAACCAATTTAAAAACCATTGTTGTACCTCTCTTGTTTTTAATGCATGGTTGTGCTGCCCATTTTGGTTTAGCCCTTTTGCCTTAGAACATTTGAGTCTTTTCACATTAAATCCAAAACTCAACCTTTTAAAGTGCAAATCCTAAATTGATCAGCTTTATGCCAAAGCCTTATCTAATTTGGGCTTAGGTTGTCTACCTTTTATGTTTAGATTATGTTACTTGGGTTGATTTTCTATTTGATCTAAAAGACCCCTTGCCTAGACCTATTGATTATTGTTTGTCTTGTACCTTGTTTGAGAGTCCTTTGAGCCAAGCTCTTACCACGTGCCTTATTTGAAGTTTATTATGCCAAATTATGAATGTCTTAGTTCCATTGTTCCAAAAAAATTCTTATGAATCAAATATCAAGTTTTAGTAAGCCAATTACAGAGTGTCATCTGAGCCAATTACCTTAGTTTAGTTTATTTTTGAGTTCTTATTTGATTTTTTTTGTTTTTGAGTCTAGCCTTATTTTTCATGCTAACGATTATAATCGCTTTTGGGAAAATCATTGCTATCCTTTGATCCTAGTTCATAATTATTCTACTTTGTCTAGACACTTTCATCACTGATTATAACCACATTTTGTTAAATTAGTACCTTATCCAAAAATAAGTTTTGAGCTTTTGTGTTACTTTTGCCACTAATTATAATTGCCTTGGGAAAGTCAATATCATTTGTTAGATCAGTTTTGAGTTTGTTTTGTTCTAGCTCTACCTAGTTTAGTCATCTTACCCTTTATGCCTCTTTTATAGAGCCAAAGGTTATTTATTTTTAGACCTCAATTGTTTTAGATTAAGGTAAAAACAGGTTTTGAAGGGGCCCCGAAACCCTTTACAAATAAAAAAATAAAGCAATAAAAACTGCCTGGATAGGCAAACCCACTGAACAACAGTAGAAAAACCAGGTTTTACGTGGACCTGAAACCCCCAAGATAAACCAGACAAAGCTCCCCAGGTTTTTCAAAAAACTTGAAACCTAAACAAAAAACCAGGCACTACGACCTGAAATAGGAACCCAGGTTTTACAAGGACCTGTAACCTTAAAAAATCCATGCAATAATATATCTACACATTTTAGAACCACGTTAACATGAGGAGGGGTATATGGGAGCCGTATTAACGTTTGCCTTCAGACCATCCCCAACTAGACAAACCCTAGAACTAGCACCGCCATCACTCTAGACGTCCATCCGATCGTCAGCCCATTACAAAACATAGAGGCAACACTGCCTTGGCAATCCAAATTTCATCGAAAGACATTTGAAGCACTTCTTCACGAGCTACGACCCCAAAGATGGAAATCAATGGCGAAAAACCAGATCTTCTTCAATCGAGCCCCTGGGGTTACAGCATAAATAGAGCCCCTCTGGATCCACTATTAACACAACATCTACCGCCACGAGGATCCATTCAAAGCCCTCCCCACGGCCAAACCCTCTCCAAGCTCGCTGGTCAAGAAACACAACGGTGAACACCATGCCACGCGCTGGTATGATAGTCCAAATAGGAAAAAAATTTCCCCTTTCACGCAAAAAAATTGACCCATTGCCACGCCGCGCTCACAACCAAGGAACCCATAAGCTCTGGGACCTGGTCTCCAAAAACCATGGCCGCAGAGGTAAGGGTTTCAGCATATTTAGACCTCAATTGTTTGTTACCTTTAGACCATTTATTTTTCATGAGACCTATCTATAGATCCAAACATGTCTCATTACACATGTAGCATGACATGTTCTAACTATGAGAACTTTGTGACCAATGACCCCTTTGTTCAAGAGTCATAAGATGATATAACTTATGAGCTGGATCCCTATCAATCTTATAACATTCTATATATTGAACAAAGACATGACCTATTAGCATAGTATTTGGTGACTATACCTCCCTATCCAGGCCAAAAACTAGAGCAAATAACACAATACCTTACTCAAATGATGCCTAACATTGAACAAGGCCATCAACAAGAGCCCTAATATGTGACAACACCAAGGTATACAAGTTACAATCAATACTTATTTGAACATCATTTTTTAGAGAATAAAGATGAAATTCTTGTTAGAGTTGTTGAAGTCAGAGCCAAGTTTCCACCAAACTTCCCACACAAAAGTCTGAGTAGTTTGATTATAACTCCTAGTAATGCACCTTGAATTCAACCATTCAAATAGGCATCAACTAGCTATAGTCAAGCTTTAGTACAAATGTCACAGTAGAACCAAAATATGCTTGTAAAAGGGAAATGGCCTATGGATGAACAAATGAAATAGGTACATCAAACATACCAAAAATATCTCAACCTAACTTGTAATATTAACACAAGGGTTATTTATAACATGCCACTTATTAAGATAGGTCTTTTAATAGGGCAACAAATGGATGCCTCAAGCCATGCAAGTCAAAACATAGACTCATTTAGCCAAATCACATTGGTTGGTGACATGTATAATGTCCTTATTTTTATGGAAGATACTACCACTCAAATGGAAGACCTCACTCAAAATGTATCAAATAGCGAACAAGTGCATTCAAATTTAAATCAAAATTGGTCTAGTTTATCAATGAGCAATACACAAAAAATTCCTCTAAATAATACCATGATTAGATTGTAAAAATAGGGGATAGATACGCTTATTTCCCAAAATTAAAAGCAACCTCCACTCCTCAACCAACTGCTTCCTGAAGTGTATAATAGGGGAAATAAACCAACAATAGACCAACTTACCACCACAACAAATGCAAAACACTAGGCAAATACGAACCTAAAGAGCATTTGAAATATTTTTTTGTTACTTGCTAGCCCATGGCATATAACGACATATACTTACTTCTTCTCTTTCCAAGGAGTCTAGATGGACAAGCCTTGAAAGAGCTGCTAAAGTTACTAAATAATTTTGTGCCTAACTTTGATGATCTTTTAGAGAAGTTTGTACAACTCTTTTCCTATAATGTCAAGCATGATATTACTATTATGGATTTAGGCTAAGCTAAACAAAAGACTCGTGAAAGCTTCACTGCATACTTTAAACATTGGAGAGCACTAGCAATCTAGTTCACTCATAATTTGTTAGATAAATAATTGGATACAATATTCACTAGGAGATTAAATAGTGAGATATCATACCATATCGCGTGTCAATATGCTCATATGTTTGAAGAGGTTATAGAAAAAGGAATTCAAATAAAGAAAGCCCTTGTCAAAAAAGGGATAATTAAGTTGTCCTCTCTAATTAGATCCAAAATCAGTATCAAGGCTAGCATAAATAGAAACAGAACCAAAGGTAGAGCCATAATCAAAACCTAATTTAAATACCGGCTTTAACACCACCTCAAGCCAACAACAATGAGAGACTTAAACCCTACAACCATAATAAGAATGTTGTTGGTAATGAGGTTATTGAATCATGCCATGTTTAAATGGTTTAAACACCAATTGTCTATTTACCTCTACCCACTCAACAACCACCTCTTTTATACATTCAACTAAGACCTCCATAAAACCAATCATCACAAAGCTAGAACCAATTACAAGCCCCTCCTCTGAGGAGAAGATTTCCTATTGAATTTATGTTTTGAATATTGGTTCAAGCAAATATGATTAGTAGGCTAATACTGAAGCCATTTATTAAAGGGATTTCTTTCCTAGATTGGTACAAAGAACATGAATTTATTGAATACCATCATGTTACAGGACATTCCATAAGATAGTGTATATGAATTAGGTATTTGATTAAAAATATGTTGGAAAACAAAGAGATATAAAGAGACACCCATGCTCCTATGACCAATCGTAACTTAGGTATCTACTAGAATCTATTTCCCCAATATAATAATAAAAAAACTAATAATAGTACCAATAATAACAATAGTGGCAGAGAAATCCACTAAAAATCAATAACAATAATACCAACCACAAAAATGATAACTAAATGGTCAAAAGCAAGGGTAAAATGACCACACCAACCAAGGATGTCATCATGCCATTGGGTCTGCTTATAACAATGTTGTAGGACATGTTTTAGGTGGTCATGTTTTAGTATCATCATTAACCCTAGACCAAATACTAATAGACCTAGTCCTTCACCCAACCAATTAATATCAATTAAATAATGCCTATCAATTAAATAATGCCTATCAACCTTATTATGATGGTAATTCTTCTACAGACTGTGTTGATAACCCAACTCCATATCATCAAATAATTATCATTCTAAGCCTCATTAGCTACCCAACCAAATAAAAAATCCAAGTTTTAGATTGATATTGCATAATCATAACTTGACAATCTAAGGTCACTATCAAAGGACCATAACCAAATACTACAAATGATCCTAATCAACCTTCCATACCTATCATAAATAAATCAACTGATAAAATTGAGAAGAAAACCTATGATATTATGGAATAACTGAAGAAGACACCCATGCACATATCTATCATGAATTTGTTGTGTACATTTAGCATCCATAAAGACATCCTAGATGCGTATTTGAACTAATACCTCATGCTAGATGACATCACTCCAGACAAAGTTCAAGCCATGGTAGGACACTTGGCCCCTGGCCACATATCACCTTTAACGAAAGTGACATGTCGTTTCTAGGCCCTCTACATACTAACCAATTGTATATTGAGGTTGATATAAAGAACCATAGAGTTAGAAGTGTCCTTATAGAAAATTTTTTAGGCCTCAACATTGTGTCTTTGATTTTGATCGAACATATTAGATATACAACAGTCAACTTGCAGCTATATACCATCATTATCAAGACATATGATAATGAAAAATGAGAATCTCAAGGTACTATTAACTTGCTAGTGGTCATTAGGGCTTTGACCCATGATACTCTATGCCATGTTTTATACTTAGAACTATCTTACAATCTATTATTGGGACAATATTAGATCCAAGAAATTAGGGCTATACCTTCTACATTGCATCAATGTTTAAAATTTCCACATTCAAGAACGAAAGTGACTATACCAGTTGATCTTCAACCATATCAGTATTATAAATGCCTTGAGGTCAAATATAAAAGCTAAAACTACCAATTTAGCATGAATCCTATGCTTAAATCAAATTGAGAAAGAGCCAAAATAGGAAAAGCCATTGAATTAGGCCCAAAAGCTAATTACATTAACCTAGACAACTTAGACTCTACCTCAGCCATACCTCCACTAGACATTTCCAACCATTGCTATATAACTGACAAAGGTCTCAAAGAATATAGTACCCATAATGCATTCCATATTTATAAATTGCCTAAATATCTAAAAGCTTATGGGAGACCTAAGGCCAAAAATACTTATATAGAGTGGGAAACCAAAAGAAAATCTTAGCTAAACAAGCCCATTATTTTCAAACTAGCCTTTGGCCTATAATAAGGTCCCTTAGTAGAAGATCATTCATGGATCTACATTGATGAGTTAGTTGATTATTACCAAAGTATAAAGTATCCTATTCCTAATCAAATTATGGATCACCTAGATTATGAAGGTAGATGATTGGGGATACATGAACAAAACATGATTGAACTAGTCTCAATGACGAAATACAAGGGGACCCATGGTATTGGATTTAAACTACCTAAAGGTGACCCTGCATACCATATTCATATTCTAACACCAACAACTAGTGATGATGATGTTGATAATGATGCAGGGTTTGATTATAACATCTATGATGACCTTGATACCATAAATTTGTTTAACCTTCATGTCATTTACACTATTAACCTTATTTATCAATCTTCATATTTAATCCTTTACCATCCACATTTGATAGACTGGGACCAACAAGAGTCAATAATGACATTAGATGAGTTTTAAAATGATGAAGCCATATAAGAATTTATAGGATTGAGGAATCACATTCCTCTTGAGACCATAAACAAGGATTTTATATTAGACTGGATCCTACCGCCTACTTCAGAGAGTGGGTGAAATTCCATAGCCAAAAACAAAAAAAAAATCAAACATTGAGGTCTGAAAGTGAAAACCTCTTTAAGGCACTTTCTAACCATGGAAAAAGTAAAGAGAAAGGTAAGTCTCTTGGTGAAAATCAATTTTCAGTGCCATTAGATGGGGATGTTCACCCCTCTTCCTATGAAACACAAGAGACATATATCCCAAAGCCTATTTATAGATTAGAAATATATACTAAGGAATGAAAAGATTTTGCACAGATTATTCAATAACACCCTAAGGTATTTGTTTCATAGCTTATGCCAACATAAGGAGATTCTGATTTATCTTACTTAGGAGTATTATATGAGTTAGTACATTTGAAGGACTTTGCCATTGCTAATTAGTTTAATTCATTGCCAACCATTTTAGATAATGGTTCTACACTTCTTATAAAAGATACTTCAGAGGTGAGCATTGGGACTCTAGAGGACCCTAAGTGGATTAAACTAGGTGAGTCCATCATTAAAGAAGATCGTGAAGTTTGTACAACCCTTTTGAGGTAATTTGTTGACGTATTTATATGGGATTATTTGGACATGCTAGGTTTGGACCCCACCTTGGTTGTACACCATCTCATTATACATCTTGATGCCAAGCCTATTAAACAGAAGCTACATAAGATGCATCCTTGTATTGTTGTGCTAGTCAAGAAAGAACTAGAAAAACTCTTAGATGTAAAATGCATCAGGCCAATAGACTATTTAGAGTGGGTTTCAAACATTGTGTTAATGAGTAAGAAACCAAAAGGCATATGAATCTACACTAATTTTAGAGATATCAATAAATCCTACCTAAAAGATGACTTTACTCTACCTAATATTGACATGATAGTTGACTCAATGACTAGCTATAAAATGCTTTCTCTAATGGATGGTTTTTTAGGGTATAATTAGATCAGAATTGCACTAGAAGACCAACACAAGATTATGTTCACCACTTCATGGGGAACATTTTGTTATCAGGTGATGTTGTTTAGAATTAAGAATGCTAGAGCTACCTACCAAAGAGCCATGTTAGTGATTTTACATGACATGATGCATGACATTGTTGAGGATTATGTCGATGATATCCTAGGTAAATCAAAAACCCATGCTGATCATCCAGTCATACTACAAAGAATCTTTGAGAGACTCTGTGAGTATAATGTTAGGCTTAATCCAAATAAATATGTTTATTTGGTGTAACTTATGGCAAATTGTTAGGCTTTATTATCTCTTTTAGCTGAATTAAAGTTGACCCAACCACATGCCACCACCGTCTACCTTAAAGCAGTTCCATAGTTTTTAAGGCAAAATTCAATCTATCAGATGATTCATCTCATAATTAAATGATAAATGCCATCTATTTATGCACTTGATAAATAAAGGAATTACATTCTCGTAGAATTAAGAGTGTTAAGAAATATTCGATCAGCTTAAAGAATATCTTACCAACACACCTATTTTATTGCCACCAATGCCAAACAAGCTAATAAGTTCTTTACTTGTCAGCAATTGAGAATGCCCATGGGGTAATTTTAACACAACATGATGAATAAGGAAAAGAGCATGTCATGTATTACCTAATCCAAACTTTGGTCACGTATGAACACAATTATACACCATTTGAAAATTCCTTTTTAGTAATGGTGTTTGTATCCCAAATGTCACATCATTATATGCTAAACAACAAGACCATTACTATTGCCAAAGTAGATCCACTCAGGTATCTACTATCCAAATCAACCCTATAGGGCCATATGAAAAAATTGATCATGCTATTGAGATTAAAATTATATATACCAATTAGAAGGCTATTAAGGGGCACGTAATTATAGATAAGCTTTCAAAAACTCCTCTTCATGATACTCAACCTATTACATTTAAGTTTCTAGATGAGGCCATCATGACCATTGAAGAAACATATGCACCTTGTGTGGCTGGACAATGAAAGATGTACTTTGATGGATCATTCTTAAATCATAGATCAAGGGCCAAAATATTTTTTATTATGCCACAAGGGGGTCTCTTTCCCAAGTTATTTTATATTGTATTTCCATGTACCAATAACAGGGCTGAGTACAAAGCACTCATTGTAGGGATTCATCAAACAATATAGTAGAACATTTAACATTTACTAGTGTATGGTGATTCTTAGTTAATCATTAATCAAGTTACATCCTAGTCCCATACCAAGGATGAGAAGTTGGTGCCCTATAATGATATGGTCGATATTCTCAAGTAGTAAATTACCAACATCTAATTTAAAAGAATACCTCAAGTTAATAACTGAACAATTGGTGTTATGGCCATTATTGGATCCATGATCTAAATCACAGATAGAGAAAGAGATTATTAATTTCTTGTTGAACGTCTCTTAGCATTGACATATGAAAAATCAACCATCAAGGTGGTTTTTTACATTTTTGGTCCCACATCTCCCTGGTACTCAGACATATATGCTTATCTTCAAGACCAAACTATCCCTCCTAATTTATCATGTAAAAAATAATAAGCCTTCACCCACAAAGCCTATTTTTATACCTTAATTGGATAGACCTTGTATCATAAAATCTATGATGTAAATTTATTTCATTGTTTGACTTTGAAATAATTTGAACTAGCATTGAGGGAAGTCCATGAAGGGGTGCGTGAAGCCCACACTAGTGGGGTAATCTTAGCCAAAATATTACTACACACTGGTTGTTACTACCCAAGGATGGAAGTAGAGATAATTGCATATGTGAAGAGGTGTGTCAAGTGTCATAAGCATGCTAATCTGATTCATGTTATAGCCAAGACACTCAACCCATTGACAACACCATGGTCATTCTTAATGTGGGGACTCCACCTCATCTAAAAGATCAATCCCACATCTTTCGATGGCCATAAACACATCATGACTACTACCAAATACTTCATTAAGTGGGTGGAAGCCATCCCCCTCACTTACATGACCAATAAGAAGATCTCCAAGTTCATATTCAGCCATCTCATATGCCATTATGGCATCCCCTTTGACATTATATCTAATAATGATGGATCATTCAAGAACAAAGATGTGAAAGCACTTTGTTCTCAATATCACATCAAACAACATTTATCTACCACTTACTATCCATAAGGTAATGGCCAAGCCAAAGATTTTAATAAAACCATTATCAATATTTAGAAGAAGATTGTCAATGACATTGGTCATAATTAACACTTGAAACTATTTAACGCCTTCTAGGCATATTGTACTACATTTTATACTTCAATAGGAGTTATACCTTATTGACTAATTTATGGAACTAAATCCATTCTTCATTTTGAGGTCGAGTTTCTTTCTCTCCAAATTTAGTTGCAACACATCATTGATGATGAAGACTACACATTAGATTGCTTGCAAGAGCTAGACCTACTTGAAGGAAAACAATTCGCTACCTTGAATACTATTCATGCATATCATAATAAACTAAAGGGCCAACATAATAGGTACATTAAGCATTATGAATTTGAGCTTGGTGACCTTGTGTTAAAATATAATTAGAAGAATATAAATGTTAAAACCAAAAAAAAGGAAAGTTTCAACCAAACTGGTTAGGTCCTTATGTGATTATTGTTAACTACGATTCTAGAGCATACAGGCTAGCTATACCAAAAGGAGATGAACTTTACAAAATAATGAACATAATTCACCTCAAAAATTTATATGCTTAATGGATTGGATTATTGTCTACAATGATCATATAATTTATGCCACATTATACCCATTATTTGTATTATACCCATTTACCATTCTATCATGCCTTTAATCCTTCGCCAACTAGTTCATTTTACCTAAACCTGCCTATCATATTTGGCCTTGGTTCTAATTCATTTATACTTCAAGAATGTTTAGTGGTTGATGATAGATTCAATTCTAATAGTTGTTTCAGAATCAAATGTTTGAATGACAATATATGAAAGTAGTATGACAACGGTCCTAACAATTGCATCCTTCATTTATTGTTATGTTCCCACCTTGTGCTACTAATTATAACTACCTATGGGAAAATTAATACCATTGACCCTTTTACATTGTTTCCTAATTATAATTACATATGGGTAAATTAAGAACAACACCTTTACCATGCATTAATGCATCACCTTGCCATTACTATTACCATTTTCCTTTTCTTGAAACTTGCTGGTACTTAATCAGACTCCTTTTATGAAGGTGGAACTACAGTGACTTGAGATCTTATAGGATTATGTAGGTAAAACTCAATTTACATTGAGGTTAGCTCAGTCACCCATTTTCCATGCTCTCACCATTTTATGAACATGTTTAAGCCATGCTCTTGTCATTTTGCAAGTCAGACCATGTTATATCTCATAATTCTCCATTGAGGTGAGATATCAAAAACACCAAAAAAAACTAAATCAATTCATCACCTTCATCATTGAGGGCAAAACTATAGTGACTTGAGGTCCTACAAGACTATGTATGTAGTGTTTGATTCAGTTGAGGTTAGGTCAGTCACTCCTTTGCCATGTTCTCACCATTTTGAAAGTAATGTAAGTTGAATATTGTTTCCATTTTGTGAGAAACCTAAGCCACACTCTCATAATTTTGTGAGTTGGACTATTCTGTATGTCATAATTCTTGATTGAGTTGAGATGCCTAGAAAATTCTAAAAACATTTGTAACAGTTCAAAAACCTCTAAACATTCGTAACAGATCTAGAAATTCTAAAAATCACAAAATCATGAAAATTGTCTTAAAATTTCCATGCGAGATATAAATCCACCAAATTTTTTGTGGATGGACCATATTATCCATTCAGTTTCCTTTCTAGACCACCTTGGTCTTTTTCCTCCTATTTCTGGGAGAACTACATCGGCGTAAGGTCTGCAGAGACTATATAGGCAACACTTAGATACATGAGGTATCTCGAGTTAGCTTAACCATACCTTCCTTTCTTTTTAAACCAATTCTTTGTCTTAAATATAATGAGACTCCAAACTATATCACAAATAACCACTTGTGATTTAGTTTCCCCATCCTTAATGGCCTTAGTCATATGCTCTCACTATTTTGTGAGTTGATGTTGTGAACATTGTGTATTCAACTTTGATGCATTAATGACCACTTGGATTTTATTATGCTCTCACTATTTTATGAGCCCTTTATATTTGAATGCTCTCACCATTTTAAGAGTAACTTAAGTTTACACTCTCATTGTTTTGCGAGCTTGTTATCATTCCATGCCTTAGACGTAGTAGACACTATGAATTACCAATTTAGTTTATTTATAGATACTTGTTTCTTAACTTTTGGTATGGTTTCAACCTAAACCATACTTTTGCGCT
Source organism: Torreya grandis (assembly GCA_037957365.1). NCBI lineage: Eukaryota > Viridiplantae > Streptophyta > Pinopsida > Cupressales > Taxaceae > Torreya > Torreya grandis. Next base: position 472,069 of record JARHVA010004800.1, on the reverse strand, counting down.
TGCATGATTTATTTGTGTTGACATTTTCATGATTGTGAAACCTCATCCCCTCTTTTCTCGTGCACTCACCATTTTGTGAGATCATTTCTATTTTACTCTACAAGTCAATCATGTTTTTTTATTATCCATTTTCTTCTATCCCATATCCTGGGAGAACTATATTTGAATTGATGTTCACATTGGATTTTGTGTCCATGGAACTATGCAGGTAACGTCCACTTGCCTAGTGCATCTAGAGTCAACTCAGCGACCCCTTCCTTTTCTTTTATTTTCCCCATTTTGTTTATTTTAATTTGTAGTCTCCTATAGTCTAGAGGCAATGTTTGTTGTCTTATTTATGTCATTGTTTTCCTATAGCCTAGGGCCAACTATTAGTCTTTTGTTCTTATGTTGTTTTACTTGTGTTGTTGCTACCTAGCTTAGGGGTCACCTTGTCATCAAGAGTAACACCTTTTTTACACATACACAAATAGTTTATGTTTTATTTACACTAACATTGTGATTAATTATTATTTATGTATTGTTATTTGTTTAGCTTAGTTTGTTTGTTTTTGTGTGTTTAGAGTAGTTTATTTATTGCACATTTCTTTGTTTTGAATTGTTTGGTTGTTTTATTTATTTTGTTTACTTTGTTTGTTGTGTGGTTTGTTCACTTTGTTTGTGCATTTGTTTATTTTATCTATCTTTGTTTATTCTCTTTGTTTTATCTTGTTTATATTATTTGTTTGTACTGTGTTTGTTTATTTATTTTTTTAATTGGTGTTCTATTTGTGTGTTTTTGTTGTTTTGTTTATTTATTATTGTTTTGTTGATGATTGTTTGTGTTTATTTAGTTATTTATTTACGTGTCATTTTATTTTTTTGTTAGTATATTTTATTTATTATTGTTTTATTGTTTTCTTTATTGGTGTTTTGTTTGTTATTATTTCATGATTTGTTTTTGTTTGTTTTAATTTATTGGTGTTTTGTTATTTGTTTGTACAGTTTGTTTCTTTTATTCATTTTATTTGTTTATCAGTTTTTTTGTTCACTTGTATAGTTTGTTTATATTTTGTTATTTATATCGTTTATTTGTTTGTATGGTGTTTGGTTTGTTTGCATTTTGTTTTTTTATGTTTTATTTATTTATCTATTTTTATCTTTTCATTTTTTTGTTTGTTTTTATCTTTTGTTTGTTTTGTTTGATTGTTTTGTTATTTATTTTCTGCCTTTTTGTTCATTAGTTGCCATAAGATTACTACATTTTATTTACACTTAAGTCTTGATTATCCATATCATGTACTTAGGTTTTAAATTTTTATATTTAGTTTAACACATGGTTTATTTGTTATATTTACACTTAAGATTTGATCATTCATATCTTATTCTGAGGTTGTTTATATTTAATTTTTGTTTAAGTTTTCTATGCTTAGGGTATATATGACCATTTTAGTTATCCATAACTATCATGCATAATATCACAAGCTAAAGAAAAAATGTGTACACAGAGTCTATTCTAACAATGAAATAGCAATACTTCTTCGATATATCAAAAACCAACCAAATACCCAAACACTTTCCTGAATCTATGAGTAATAAATAAGAGCAAAAATGATTTATTATGTGTTTATATAGATGTATATCTCTAAATAAACATCCATATGACTCATACAACATAATAATATGATAATTAAAAAAACATCTCACAAACATGATATAAGCAATATATGAATAGAGCATACATAAGCATAAACATCAATAATGTTAAACATCCATAATATTGATCACCGCTAATCAATGCTAAACATGAGATAAACAAGATAATAAACATGACATCTTATATATATCAATAATATTATATACATGTACAATAGCCTCGAAGGACCCAAAAGTGAATCTCAATGTATCTCAAATGTCATATACATAGAAGATATATATACATATCATAATAGTGTCTCAAAAATACATAAGTATGATAATACAATGAGTACAATGTCATTTGCTAAACTATGCTAAAATTCCAAAATACCAAGATCTTGGTGATCAACTCTGGCTCTTTGTATCCGTAGGACCCATAGCTGGAGGAGGTCTTAATGGCATAGATGGTATTCATGGTGGTGGTTGTGGCTGATGAATAGACTATCCCAAGGCACTTATAACATGAGTTTTGGTCTAAGACTGACTAGACCTATTGACTATTCTTTGTGCATCCCAGATATCAAAATTAACAACATACTTATCCTTGGGCATGATAGACTTATAGGCTCACCTGTAGTATGATTCCTTATCCTTTACCCAAAGGCACTTCCCAACCATATATTATAACCATACATGTGTAATGGATCCTCAAGCTGCATCTCACTCTCATCTCAGACTGTTCACATTGGCCAATGCTTGATCCCACTCACTGATGGCCTGATCTCTCTTAATGGTGAACTAGGCTTGAACCAAAACCAACCTATCTATCTCAACCTTCAATCAAGAAATATTTGACTAAATTAAGGTCATGTCATTATTTCTCATATCTAAGGTGATATGTAAATAAATCACCTATCGTTATAACCTTGTAATATCTCACACCCAAGTAATGATCTCATGCTCTAGCATGCTAATATCCCAACCTAACATAGTCATGCTAGAAGGCCTTACCTAGTTTGGATCCACTTGTGTACTTGAAGGCCCTATTTGGCTTGAGCCCAGTTGTCCAACTGTAACCACTATTGATCTAAGATCTAGAATCATCAAATCTATCCCACCATCCTCACCATCTCCATCTCCATCTCCATCTCCATCTCACCTACCATCATCATCATCATCACCACCACCACCACCACCACCGCCACCACCATCATCATCATCATAATCATCATCATCATCATCATCATCATCATCATCATCATCATCATCATCATCATCATCATCATCATCATCATCATCATCATCATCATCATCATCATCATCATCATCATCATCATCATCATCATCATCATCATCATCATCCCCAACCTCGCCACTACTCTCTTTCCAAGTGATACCACTTTCACTCGAGGTCTCGACCTCCATCTCCTCAATGTCTATGGGCACCTAACCCCTTACTGATATTAGAACTGTCAGCCTCAGAGGGCACACCTATACCCATTACTATTTGTAAGATGGAGTGACCCCTATATCTATAACTCCTTTGCTGTAAGCCTAGGAAACCCTTGGTAAACTGATATAGTTTGATGTGGCCATACTCCATAGGATCACAAGAGTATCTTGATTGATCTCTTGTGTAACATGGGTAAACCACCTTGGTCCTTTAGGTACATCATGCATATAGCTAAACTACCTAAGTATCTGATTAGGGTGGTACTTTTATATGATGTGGGACTGTCTTTTAGTTAGAAAACATCTAGTAGTCATAAAATCCATGTACCAGTCATCCCTAAACCACTACAATTGATATGTAAGGTACAACCTCGAAATGAAGAATTATGGTGTCAGGTCATTGAACATCTAACAATAAAATAGGATTTCCCCTCTGCGACTATGCCTACTAGTTCCTATCTGATCCCAATCATATGCTACTAGATCCTTTAGATCTCATGCTCTTCTTATCTTGACTGGTCACTCGATCAAGATAGGCTCTCAGCCCTAGACCATAAGGAGTTTGCAAGCCCTGATGCTACATCCACCTTAGTACACTATGCCACATCATGTAGATCTACTATCTTTAAGAAGCCAACCATGTCCTTGATCTAAATCTTTGGGGTTCATAAATAGTGTGACCATCTCTCATGGCTGGTCAGAATACCCAATCACTCTTGCAATCAAAAAAATAGTGTCAACATAACTATACGATGCTACTTACACCTAAGCCTAGATTACTTAGCCTAATTAACCCTCTTATAGATGTTGGACCCTTTTTGGGTCCCCAAATAAATTATTTTTGGCTTCCAGAGCAAAGCCTCTATTTTTTCCAGGTCAAAGCTATCGTTTAGGCAATTATGCATGTTTTTAGGTGAAAGCATCATTTTTGTTTTCATAAAAATGACAACTTCACCTAAAAATAGGTGAAATCACCATTTTAGTGATTTATACCCATTTTTGGCATTATGATTGTTTCTAGTAATGATTACTTCAATCAAAGTCATCATTTTCCTTGGCAAAGCTACCAGTTACCCTAATATGAAAATGGTAAATTTGTTATTTTTCATCTTACAACATGCAATGAATATTAATAAATTCACTTTAATGACAAGTTTAGAATTACTTTCTAGTGGTCCTTCATGTGATGGCCACATGTGCTCCGTCACTCACTCCGATAGTGATGTCGAACTCCTCTACAGGCCATTTTATCTCAAAAAGATGTGCAAGAACTAGATCTCAAATTCTCAAAAGGCTAGCATAAAAATGATTTTTTTACCTCAAGGGTGAATATATAGATGAAAAATTAAATCTTTTACCCACTTAGGGCCTATAGTTCATTCTGTGCACTCTAAGAAGTGTATCTTCCATATTCATGGTCTGTTTTACATGTTGTTTGATCCTATGTGCCTTATTTTTTGGTTGTATTGTAACTGACCATATTTTTAAGGCCGCCCTTAATAACCATTTAACAACATGATTTTTAAACCTATATCTTGTGTTTGTTTGAACATGCATTTTTGAACTCTGATTTAGGCTAGAAATATGTTTTTATCCTTTTCTAACTCATTGTAAATCTATTTTATGGATTTTACACATAATTTAACCTTACCCATTTTCCCCATTATGACAAATTCTTTTTGTGATTGATCAACGATATATTTTGCCTTCCTCAAGAAAACCTCATTTTAAATCATGTGATTTATACTTGTGAGTGATTATAACCACCTTTAGGCGAATCATTCTTTTTGTTTGATCAATTTAATGATTATAACTACCTATGGGAAATCATTATTTTTGTGTCCTATTCTAATGATTATAACTACCTGTGGGCACATCATTATTTTTGCATCATGTGCTAATGATTATAATTGGCTTTGGACAAATCATTATTTTTAACCATTGTATCCACCCTTTTGGGGCAAATGCTTGTGTCCCTAATTATAATTATCTTTGGGCATATCAATGACCCAATTTCCATTCTTTATTATAACCAACTTTGGGAAAATTAGTGTTTCTCATTTCAAAACTGATTATAATTACCTTTAGGTAAATTAGTATTTGTCCCACCGCCCTACCAGGGTAACTATCTGTGCCATGACTTATAACTACATTTTTAAAAACTAGTGTCACACCTATTTTTTCCTGTTAATAACCACCTTTGGGTAAATCAGTAACTCTACTACCATTATTGTTTATAATTACCTTTGGGAAATTTAGTAATTCCACCCTTGTTACTACTAAATTGTGCCATTTTCTTCATTTTGAGGGAAGGTTAAATGACTCTATTTTATTGCCTGCTCCCTCACAGGGCATCAAGGGCTTATTGATTACCCTTTGGGGTATGAACCATTCAGATTAATGACTTTTTCATTCTTTAAGAATGTGTTACTATACATGTGTCTTATAATGCCTTATCAAATATTGGTAAAATGTAGACACTTAGTTTTTACCATTTTCATGTCTAAATTGGGATTCAGTTCAATTTCTAGAAAATGACACATTTTAAGCCTATAAATCACCTAAATTTTCCAAATTTATCTATGTAATGGATTTAATTTCTAGAAACGTGACAAAGCTAGTTTATTTGGTGTATATTCTTTATGCACCAAAAACCCAGTTCAATTTTAACCCTAGTCAAATTATGACCCAGTAATTTGACACTTTTAGCATGTCAAGTTAGTAATTCATAACATTTAAAATAATTTCTAAAATCCAAAAATCACTAAGAAAGATTAATTACATTAAAAATCTTAATTTACTTACCTAAACAAAAATTCTAAATCAAATTAGTGAATTTCATTTACCAAAAAAAGATTTTTTAGCGAAATATGAAGTTAAAGGTCAAAGGAGCTAATAAAATAATTTATTATTTCCTAAATATTCCAGAAATATGAACCACAACCTCATAAATATCTAAAGTTGGTTATCATGCCTCATAAATATTTGAAATTGAGGTGTCAAGATTTCACGAGTGATTTTACCAAACCTAGGGTTAGCCTGACTCAACCTAGGTTAATTTAGACTCAACCAAAGTTATAATTTAAACTAACCTCCTTAGGGTTAGAGTTAGCTATTAGGGATATAAATACAAGTGCCCACATCATATGCCAACAAGTTTTTATGTGTAAGGTTATTCTATTGGAATACCTTCAAGGAGCCTTTAAGAGGTGTTATAATGCCCAATTTATGCCAAGTTTCACACCATGATACAAGTGACCATTAGAGAAATGCTACCACCATGTAAGAGCATTGATAGAAGAATTTAATCATCATAATACTAGCATGAACATTATTATGCCAACAATTAAGCATAAAATTCAAGAAAGGAGGTAAGATATTTGCATTATTTTTATCTCTATTTTGTGATCTTTTTTATTAAGTTACACTCTCCCTAGTTCTTATGCAAGTGTATTTAGTCCTAGTGTATTATTATGCTTGATTTTTTTCATTTAGACTAACAAGGTCCTAATATAAATTTTTTTTACTCTTTGAAAACCTAAGATACATAAAATAATTTAAGGAATAAGATACTTAACATTTTACTAGTTTGTGTAGGACTGAGACTGATTATAGCTAACAATAATGCTAAGAAACTATACCAAGAGTTGCTCTCATCAAGAACTATGTTTTTAGATGTACTTGGATAAATTCATCAACTTTTGGATGATACTAATTGACATTAGCATTTGGACCCTGATGTATTCATTTGAGTGGTCTTTCTTTCTTTATTTCCACACAAGTTATGCCTACTTGTAAACCATATGCATGCAATCTTTAGTGATAACTATGTGTGTAATTATAGATACTTGTATTCTTATATTTGAAACCCTAGGTCCACTTTCAACACTAGGTTAAGGCCTAAAAAATGGGGAAAAGGTATTTTGAGTTGACCCCAACCACTCCTGAATGAATGGTTGAACACTGCCTGCATATCTAATACTCTAAAGAGGGTAATTCAAATGAATTGTAGTTATCCACATTAGGTGTATGTATGCAATAATGCTCTTTTATTAAATGCAACATGTTATCTAGATTTCAATACTTGGAAAATGACAAATTTGACTTGGCTTTGAGGTGTTTTAGACTTGGTTAAGACTTGCTCCTTGTGAATGATGGATGAATAAAAAATAATAAGGTAGTCCCTTTAAATGTTTATATGTGTATAATAGGATTTCTTGACAAATTTTAGATATGAATAGGCTTAGACCTATTGTGATCTGGTGCCCATGAGGAGACCCAATGCACAACCTACTTAAATGGATTCAAGGTAGTTATATATGAAAGTGAATATAAACAAAGTTACATAATTATAGAACATGTAGTTGAAACTAAAAAATAAATGCGAAAAAAACCATTATACATCAAACATAGGATATTGGAGAAATGGTGCCACTATTATTCAATAAAAAAATAGGTAAAATTATATATGCATACAATACACAATAATACAAGGATTTCAAGTTCCTATGATTATAAAGGGATAAACTCCTCAATGGATTTATTTAGACTATAATGTCATTAGATAAAGTAGTAAAAGTAAGTCATGATTATAGAGGGATAAACATCCTAACTGATTTACCTAGTCTTAGAAGGGTTCATCTAATGCAAGATACTCGAGGCATGCCAATATTCAAGATGTTATAGACATGGTTGATTAGGAAATAAGATAATGGATTCTCACTTGGTCATTGTGTGAGTCTCTTATATGTCTCTCTCACCATGTTTGTTGTCTTAAAATATATATCATTATAATATATTAGTTACAATAAATGATTAAAAAATTAGATAGTTCTAAAAATAGTTGATATTTTACTCGTATGATGATTCACCTTCCTTGTAGATGTGATGGTTGCACTTTCATTGGTGTTATGTTTTTGGAAAGATCCCTAACTTTAGATAGACCTACGTAATTCCATCTCGCATGCCACATGGTTGAATAGTTTTGGTACATGGATACTAAGTTATACATTGATCTAGATTGATTTTTGGTATGTTACAACATGATACAAAAGCACACAAGGGGTTTAGCATGTTTGGATGCTTGGCTCAAGATGTTATAAAAGTGGTGAGTTATGCATAGGACTAGAGTGATGCATGGTGTTTATCTTGATGCTATGGAAGTGTAAAATGATGTTATAGAGGTTGTATGAATGTTTCACATTACTATGATGATTCATCTCAATGTTGCATAAGTATATAAGGGTGCAGAGAGTCTTTATGAGCTTCGTAGAGATATATAGGTTACATAGGTTGTGCAAGAATGTGTAGAATTATGATATGCTCACAATATTTTCTTTGTGCCTTGAACCAACTTCGGATGATCTAGACAAGCTAAATAATGCACAAGGAGATATCATAGATTCTAGAGTAAGCTAGTTCTTATGGCATGACCTAATTTTTTTAGGTATGCTCTAATTTTGGATGATAATAACTTTTTGGAAATCTTGTCTCATTTTCTAGAGGTTCACATATTTAAAAATTTATGGGAAGGCATGTTGAGCCCTATAAATACTCGAAAGACATTCAAAAATGACCTACAAGGTTTGTAGTGAATTACACGAGCTATGTTATAATGTAGAATAGGAATTAGATCTTTCCCTTTGGTATGTGGGCATTGAAATTGATGTAAAAGCTGATGCCATTAACACAAGGCTAGATGAGAAACACCCAATAATTATGGGAAAACCTAGTGTCATAGATCCTCATTGAGCATATTATGTATTTATATGAGACTCTATGGGTACTTTTTAAGGCCACAAACATGTGAAATGTATGGGTTGATCCATAAGATGTTTTTGAATTTTAAAAGTAACCATTAATTGGCACGAGACAAGTATAAAATTTAAGAACAATATAAGTCTGAAGGATTTATCTCAAAGGAAGGAATATTGATATGATGATTTAGAGATAGTATGAATATGATTTTAAATAGGTTAGACATATATCAGGGAATTATTATAGGTGACTAATAACAAATTGGGAATGTCAAACCCATGGAATGCATGTGGATGCTAGATAAGGGTGAACATGAGCCATATGGGTACCTACAAGTCATGTAAGGTGATGGTAGGTCAAAAATGACATTAACAAGTATCTAATACTATATTTTAGTATCTAAAAAAATGAAATGATCGATGAGAGAATGAGTTCTGAAGGTTATCTGAAGGATTTATATTTATGGTAAAAGAGACTTGCTAAAAATAATGTAATCCACAACAAAAGAGCCACCATCAAAAGGGAAGTACTGACCAAATTTGACTCTACAGGTCAAATTGGGACCCCTATAGGTAAAAGATTGAACCTTAGATGTTTTAAGGGGTATAGTATTATGTAATAAGGTGTATTATAGGTCATTTAATGTCATTTAATGTCACATTAGCCTTAGTCTTGGTCATTTAAATATTTATGTCCTTTTTTGTCATTTTATGGGTCAAAATAGAGCATGACATGACTTGTACGACCTCCTAAAGCTGAGGACACTTAAATAGTGTCTCTTGGTCTTCCACATACTTATTCTAGTGATTATTTTGATTAGAGGTTCCAAAAAATGAAGAAAATTTCTTCTTTCTTCTTTCACTAGGCTTGCAAGCAAAAATGGTCTTCAGGTTTGTACTTGGTACAATTAGCAAGAGAAGTTTTAGAAAAATTGATCTTAGGGGTGTATTCTACAATCAATAAACTTCTATTTTATGTTTAGTTGAAGAGGAATGGTGACTTGTGCTTTATGAACCATTCCTAAGAAGTTAGACTATCTAATTTGCTTGCTAATCTGTACATCCTGAGGGTTTAGCCATGACATCAACAAAAAAAGTTCTATTTTAATGTTGACTTGGTATAGCCAAGAAATAGTAACTTAATTTATAACTTAAGTCCATATCATCATTAAGAATTTGACCCCTCGACCTAGCAATTACTGGCTCTGAATAATGATCAAAGGACTTTATATTTTCCTAAGTCTAAGACTTAATATATGTCCTAGTTTGATCGACGACCCATGATTCATCATATGCAAATGATCCAATGAAGTAAAGTAGATTCAAATTGTCAAAGGCTCTTTTGAGTTAATGCACTAGTGATAAGTGTCACATTCATGAAGCTTGTCAGATAGAAACCCAATGAGTACAAACCTGTCAGAGTTAATGTTTGAGCTAGTTGGAAGATTAATGATTAGCACTTAATTAGACATTGGAAATCCAATGGAGTGAATAGACTCAAATGATATAAAGTGCTCAAGGTTTATTGACATAGTGATGAGTTTAAGATTGAGCAAGTTTGAGAAGATTGATGGAGCGAAAGCGATCCAAAGACATAAGAAGCAGTGAGATGAAGTCAAAGTGCCAAAGTTTAATGACCAAGTCAAGGTAAAGTTCATATAGGTTCAAAGATCTAACAACATGATGGATCTAAGATCTGAAGTATTTGATGGAGCGAACAAGAGTAAATGTGTCAATGAATCCTAAGGATGAATCATAATCAAGTGACTGAATCATGATCTATGACTTGCATTCCTTTGTACCTCTTGATCCTGTGACACATAGGAGGTTAAAACATTGAGATTTGATACTGAGGATTTGTAAAACCAAGAAGAATAAATGTGATTGGTCTAAGTCAGCTTTGATGGAGAAATATCAAACCAAAGAGTCATTTTCTATCAGAGCAAGTGAATATCGTAGACATAATTTAGAAAGAAATGAGTAGCATGGCAAGGGAATGCCACATGAGAAAATATCTAAGACTAAGGATCCATAGTGAAGCAAGTTCTTCAAACTCATATACCACCATGAAAGCCTAGTTGAGGTCTGAGATGAATGGTGACTATGAAATATAAAGAGTGAAGTCTAAGAAATTAATAAATAATTATAGATGGTGAGCACAGGTGTCCAGAAGATAACTAATAGTTAGGAGAAAATATTATAACTATCATAGCATGTTTCAAACCCCTTGAATAGTGCTTATGTGTTGACTCTCCTGGTTTAGTTTTAAATGCTTGAAAGATGGTCTATGATGGAAATAGTTTCACAAAGGTTGGTGGCAGAATCATTACACCATTTTTGAAGGAATTTATCATGGTTTATGTGGAAGACATTCATTTTATATTTCATACTCAATTTCACCTACAACATAATTAGTTCTCATGCTTAGACATGTGTTCTAGTGATCCTTAAACTTCTTACTTTTCTTCTCTCTTAAAAGTTCTATATGTAGCTACCATTTTGGATTTGTAAGAGATACTATATCCATTTATGGTGAAGCCCTACTAGATTGATATCATATTTTATGTTTGAATATTAATGCAAGTTTGTTTCTAAGTTTTTGAACAATTATCTAAGTGTGTAAGTGATCTATAGTGATAATCTTCTATCCTTTTTTCCTTTATCCTTTGATATCTAAGTAAGAGTTCTTAGTCTAATAGGTAATATAGAGTGTAATCAAATGTGTCAAACTCTTTCAAGTGTATAATTTTCCTTAGAATGTGCAACCTACCTTCTGGTTCATTTGTCTTGTGTTATTTCACATATCTCACGTCTATATTGAAATACTCATATTAGAACGTTTTAGGACTTTGAGACTAGTTTGTATGCCTTATTCCATAGTGCTTGGAATATGATGGTCATGTGAAGATAATCTTGGTGTATGACCTCTATAGACTAGGTTCAATTCAGGTTTTTTCTAACTCTTTCCTCTACAAGTAAATACTAGTTTAGGTAATAAGCTTTGAAAATATATATTTAGGGAGTTAGCCCTTTAAATATAGAGGCACATTTCCACAATAGGTACACCCACATACTCAAAAATGTTCCCATATTGCCCAAATTTAGAAGAGGCTTGACCACCCTCTTCTAGGGTGTAAAATTTGGTGACAATAGTTCTGGCATCCCTGGTGGGACCTTATATTCAAGATAATTTATCAAGATAAATGTTGGTCTTGACAACATCAACTAAAAATTGGTGTGCTTTTCAGCATTTGGTGACTCCTCTAAGATAAATCTAGTTCAAGACCATTGTTTTGTTATAAACTTGCTCCCATAATTCATGGTTCTCACTAGGTCACCCTCTAGAAGATTTCTCAATCCCATTGACTCACCCTTTCAGTTGGAACTTCCCCCCATATTTTGATATAGATGAAGAGATTGAAGATTTTGCTAGCGAGGGAAGTCAAGAGAGTGAACAAGTTAAAGAAATTAAATATTTTGAAGAAGAAATGGCTAGACCTCATGATTTTCCTGCATTCAATATAGAAAATCCTATTTGCCTTCAAGAATTTCATGCTATTCCTCCCAATGCCATAAAAGGTGTGCTTTAATTCAATGGTGAAAGTCATGTTATGCCTAGTGAGCATATTAGAGACGTCTCTAAATTTTGTAACTTCCACAATTTCACTCAAGAGAACTTTGCTATCAGACTTTTTGCCATGTCCCTTAGAGGGAAGGCTCTTGATTGGTATATGACTCTAGAATGTGGATGCATCACATCATGGGATGAATTTGGAGTGCTGCTAACTACAACATTTAGAAATTAGAGTGACCATGCCTCTGTTATACACTAACTTGTTGTAATCAAGAGAGGACCTAAATAAAGAATACATGATTTTAATGAGAGATTACACAAGACTTGGAATAGACTACCTCCTCCTATGATGCCACCTCCTAGATTTGTGTTCCTAACCTATTTGAGATCTATTGGTACTAAAATTGCTATCATGCTTCAATCCATGTGTGGTTCCACCCTCCCTGAATCATATGAAATTGTTATTAGAGCTGAAAATAATCTCATCCAAGCCAAAATATTTCCTCCTAAAGTATCTATGCCTCCATTATCTTATTATTCTATTGATGATCTAACTATGGATCAAACTCCTAGTGCTAGTACTAAGTCTAAGGCTCCCCTAGATAGGTAAAAAATAATACTGATTGGAAAGCAAAGTTCCCAGCCTTGGAAGCTCAAAATAGGCAAGCTAATGTGCAGCAAGGTGCCTATTATAATTTACTTATCAACCATAATATGAAAGAGGAATAGGCCAATAAAAACCTAATCCCAATAGGCCTACTAATGCATACAATCTCAATTCTACCACTAATGTAAGATATATGGTACATGTTCATAGTAATTTGGTGTAAGGTGAAAATTGGCAACAAGATCAATTTATGGACATCAATGAAGGTGGAGAGCAGGCTCTTGTTGCTCAAGGATAAGTTACTCTCCTATTTATTGAGGATGAAGTTATGATGTAGACAAGTGAAGGTAGACACCCTCAAGAAAAGGTCTTCACCAACTTCCTGGTTGAGGATGATTTTGTGCTTAATCAAGGAACCTCAGTTGCAAATAACACTAGAGCCAAAAGAAAGGGTTTGGGTTGTGATAGTTATATGCCTATAGGCTTATCCAATCCTCCTAAAAGGTAACTAGACACAACTATAAGTGGGATAGTTCCAAAGGCTCCTACACTTTCATCATATCAAAATGATGGAAGGACTGTTTAAAGCACTCCAAATCCTTAGGTTCCAAGCACTTCCTTACGTCCAAGAATGCAAGATAAAGTAGGTATGGCTTCTTTAAACATTATGGATTCATTGAAAATTACTAACACTTCCATTTCCCTTTGGGATGTTTTGCATATGCCTAGTTAGAAAGAGCTCCTACAAAATCAATTGTTTGCTATCCCTACTAGTGTCCCTCCTTCAAATCAAGGTAAAATTCATGTTTTCCTTACAATTTTCCCTAATACCATTATTGAACCATCCATCAGAGCTGAGAAACCTCCACCATTATACCTCATCCTCATAGTGGGTGACAAGCTGGTCCATAACTACATAGTTGATAGCAGAGCTTCAACTTCAATCATGCCCAAGCTGGTAATTGATAAATTGGGTCTAAACTATGAACCCCATAGTAAATTATTTCTCTAATTAGATGGTACTTCTATCAAGACAATAGGATTAATAAAAAACTTGAAAGTCTTCTTGTATGAATGTCCCAGTTTTCCTATCTTGTAAGATATAGTTGTTGTTGATCTCCCAGCCCACTTTTCAATCTACCTCTTGAGGGATTGCACTACCAATATTGGTGGATATATTTCAGCTGATTGGTCTTTCTTGGCATTTAGAACAAGGTATGGGACTAAGGTGACAATTAGGACATAACCTCTTGCAAGGTTTCATATAGAACCTTACATTGAGACAAGTTTTAATTTGAACTATGTAGTTTATGAAGAGAAGGATTCTATTGTAGATGATGGCATTTATTCCAAAATTGAAGGCATTACAGATTTGTTTCTCGATGAATATGGTACTAAAAATTATGAGCATGATCCTTATGATCTCATGGGGGAACTAATTTAGGATTATATTGCATACATGAAGGAGGAATACCAACACCTCTACTTTCCAAGGAAGAAGGCAAAGAAGATGAGACGTGGAAAATATTTTTTGATGGTTCAAGAAGTAAAATTGGTGTAGGAGCTGGTGTCATGATCATATCCCCATCTTAACAACAATACTATGCTTCATAAAGATTTTACTTTAGCTGTACTTGTAATGTAGCTATGTATGAAGGTTTAATTCATGGCCTTCAATGGGTAAGGAGAAAAGGAATCAATAACTTACAAGTGTATGGAGATAATGAATTGGTTGTTCATCAGGTTAAGAATGTGGTTTCTATTAGGAACCCTTTTCTTAAGGCCTACAAGCATAGGGTATGGGATTTTCTTGAATATTTTAATGTATTCAACATATAGTCAGTCCTAAGGGAACAAAATAATCATGCTAATAGACTAGCTGCCATAGAAGCTCAATTTGATACTCCAACTACCATAAAAGAAGAGGGGAAACAATCTCACATTAAGATCATTATCAGACCTTCTATACATGATAATGAGGTGTCTTGGCAAGTGTTTGATATTGAAAAACACATTACATGTTTCTTGTAAAATGAAGCTGAGTTCTCCTCAAGGAAATATAAGAGATTCCAAGAATAGTTTAGTGACCATGTTGTGCAACTAAGGATAAATAAGATGCCTAAGGGTCTATTGACTTTAGAAGGTATATTTAATAAGAATGATAAAAAGAATAAGGAAAAGGTTAGTATGTCTATGAAAGAGGAGAACTATGAAAGAGTCTTGATCTTCAAAGATAGACTCCTCAAACTAGTTAAGGTATGTTCTACATTAGAAAAGAAATAATTCATTGATTTGTGTAGGGAGTTTCATGACATATTTTCTTGGGAATATAAATACCTAAAAGGATTTGATCCTATCCTAGAAAGACATACTATTGAATTAGAATCTGGAGTTAAACTGGGTAGACAAAAATAGAGGCCCATCAATCCAGAAATTGAACAACTCATGAGGTTAGAGCTCACTAAACTCCTTAAATCTAAAATAATATTTCCTATCAAACATTAAACATGGGAATCTCATATTGTGCATGTTAGAAATAAGAGTGGGGAAATAGTACTTTGTGTGGACTTTAGAGATCTTAATAGAGTGTCACTCAATGATCACTATCCCCTACCCTCAATGGAGTAGATTTTGTAAGTAGTTTCAGGTTCTCAACATTTCTCTCTTCTTGTTGAATATTTAGGTTATAATTAGATCCTTGTGAATGATGATGATCAATATGAGACAACATTTACCACTAAATGGGGGACTTTTGGTTATATAAAAAGCCATTTAGTTTGTCAAATGTTGGTACTACCTTTCAAAGAGCCATGGATATAGCCTTTAAAGGTTTGATTAATGAGATGTTATTGGTTTATTTAGATGATATAACAGTGTTTTCCAAGGATGCTAATGAACATATGCAACACTTGAGTCATGTGTTTAAAATATGCAAAAAATATGGAGTATGTCTTAATCCAAAGAAATGCATCTTTGCTGTTCATGAAGGTAAACTCTTAGGACACATTATTTCAAAAGATGGTTTGGCTATTGATCTTGAAAGGATAGAGGATATTCTTGGCCTATCATTTATAATGCATAAGAGAGGTATTCAAAGTTTTTTAGGCAATAAATTTTTTGTAAAGAGATTCACACCTAGGTTTGTATCTTTGGTGAAACCCATCATGACCATACTCAAAAAGAACCAGGTTGTTTCTTGGAATAAATAGGGTAAGAACAATTTTGAAGCCATAAAAAAGGTAATTTCACAAGATCCTACTATTGTGAATCCTGAATTATCCAAAGACTTCATGTTGTATTCATTTGCTAACCTTGACACTATCTCAGCCATGTTAATGCAAAATAATGATGAGGGTGTGGAGCAACCTATTACATTATTTATTCAAGGTTTAGAAGATTATGAAGTTAATTATACCTTTGTGGAGAAACAAGTCCTCATTATTTTAAGAGGACTAAATAAGTTCAGGCATATAGTTTCAAATAATCAAATTCATGCTATGGTTTCTCATCCTAATACCAAAGAGTTCCTTTTGAGCAAATACCTTAGTGAGAAGAGAGTAAAATGGATCACTAAGGTAATTGAATATGATGTTGATATCAAAGTAAAAAAGTTGGTAAGAGGGAGAAGTCTTTGTGAACACTTAGTTGTAGATTTTCATGAGTGAAAATAAGAGGTTATAGTTAATCATGATTGATCCTAACCAGCTAGTTCCTTACATATACAGAGTTGGACACAAGATGTGAACAAATTTCTCCAAAATTGTGAGTATCCTAATAATATGAGTAGATCACAAAGGATATATTTTAAATTGCAATCTATTCCATTTTATCTTATGGATGGTGTCCTTTTTAGAAGAGACATTAATGGTGTGCTATTGAGATGCATTGATAATGATCAGTTTGGGGTGTTACTGGAGAAGTTTCATGATGGGATAGCAAGAGGTCATTTTTCCCTAAGAACTACAATAGTTAAGATCATGAGAGTAGGCTATTACTTGCATAGCCTCCTTAAGGACTACCATTATTGGGTGAGAAGGTGTGTATGATGTGCTTTCTTTATGGGAAAGTAAAAGTTTACATCTCTCCCTTTGAAACCTATCCAAGTTGATCAACTTTTCATGTAATGGGGTCTTGATTTCATTGGTATGATAAACCCCCCATTAAGTGCTGGTCATAAATGGATACTCACAAAAACTAATTATTTGAAAAGATGGGTTGAGGTAGTAACATTGAAGGAAACTAATGAAAATGCTATCAAGGAGTTCTATGAGAGCATCATAACAAGGTTTGGCACTCATTTTACTATTAGTTTAGATAATGATCTTGATTTTATATGTGCTAAGATAGTTGGGCAAATAGTAATGGAATATTTTTGAGCACTTCATCCAAATATTACCCTCAAGGTAATGGGTTGGCTGAATCTACTAACAAGAACCTAATCAGAATAATCAAGAGAACCTTGGAGCATAACTAGAGGGCTTAGCACACCAAATTGAAGATAGCCTTATGGGCTAACAAGATAACTCCCAAGAGGTCAATAGGGAATTATCTTTTTGTGATTATCTATGTGAGAGAAGCTAGGTTGTCTATTTATCAAGATCTACCTAACTTAGAGTTATCATACCAACTAGATTTTCTTGAGAATACTTTAATAGAAGTGAGATTGACAAAATTAATGGAGTTGCAAGAGACCAGAGATAAGGCTCATCCAACTTTGGAACATCACCAAGTATTGATGAAGAAGTCTTTTGACAAGAGGGAAACTCCAATATCATTTTAAGAAGGTGACATAGTGTTGAAGTAGGATGAAGATAGATCCAAACTAAAAATACATACAAAATTTGATACCCTATGGAGTGGACCATATGTCACCATCAAGTGCAAGCAAAACAACTCTTTCTAGCTAGCAAGGATGAATGGAAAAGAGATACTTATCCCTATGAATGGGATACATTTGAAACCTTGCTATTGAGTGGTAAAGTTATATCCTATAAATAGTATATTAGGTGTGTGTTTTGTTTTAGTTGTGTGTTTAGTGTTCCCTAAATGTTCTAGTTGAACATATGTTTGCTTCTGCTTGGTGTTTTATCCTTATTATTTTCTGTTATTGTGTGTTGTCAAAGGAATTTGTGTGTCAATATGTTGTACATGTGACTCCATATCACAATGGATAGGATTAGGCTACTTTTATAGTTAGCATAGTAGGCATGCTTCCCCTATGAGTCACCAATTTGTTGACCAAATTTGATGTTACAGGTTAAATTGGAACCCATATAGGTAAAAGATTGAACCTTAGATATTTTAGGGGGTATAGTATTATATCACAAGGTGTATTATAGGTCATTTGATGTCATTTAATGTCACATTAGCCTTGGTCTTGGTGATTTTAAATATTTGTCCTTTTTGGTCATTTTGGGAGTCAAAATAGAGCATTAAATGAATTGTACAACCTCCTGCAACTAAGGAAAATTTATTAGTGTCTCTTGGTATTACACACACTTGTTCTAGTTATTAGTTTGATAAGAGGTTCTAGGAAATGAATAAGACCATTTCTCTCTTCTTTCACTAGGCTTGGCAAGCAAAATTAGTCTTCAAGTTTGTACTTTGTATGGTTAGTAGGATAAGTTTCAGATAAATTCCACTCAGGGGTGTCTTATACACTTAGTAAACTTATATTTGATGTTTGGTTGTAGAGGAATGATGACTGGTGCTTTATGAACCATTCCTAAGAAGTTAGACTATCTAATTTGCTTATTAATTTATTCATCCTGAGGGTTTAGCCATGATGTCAACAAGCAAAGTTCTATTTTAATGTTGAATTCATATAGCCAAGAACTAGTAACTTAATTTATAACTTAAGTCCATATCATCATTAAGAAACTAACCCCTAGACCTATAAATTACTGATTCTTAATAATGATCAAATGACTTTATATTTTCTTAAGTCTAAGACTTAATATATGTCCTAGTTTGATCAATGACCGATGATTCATCATATGTAGATGATCCAATGAAGTAAATCAAAGTTAAATTATCAAAGGATACTTTAATTTAATGTGATAGTGATAAGTGTCACATTCATGGAACTTGTCATATAGAGACCCAATGAGTGCAGGCTTGTCAGAGTTAATGCTTGAGTTAGTTGGAAGATCAACAATTAATGCTTAATTAGACATTGGATATATAATAGAGTGAATTATCTTAAATTCTATAAAGTGATCGAGTTTTATCAACATAATGATGAGTTAGAGACTGAACAAGTCTAAGAATATCGATGAAGCAAAAATGATCCAAAAACATAGGAAGCAACGAGATGAAGTCAAAGTGCCAAAGTTTAATGACCAAGTCAAGGTAAAGTTTTTGTAGGTTCAATTATCTAAAAACATGTAGGAGATAGGATATGGAAGATCCAACAGAGTGAATGAGAGTCAATGTGTTAATAAATCTTGAGGATGAATCACAGTCAAGTAATCAAAGCATAATCTATGACTCGTATTCCTTCATACCTCTTGATTCTATGACATGTAGGAGGTCAAAAAGTCAAGATATGACAACAAAGATCTATGAAATGAATAAGAAAAAATGTGATTGGTCCAAGTTAGCTTTGATAGACAAATGTCAAACCAAAGAGTCATTTTAGATCGGAGAAAGCGAATATCATAGACATAGTTTAGAAAGAAATGAGTAGCAGTGGAAAAGGAATGACACATGAGTAAATATTTAAGATTGAGGATCCATAGTGAAGCAAGCTCTTCAAACTCATATGCCACCATGAAAGCCTAGTTGAGGTCCTAGATGGATAATGACTGCCAAATGTAGAGATCAAAGTCCAAGAAATCAACAAATGATTATAGATGGTGAACATAGGTGTCTATAAGATAGATAGCAATTATGAAAGCATATTATAACTATCATAAAATGTTTCAACCCCCTCAAATAGTGCTTACATTTTAACTCTCCTAGTTCAGTTTCAAATTCTTGAAGGATGGTCTATGATGGAAATAGTTTCACCAAGGTTGGAAAAACAATCATTACACCATTTTGAAAGGAATTTGTCATGGTTTACATGGAAATTTGGCTTAGATGGAATTTATTTTCTCTTTCATACTTAGTTACAATAACAACATGACTAGTTCTCATGCCTGTACATGTGTTCTAGTGACCTTAAACTTCATCCTTTTCTTCTCTCTCAGAAGTTCTATAAGTAGCTACCATTTTAGCTTTGTAAGAGATACCACATGCATGTACGATTAATCCCTACTGAATTGATGTCATGTTTTACCTTTAAATATAAATGCAAGTTTGTTTCTAAGTTCCTGAACAATTATTTAAGTGTGTAAGTTATCTATAGTGATAAGAATTGATAATCTTCTATCCTTCTTTCCTTTATACTTTCATATCTGAGTAAGAGTTCTTATTCTAATAGGTCATATAGAGTTTAATCAAATGTGTCAAACTCTTTCAAATTTATACTTATCCTTGGAATATGCAACCTACCTTCTGGCTCATTTACCTTATGTTGTTTCACGTATCTCACCTCTATATTGAAATAATCATGTTAAAACTTTTTAGGACTTTGAGACTAATTTGTATGCTATGTTCCATAGTGCTTAGAATATGATGGTCATGTGGAGATAAGCTTGGTGCATCACCTCTATAGACTAGGTTCAATTTGAGTTATTTCTAACTCTTTTCTCTAAACATAAATACTAGTTTTAGGTAATATGCTTTGCAAAGATATATTTAAGGAGCTATCCCTTTAAATCTAGAGGCTCATTTCCATAATAGGTACACCCACATACGTATAAATGTTCCCATTCTACCCAAATTTGGAAGAAGCTTAAACACCCTCTTTTAGGGTGCAAAATTTGGTGACAATAGGAAGCATATAGGGAGACTAGAGCAGGACTGTTTATTAGAAATAATAATCACTTCATATGGAAATCACTTGGTTAACAAGGGATCATCCTTAAAGTCAACTGCTTGATTCCTCAATGTATCTAGATAGGGGTCGTGCCTTATACACCATATATAACCAATTCATGCATTAAAGTATTATATAAGAATAATGTCCCCAAGAGCCAAGATTTTTTCTATTTGGGTTATACGTTGATAAAGGGAGAGTCACTAGTATATAAAATAACATAAGGTGATAAGGCTAGAGGAAAATTAGATGCACTGATGAAAATATTATTGGAAGGGGGTTTTATCTCTAAAGACACCCATGAGAACCTAGTGTAGACATTTTATCCTTTTAGGCAGATAAATGGAGTTAGGTAATATTTGTAAATAAATTTTATCCCACTAGAACCTCTCAAGCCAAGATAAATTATAGTCTATGCACTGATAGCTAAGAGTATATTGAGAAGATAGGGTGGCTTCTAATATGTCTCATGTATTTTCATAAAGAAAATGAGGTTTGATGTGAATCAATTCCTCTTAAGACTTTGGTGAGAAGAAGAATGAGCCCCCACAATTACAAACTATTGATAAAAGCATGGGATTGGAACTTGTAGTATGGTATCACAAGGAGGAAGTTGTTAAAGTCTAGGGGTGTTTTACTAAAAACAAGTGCAAGCATGGGATAACGCCTTTGTGCTCAACATTTAAACACTTTGTTTCATTGACATCAATCCACACAAGGCACAAACCTTATGCGCTCACCCAAAGCACAACTGATAAGGAACTAGGGATCATATTGGGCTAGTTGTGCTATAACACGAGGCTTAACTAAGGGGACTTAAGCACTACACTAGAAACTTAACTCTAGGGTAGACCCATAGGTGCAGGCCTATTCTTGAGGTAAGTTCAGGGTCATACAAGCACTTAGTGAGTCACAAGACTACTTTGATTTAACTTAATCTCCATACTAAACAAATGCAAATTAAATAGGGGTTGGGTTCAATGGTGCAAACCTATACTCATATTTCATGTAAAATGATGATGATGTCATGAAAATTATAGAGGCTTCATTAAAATAGCAAAACCAACAAAACACATGAACTTTAATTGACATAATTGATGAAAAGTGTGACATCACTCAAACACTTGGATCCCACAACAATACTACTAGATATTCAAACCAGACAAACTCATGTAAAATTTAAGGCAACACTAATTATCATTATTGAAAGTCCATAGTAAGAGTTTATATTAAAAATCATAATACTAACAACCTAGAGGCTCGTAGATGAGCTTGGGTAGATACAATTGGAGCCAAAGTGGCTTCCATCCTGTATCTAAGCCTTAATGGCTACTAGAGCAAAATTTACAAAGTATGGTTTCAAAGTCATTATGTCAGAGCTTCACTACAGTTCTCCCTCTGCTTCATCCTCTTTTTTAAGCTCTTTATATAAGCCTTTAAAAGCATCTTTTCTAGGGTATAATCTATATGTTGAGTGTTAAGATGAAGTTCCATCATCATAATCATCGGCTCTATGACCCTATAATTCCTATGATCTACTTTCCATCTCTCTTTAAATCTTTGTTGATGCCCTGATTGCATGAGAGATGGTTTTCCATTGATTAGTTGGAGCATGATTTGTGCTGCATCCTCTAGTTGGTTACCAAAACTATTAGGCTAACCACTTGCTAAAATATCTAGATGTATCAAGGTGGATATCAAGTTGGTGCAAAAAATACAATAAATGGGTTAGGGACCCAACATTATCCCATATAAAAACCCAAGTCTACCCTCTAACTAAGCCATCAAACTCTTGGGAGTGAAAAACTCAGGTGCATTCTCCTAGAATTATGCACTAAAATCCTCAAAGCCCTTTATAGCTAGCTTGATCTCTTTTGCAGTGCTATCAATCGTAGTTATTGCAAAAATGAGTGCAAATGTATCTATTTTATGTAACTCCTTCTAGAAGGCTTATGGATTAGCTTATGCCTTTGTTATACTTCCATCCAAAATCTCTCCTTACTCACAAGCCTTAGTCTATAGGGCATGAAAGAGTTCTTCCAAGGTTGTCTCTTGATCCTTGATTTGATTGTTCAATGTGTTTACATTTCCCATGATCTATGACCTTTATTCCTTGCCTATAGATTACACCTTATCCATCATCTACTCCTCATCCTTCACTTGATTTAAGTGTGAATGTATCACCAAGGATTTATTAGAGAAGTTAAATAAGATTACATCTGCACCTTCCTTCAATTTTATGAAGAGAGCCTCCACTTCTTGGATCTTTTTTGATAGCTCCTTATTTAGTGTGATGCTAGGGTCTTCCTCTTCTTCTTCTTCTTGTTATAGTGTGGGCTATAGTCTTAGGAGAATATTCTTGACTAATACACAAATCTTATCAACCTCTGAAAGGTCTAAAGTGTTAACACTGACTAGAAGAGATGGCTCAACCACCTCCACATGTTTACAAAACTATTTTAATTTGAACTTATTGGCCTACACTTCCTCCTTGGCTTCTTTGAGGAGTTTCTTAAGTTTCCTCACCTTTCCATCATTTATGACATTCGAATGCATTACTTCTGTGGCTAATTTTATTAATGCTTTCCTAGATTAGACTAGGTTTATGGCATGTGGGTCAACAAGAAGGGATTCTTGCCCTTCCTCAGAATCTTCTAGGCTCAAAGTAGTAGCATTTAACACCTTGAATTAGGGCTCATCCATATAATTTTATAACACAAATGAAAGATGCTTGTGTGTCCTTGTCATGGTGGCTTGGGGTTCATAGTTTTATATAGGTATAAATCTTCATCCCCTAAATTATTTTGCACCATTTCCCTAATATTAAGATCTCTATCATCTTTTTTGATGATAGGTGTCTTTATGTGAACTTCTTCCTCTTTATTAGTGCCACTAATCTCTTTTATGTACTCCTAAAAGGAATCAATTGTCTGGTCCTTGGGTGTTTCTTCATCAGACTTCTCCCCCTCATCAATTTCTCCATATTGGGGCTTATCAATATTTACCTCAAGGTTTATACCTTTGACACCAGGTTCACCTTGTTGTTGTTGGTGCTCCTCAACTATGTCTATTTGTTGCTTTGAGGCGCCAATATCACCTTCTTTTGCTCTAGACACCCCTTCACTAATTGGGCATGCCTTAAGAACTTATTCTACTTGTCTAATAAGGTCACGTAGTGCTTGTTTTACCACTTATACTACTAGTTCTACACTCAAGGGTACTTTTGAGGACCTCTTGTCCAACTTGGCCTTTTTCTATTCCTGATCAAGTTTTCACTTCTCTTTATGTCCAAAAGCCTGATTTATGTCTTCCTCACCGAGTCCCATCTTCCTCCAGGCCACTCTTTTCTTCTTGATATATTGAGGGGCCATTGGGGAGGCCTTATCCTTGGATGAAAATGTCAATTTACTCACTTGGCTCTTTATCAAGGTTGTTCCAAATGTAAGGCTTGACATTTCCTTAGTTACTTTTAACTTGGTAGCCATGTCACTTTGTAGGGTCTTCTAAACGTATCTAGCATCAATCTCTTCTTCACCTTCCTCTATTTGCAGGCTATAAGTATGTACCCTATCTTCTTCAATTTATTTTTCTATTATGGGTGTTAGGGTCACCTCTTTTACCATATCTACAAGGGTATTGGTAGGGAATGCCATAGGTCCCTTAGTATTTTTTATTAGATACTTGCTAGAAGAATCACCCTCTTTCTTGAATATCACATGCTTCTTTGGGGTAAATAGAATGATTTTTTCCTTGAATTCTATTTTAAATTGTATGCACTTTATAATCTCCTCTAATTCTTCACCTTGCTTCCTTGAGAGTGACTTTGCCTAAACTTTTGGTGCATCCTTTCCTTCATAAATGGTTAGGAGGGGCACCCATCATCCTTGCCAAGATCTCTATCCTTCTTATGTGACTTCATCTCATAGTATAAGTTCAAAATTCTTCCATTGATTATTACTCTTTGGAGGGGATGTGTGTTAGGCCTATCACTATCATCCTCCTCATCCTTGGTTACCTTGGTTTTGGGGCACATAAATTGGCACCTCATCATCCTTCTATAATAATCCAAGGCTTTAGCCTAAATACCAATCTATTACATATTTGGGATACTCTTCAATGCCACCATGAAGTATTTGGCTAAGAATGTGTAAAGTAATCAGATCCAACTTGAAATATTTCTATCTATGAGCATTAGGTGCACCATATAGAAGTGTTACATCATGACAAAGGTCACCATTCCCATGAGTTGTTAAGGGAGTTATTTTGGGATGTGCCACTCATTTACAAAATCCTCCACATACCTATCAAACCACCCATATACTCTAGTCTTTGTAATTTTGCGAGAAAATAGGGGGGCTAGATGAATTCCTGGTACTTAACCATTAGGGACTCGTGGTTTGTTAAAAACACCCATAGGTGGTCATCATCACCATTTAGAACACCTATCTCCTTCATCACCATAAATATAATCATGTATCCCCATTGAAAGGTTTCACATGCCCAATGACATTCTTGTGCATTCTTTATGATCTCCTCTATGATAAACTTATAGATGTTGTACATTTCTCCCTGTGACATGTGGTGGGAAATGCAAAGGAAGGTTTTAATTATATTTGACCATTAGTCACCAGGTTAAATTTTCTCACTTACCATGTACACTTCTACCCTTGTGCCTAGGTTATGGATGTATTTTATAGGGAACGCAAATCCTGACTTGTAATAGCTCAGGAGAATTGCTACTCACTCTAACTCTACATCATTATCCATCATCTCTCATATATATTCTCCTATATAAGGTAGCCCTATAATTATGCTTATGTTTTTTGTATAAATTCTCATGTACCATCTATCGAAATAGAACCGATTGGCATTGACCCATGAGAGAAAGAGATATACTAAGTCTTCTGGCTTGTTAAAGCTTGGTAGCTCAAAAAGTTGTGTTGCACTCGTAGTTTATAACTTGTCTCTGGTGGAGACATAAAAGAGTGTATCACCTACTTTGGTATTCTTGTTTATGTCCACCATCCAATATTTGTTTTGCTCTTATACCTTATTGCCCATCCTATGGTTATAATCTTTAAACTTGCACACATGGGCAAAGGATACCCACTTTTCCCCCACCATGACTTATGGCGGTTACTCCATATCTTGATATGAAAACTTTGTGATCATAGTCTAATCAATCTCTATGATTCTAACTCCCTCTACTAATTTTACCTCAAGTTTTGTGGTGGCTTCTTCCCTTATTGCTTTTGGTTTTTTCACATCCTTATGCACTTTTGTGGTCCTGTGCTTAGTCTTTTCTTCCCCATCCTAAAATTGCTACTATTGAAGCATGGTCAATTGATCCTACTAAAGCCTAAAATTGTGTCTGGTCTACTTTATAGCCATGAGAAATATGACTATGAATTTGGCTATTGAGCTTCTTGCCCTATTAATGGTGGACTAGTTATTCTATCAAAATCTCTACTTTCCTATTTTTCCTTCAAATTCCCTCCATTTACCTCATCTTCTCCTTAGGGTGAAACATAATCTCCTACTTACTCTTTCATTCAGACTTGGGGAGGTTGTGGGCAAATTTTTTTCTTTGTGGTAGCATTTTCTCTTTATGGTGGCTTTAGCTCTTTCCTTTTTTGATCTCTTGAAAATGACAATTAAACTACCTACCTCTACCAAATTTGGTTTTATACACTATAATCATCTACCAAATTGATGGATGGAATCATTAAGATCCTCAAAATCCACTAAAATCCATGAAATCCACTAAAATCTACCACCATCTACTCATCAATGCGGATATTTATTTTTTTGCTGCCATAACATTAACTTTATTAATGGTTTATTCGATGAAGTGATAAGTAATTTAAATGGTCATTTCCCATCAACTATTGGGTGGCTGCTAGCTATCAAAATGGTCACTTTATTATGATTTGTTTATCTTGGCATGATCTTCACCTTCCTTATGGTTACTTGGGTCCAGTGTTTCACATGCATGCAATTCAACCTCTCAAGTTCCCTCTCTTATCTGGTGTTGTGATTCTTTTCAAGCACTCTTCACTTTATTGGTCAATTTTTATATTATTTAATATATCTTTCTTTGGCCTCCCTTACCCCATAAAAATCCTTGCACTAATCCTCTAACACCTCAATGTCTACTCTTGGTCTCTTATGCATAAACAATTTGTGTGCTTTACTCATCAAATTGTACTTATAGTTCATTTATCTTGGAAAAATTCACACATGCATAAAAATTTAGGTGTCTAGCCATAGGTGATTTAAAAAACAACTGAAATTAACTCACCTAAATAGATTTATGCAAGTTTAATCACAAGGAATGTTCTACTATGGTCATAAAAGTGCTAGGTTCATTGCAAACTACACAAAATAAATAAAACATAAGGTAAATAATTGGCTTGCGCTAATTTTATTATGGTCACAATACAAAGTGACCAAATTTTGATTGGAAAGATGACAATAGATGCCACAAACACCATCCTATATATGGTATAATTTCAATCTATTACCATTGAAATTCCTGGGGAGCATTTCACTAGTCAACATGTGTAGTTTGCATGCACTAGTCTCCAAGATGCTATGGATGACATAAGGTCCCATCCACATGATCTATAATTTTCCTATGTTCCTTAGATACTTATAATCATATAATAGGACCAATTCACCTTCTATAAAAACCTTTCCCTTGATGTGCTTATCATGACATGTCTTTTGGTGGGCCTTCTCTTTCTACTTGGTATCATCATTCTTAGGCACATGTCTCATCCAACCTCTTTAAATCTCCCAAGTGTGTGCTTAATGAATATTAGTCATCTAATTGACTGAAATACATGATGCATAATGAGGGTACTAAAAACTCCATATGTAAAATGGCCTCTACAACAAACACCAATTGGAATGGTGAAGCCTTATTTAGGCACTTATATGTCATGTAATAGGTCCATAACACAGTGGATACATAGTCATCCCAAACCTTGTGACTAACATCATATATATTTTTTAAGCATGTCTTTAATATTTTATTAAATGTTTCCATGGGTGCCATTATATTGGGGGTGGTAGGGTGTCATTTTATGATATGATACCATATACTCAAATTGAAGGATCTAAACTCTATTATCAGGAATATGTGTGCCACAGTCGCTAGTCAAGTTGAGTGGGAACCCATACCTACTAATGATGTTTTCTCAAATGAATCTTGCTACTATGGTGGTTGTATAGTCTTTGGTTATCACTACTTCTATCCACTTAGTAAAATAATCTATAACAACTAGAATGTACCATGTACCTATTCACCTCGTAGTAGGAGTAATAGGCCCAACAAAATCAATGGCCCTTTTTTCAAATGACACCTATGCAAGGATTAGGATGAGAGGCATATCATCTCAATGGTTTGGATTTCCTATGTACTAGAAAATTTCACACATTTTGGCATATTATTTTGCATCATTAAACATAATTAGCCACCATAAACTTGATTATGAAAATTTTCACACTATGGCATCTATAGTATAATAGCCTCCAATAATCCCCTCATGCACTTATTATAGTACCTAATATTTTTCGTGTTCTAAGACACATCAGTGCATGATCTCATTGTAGCCTAATTTATACAATTCCCTATGAATGAGTTGAAATGGGGTAGAAAAAATTGTGAGTTACTTCTTTGATTTAGTTGTCATGTCCTGAGGTGTAGATCTGGAGGTCAAAAATGTGGTGATCTTAGCTTAGTCTTGTAGGATGCATTAGATCTTGTAGAGTTGTGTGTCAGGCATATCATATTCAATTATCACTTTCACATATCTTGAGTTGATGTGGGATAGATTGTGTAGCCTTGAGTTTTACTTTTTAGGTTTGAATACAACATAAAATTAGAATTCTTGAAATAAATGATTCATTGATAAATGTTTATGCAAAATGGGCTTATTTACTAGGTACTTAAGCACCTCATGATCAGTAATGAAGACAAATGGGGTTACCAGTAAATACTATTTAAAATTTTGTAGGGTGTAAACCATGGCAAGCACCTCATGCTTAGTCATGGTGTAATTTTATTCTACCTTGGTTAGTTTCCTACTTATGAAATAAATAGGATGATCCATTTTCCCTTCACTTGGTTATGCAAGAAGGACACTGATTACAGTAATAGAGGCATCAAAATGGACATGGAAGGGAGTTATTTAGTTGGGAAATTGTAGTTTTAACATACTTTATAGCTTATAGCTTTAGGGTCTCAAAATCCTCCTCCTGATGCCATGCACTAATAGAAAGGTCATCCTTCTGCAAGAGTACCTCTCATGATACTACAATCTTGGCATAATTCCTTATGAAATTCATGTAATATATATAATTCCAAAGAAAGGTGTGAACATATTTTTATGTTGATGGTGTTTGAAGTTAAAGGATATTGTAATTTTATCTAGATCAATGACCAAACCATCCTTGCAAATGATGTGCCCAAGCAAATTTCTAAATGACATCATGAAAACACACTTCTTAAGATTTAAAGAGATTTGTAATTATTGGAACCTTTCAAACATTAGGCATAAATTGCCATAGTGATCTTCTACCAATCCATATATTGTTCCATTGTGTAAATATACTTGGAGGAACCTGTGAATAAGGTCTTTGAATGCAATGATGACCACCTGTGATAAAATGGTTGGTGCATTTTTTAGCCTAAAAGGCATTGCATTATATGCAAAATATCCCCACTCGGTTATAAATGTGGTTTTCAGTTTGTCTTATTCCTCAATCTAGACTTGATGGTATCCTAAAAATCCATCAATAAATGTGAATATTTCATATCCTATGATACCATCCAATACTTCATCGATGAATGGATTTGGGAAGGGGTTAGTCATCAGGTGACATTCAACATCTTGTAGTCAATACAAATTTGATTGATCCCATAATTTTTGATGCTAATGACCATGGGGATGACCCATTTAAACTCATACATTAGGTAGATAAATCTTATAGTTAGCATGTCATTGATCTCAATTTTAACCTTAGCATGAAGATTTGGGTTCATTATTTAAGGCCACTTCTTAACGAGTTTCATGCCATTGACTAGTTTGATGCTCATCTTCTTGAGGGATGGGTGGATGCCTTTCATATCTTTATAGTTTCATGAGAAAAAGTCTTTGAATTATTTTAGGAGATCAACAATATGTGCTAGTTCCATGCCAGTCCAATAGGTTCCTAGAGTGGAAATTTTAAGTTCCCCCTCTGAATTGATATCTACCTTGGTAGTTTTTAATGATGCCTAGTAGGTTCATGCTTCTTTTGGTGTGAATCCATAAGTTGTCTGCTATCCTTAGTTCTTTCTACCTGAAGATGGGTAGGGTATTCTTATTCTAGGGTGCCATCCTTAACTTGGCACACTAACTTCTTTTCCCCTACCAAATTCTTCTATTTGTGCACTTTCTTAGTGTCATCATCTTCATCACTAGAATAACTATTCATAATTTGTTCTTCAAAGAGGATAGGGAGTTTTAACCCTTTTTTTATAAACATATCCCTGAAGCTTTCTTCTAATATAGTGGTGTCTTCAAACATTGACCTTCAAACTATTTATAATGGCTTAATTAGTTCAAGATTTTGCAAAGAGAAGGAGAAGTATGAACAAACCACTACTTAAGGGCATCCTAATCTAATTGTTTGTAGCATATCTCATTTACTATGTACCACACCCATGCCTAAGTCTTTAAGGTTCTGTATAAGGTGTGCACCCATAGATTTATTGGGGCATTTTCACCACAAAAAATACACATTTCTTCATAAATTAGTACATGTGATATGGGGTCAAAGTTGCCTTAGTAAGTTGGAATGTCTAGGCCCTCATTGCTTTTTCTAAATCTAGTAAAAATGGCTGCCTTTACATCCTACCAAGTTGAAACATGACTCAATGTCACAAACAGAGTCTTAGATAGGATTACTTCATTCATACCTTGGGAGCACAAAAAGTTTGACCTTACTGATGCAAAACACTCTTTTTCCCATTTTATTGGTGCAAGGGATCCATCTTTTAGAGGAACAATAAATCTATATCCAACCTATCTTTACTAATTTTGGTACCTTTGCTTGCACCAAGTGGTACTATCAGCTAGTGGTCTGATATGATTCCTTGACCCATCAATTGCAAACAACATCTATGGTGTTTGAGGCCAACTATCCATCTTCTTAAGAGAGGATTCCTTGATTGTTTGGCTCTAGAGTCTCGGTGCCTTACTTTATAATGTTATAGATATGGTTGATTTCATCCTCAATGTCCATGCTATCTATAAAGGGGGTCTTTGGTCATTTGAAAGAGGTATAACTACCCTCTCCTTTCCATTCTCAAAGGTTATGTAGCTCCTTTTGAAGTGAATATATACATTATTTGCATAACACCATGGCCTTCATAGAAGCATCATGTAGTTGTCCTACTCTACTAACTCTATTACTTCAAATTCAGCTTAGAATTCATTGCCCATGATATCTACAACTGTGCTCTTCATAATTTTGATAGGCTATGCCTAAGTCTTATTGGCCATGAAGAGCACATGAGGGGAAGGTCTTAAAGCTAGGCTACCCGTTTTATTGGATTTTGTCCTTTACAGGTTGGGTGCTTCTATGTAAAACTATTTTCTACTTGGTGCTACCAATGCTTAATGTTTTTGAGATAAAATCTAGATATTATTCTGTTGCACCATTGCATCAACAAAAATTCAGCATGAGTCCTAACAACAAAACTAAAATATTATTAAAGTCTAGGGGTGGTTTACTGTAAACAAGTATATGCATGGGATAACTCCTTTTATGCTCAACATTTAAACACTTGGCTATGATAACATCAATCCACATAAGGCACATGCCTTATGTGCTCACCCTAAGTGCATCTAAGAAGGAACTAGGGTCCACATTAGACTAGTTGTGATATGACATGAGGCTTCACTAAGGAACTTAAGCAATGCATCAAAAACTTAACTCTAGGGTAGACCCATAGGTGCAAGACTATACTTAGGGTAAGTCTAGGGTCATATAGGTACTTAGTGAGTCGCAAGTCTACTTTGATTTAACTTACTCTCCATACTAAATAGATGCACATTAAATATGGGTTGGGTTCACTGGCATAGACCTATAATCATCTTTCATGTAAAATGATGATGACATCATGAAAATTATAGACACCATTAAAATAGATAAACCAACAAAACACATAAACTTCAATTCACTTAATTGATCAAAAGTGTGACATCACTCAAACACTTTTATCCCATAACATTACTATAAGACATTCAAACCAAACAAACTCATGTATAATTTAAGTCAACACCAATCAATTTAAGTCAACACCAATCATTATTTTTCAAAGTCCATAGTAATAGTTTATATTTAAAATCATAATACTAACAACTTAGAGGCTCATAAATGAGCTTTGGCACATATAATTAGAGAGAGAGTGGCCTCTATTCTGTATCTAAGCCTCAATAGCCACTAGAGAAAAAATTATATAGAATGGTTTCAAAGTCATTCCACCATAGCTTCACTATAATTCCCCCCTACTTCATCTTCTATTTTGGCTCTTTATATAAGCCTTCAACAACATATTTTTGAGGGTGAAAGCTACAAGCTGAAAGCTGAGATGGAGTTCCATCATCATAACCACCAACTCCATAACCTTGTGATTCCTATGCTCCACTTGCCATCTATCTTTAGATCTTCATTAATGCCTTGATTACTCAAGAGGTGGTTACGCATTGGCCATTTGGTACATGATTTTCATTACATCTTCTAGCTAGCTACCAAAACTATTAGGATAACCACTTGCCAATATATCTAGATGCATTGAGGTGGATATCAAATTGGTGTGAAAACTCCACTAAATGGGTTAGGGGCCTAACAAAATTTTGAAAATGCCATGGTTTTATCTAACCTAGAGGGTGGCATCTCAAACCAAAATCTCTCACTTTACATACAAACCCATTTTTCCTGCTTCCTTGACTCAACCCATATAAACATGTTCTCCTCAAAGTCCTCATATTAATTATTGGTTAGGTCTTCATCCATGTAAATATTTTCAAGGATGATGAAAGGATTTCTTTTATATCATAATATTTGGATCCTATTATGAAGGTTTGTTAATAATCATGTGATATCTTGTCCCTCCATTTTATTTTATATAAAATATTAACATAAAAATATATCCTTGAATAAAGAATGTAAGCATCAGTCTCATCCATGTCTTTACTTCAATTTTCAATATATTTTATAGACACAACTCTATTTCATTATTTAAATGTAATGGTTATTACTTTCTCAGTGACAAATAACACACTCCATTAACATTATAGATTAAGTATGATACCCAAAAAAATTCTATGCATAAACAAAAAATATTTACATTTCTAGAAATAAAATAATGCTCTCCTTAACCTAATATATGCAAAACATCAAATGTCCATTTGTTAACCGGATGGGAAATAGTTTAATAAGGGAAAACCATATTCATTTATATCAAATTTAATATGTATAAATGGATTACATGTAAACATAAATAACCTAATTATTTTTAACTTGGCATCATAATATTAAAATTATTCATAATTAATTAATTAAATGTATGATAAACATATGGGGTTTATGCTTATCTAATTTTATTTTGAAATTTGGTGATAGTTATCAAAATATGATAATGAAAATGCACACATAAATGTCAATAAGATACCCCAAAAAATTGATGATGATTGGAGAAGTTAGTTTTGATTGTACATTTCCACTTAAGACAATCCAAACCAACCATTATATAAAAAATTACAGACAGTCCTAGAACAATTTTTTTTTGTTCGCCTAGTTCTAAACTCTAGAAACATTGCTCAATTTTCTGATATTTTGGTCTAATTAGGTTTGTGAAAAAAAAAATTATTATTTCCCTAATTAGGTAGCAATATTTATAAACTTAAGGAAAATAATGTATGTTTTGGGGCTTATGCTAAACTAAAGAATAGCCAAAATATCTTTATATTTTTTTCCCTTAAGGTAGTAACAATATTGGAAAGAACTCAATGCAATGCATGATAAGAGCATGCCAAATTGAAACCTGGAAAGTATTTTAATTGAAGCAAGGGATTTGATCATGAACTTATATTTTTTTAACTTTAATCATTGTTTTAGAGAAGGGAATAATGTGGTGGATTTTTTACCTAATGTGGGAGTGGATCAAAAAATAATTTGTTTGATAAGAATCTATGATGTGACTGATTGGGAGGGCTTGGATGTAATTCTTAGTGCAAAATTTAAGGAAGAGGTTGTAGTTAGTCACAATGGAATTTTCCCTCAACATGTGGCAAGGGGTAATTTTGGTAGCAAAGAACCTCGATCACTTGGGTTTTTAGAAAACTAATCTAGATTAGGAAAACCTATAAAAGGAAATTTTATTATTTAGTTTATATATTGAAAAACTATAATGGGCAATGCGTAGACTTATTATTTAATTGAAAACATTAAAAATGCAATTAAATTTTTTAATTAGAATAAAAACTAGAAATTGACTTTTTTTATCAAAATTATTTTTTTAAAACCTTGGTATTGGTGTAGAGAATTTATTATGATAAGTCTATGTTAGGTTCCTTCAGGGTATAAGTGGTTGTCTATTTGGTGGTGAAAGTTTTTTTCCATCTAGTTAGAGATGGATTTTCTACTTTTTCTTTCTTTAAGGAATTTGTAGTTGTGGATGACCTGTTCTTTGGCTATGAAAGATAGGATATTTGAATTTAGTTGCTACAAATCCTAATTTTGATAAATACTAAAGGATTGGATCTTTTCTCATTTTTAATCTTTCAATAAAACTATTTCTATAATCTACATTGGATTTTTAGTTAGATTTCCACTACTTATAAATATTACTTATTTGAAGTTGTTTTAAGATTTTCTTTATTCTAGTATATGGGTGAGGGTCTCACCAACCCTCATATTTACCAATTAAAAAAATATATGAAAAAAACATACATCAATGATTGGATAAACTCCAAAAACATGGAAATTAATGTCTTGTGGTGTGTGTCTAAACATAAACTTGTGTGATTCATTAAATACATTAATGAAAGCCTAATTTATTATAGAATGTGTGAGATTGCTCAACAATTTATTTATAGTTTGATAAACATACCTCTTGAATGATTATTGATAAATGAATTAGATTTTTTATGTATGTATAGAAAAGTGAATTATACTTATGATTCCTATTAGCAAGCTAACCGACAAAGTAATGATTAAAAATGAAAAAGATGTTTGCACTTAACCAAAAGGGGCCACTAAAAAATAAACTACATGCAATAACACTCCAGATTATTTGAGTTGTTAGGGTAAAATATGGATACACTTCCCTAGACACCCATAAAAATAGAGAGAAATGAGGAGAGAGAAGGGAAGACATGATAATAACCTACAAAATGTGCCAATAATGGCTAATTTGGACCAATAATAAATAAGTACATAAACATCCTAAATTATTATAATTTAAAGACTAAATAATTTGTAGGGACCATTTTTAGGTGTCTACATTTTGCCTCACATTGATGTGTTATGTGCATACATATGAAAATAAATGAAGAAAAGTAGATAAAAAATTGTGCCTGAATCTTTAGAGAAAATTCCACGTAACTAGGTATATACAAAAACATTATTTATTTTTCCATAAACACATTAATGGATTCCATATAATAATAAAATATTGAAATATAAAAATCTAAAATCAATATACTTTATTTTGGTGAGAATACAATAGAATACCCACATGGAGTTAAGCACCTCTAATTCTATATGAAATCCTAAACAAAATTATGAGTACATTATTTACTAACATGTAAAAAAAACCATTTTTTTTGAGTACCATATGAAATAATTCTAAATAACATCCCATATATCCATTTATGGGAGTAGGTAAAACATCATAAGTTCATCCCCTTGTGGGAGTAGTGAAGTGTCTTGAGTACATCCATTAATAAGAGTGAATAAGATCTATGTTACCCAGATTTTGTTGTAGTATTATACATGCTCCATAATCATGTCTTTAAATGTGAAGGAAGGCATATATGCCCCCATTTTGAGATTTGAGACAAACCTATGAGACCCACATTTCAAAAGAAAGGAGTTAATTGCACCATGCATAATATAAAATACAAAATCATTGGTGTAATAATAAAAATATAGAACCTTAGAAACATATATGTTATGACTAAGTTACCCTATATAAAGAATGATATACCCCATTTGGGCTCAAGATATAAGCATTATATGATAAAGAATAATATGCCTTATGTGGGATCAAGATATAAGTAGTGAAACATTGTCATCATAATATATAATGATGTAAAACACGAGTATAATATTTCTCCCACAATTGATGCATGATATGAATCATGAAAACCTAGGAAAATAATTAAGAAATTTAAAATGATATAGATCATGACAACATAAAACACGCCAGGCACATGAGTAAATAAATCATGATAAAAGGCTTGTCACATATATGAATAAACATGGAGCAAACACTTCATATACTAGAGTTATCCTAATAATATAAAAGGCACATAAGATAATAAAGTTACATCAAACACATAATAAACACATCAAACATATTGGAGCTATGTCAATCATGGAAAAATGCATGTTAAACATTTTAAAACCAAGGCATAATATATATCTATGATAATATAGTTAATAATAACAATAAGATTTGATTTATTTCCTAAAATAGTAAATGAAAGTATAATCAAATAATGAATAAATGATGATAATAAATAGAAAGGGAAAGATGTGTAAAATTTAGAAATAAACACCTAAGTTCTAAAAACACTTTACAATGTAGAAAATAGGCCTCAAAAGTTTTATAGATTGAGATCCAGAGATATGGGAGTGATTTAGGCATGGGTTAAAATTGACATGCCATATATCATGACCAAGTTAGAATCATTCACTGATTATGACCTTCTCCTACTAATTTTGTACCTTAAAGTAGACACATAAATTGGTATTAGATACTTGAGAATATCAAATTTGACCGATCCTTGATATATATGATTTGTGTATACACATTTGAATTTTGTGCGCATTCTCTCCTAGCCAATTACCTATCTATGGACTTGGCCTTCCCAAAATTTATCATTCATATATAAGATATCCCTAGTTTATGCCTATATGATCTATTATCCCAAGAAAAATGTTTCCATGTTCTAGATCATTTTTACCTCCTTTTTGGATAATGTCGACAACATTCAGATGGTGCAAGTTATTGATAATGTCCACCTTCACTGATAATGTCCTAGGTTCTCCAGATGATTATTTTTAAAATTAAAATCATTCTCTTGGGTTGGCTTAAATTTTTTGAATGTTGGTTATGGAGAGAAATTACCCAAAGAGTCTTTTATATATACACATCAAGTTGAAGTCCATTGATAACTTGAAATTATATAGAATCTATCTATAATTGAAATTTCACATTGAGAAATACATCTACACATCCTTGGGGCACTATCCTAAAATAACCAAATATGAAAACCCCTCAGAGGAATAATTCCTAAGCTAAGTATGAGCACCTAAAGCAAGGTAAAAGTTTCATACTTTCAAGATTAAAAGCTAAATAATTGTATTGCATTCTAACATATCACTATTGAGAAAACACACATATAGGTGGGAGAACTACATGTGGTTATAACCCTATTTGGAGTATTTGAATGTAGGAAATGCTCAACCACTTATTGGGGTGTGGTTAGGGCTATCCGACCCATATTTTTAACCCTTTTTATAATTCAAGCAAGTGTCAAAATTAGAGTCACAATTTCAAGGTAAAGGAAGACAAATCTAAATATACACAAAAAACCAAACATCTGAAATTACACATGAATTATCTTGATAGGTAAGTGTGGTGATCTATGGCATAATTGAATAGTAGATTACATAAGGATAGTTCTGGTAGACAATGGACTTGTCTAGTCACTGTAGGTTTCTATGTATTTACCAATAATGTCCTTGTAGATTATAATACCATTTTTTTTAGTTGAATGGTTATAAATCCATTATAAACATTTTTAGAAATTGTACACAGACAAAGAGCATAATATAATAGAAATAAGATAATTACCCTATCTTCTTATCATTTCTATAAATAGTAAGTGCAATAATTCATCTAATTTTACATTCAAATATCTATAGTTTATTTTATATCTTAGAAAATATGAATATCCAATAGTTTGGCTTATTTAGATCACTAAATCCAAAATAATTTAAAATACTTAGTTATGATTCTAACTTTTGTAAAGTTTTAGCACTAAATTTTTTATGGGATCCTTATTTATTAGCCAATGAATAAGGAACTTTTATTGTATTTTTAAATTGGTACAAACAAGTCTTAAAACTATGTATCTTTTGGAGTAACCTGAATGATAATCAAATACCAAAGGAATGTGTAGTTAAGTTTCTTAGGCACCCACTTGGGGGTTAGAATAATATATCCAGCATTCTCATAATTATGACTTAATGTAGTTTTAGTGTTCATGACTAAATCACAATAAAAGTGATAAATATGACCTCACCTTCTCTCCTTAGGTAATCAAATGTAACTACATAAACTATTTTAACCTTTTAGGACTTATATGTATGTAAATCTTATGTTGCTAAAGAGCTGAGTATAGTAAATCAGGGTATAAATATGTATTAGAATCAATAAAGAGATTATTAAATTATATTAACAAGTGTACATAAACAATACAGAGAATCTTATTACATAGGCATAAAAGAAACAATCAAAAAATAAGGAGGTGGGTAAAACCATAAACATCAAGTAACATAAAATAACTAGGCCCATCAAATCAACTAACATATTTACCCAAGTGGTTAAAACCAAACTAATAAGGTTCATAGATAATATACCTTAGTCAATAACCTAGGTTATCTATAATACTATGCTAATACCCTCCTTTAATGTCTAAACCAAAAACAAGACCAAGATTATCCCTAAATTTTATTAACTTGTCTGAGCCAAATGGTTTCATCATTATATCCATTGGCTACTCTATAGTGGGGTAGTAAAAGAGATTGATGTCTTCATTTATAACCAATTATCAGATGTAATGAAGGTGAACCCTAATGTGTTTGGTCTTGGCATGGAATACTAGATTATTTTCCATCTTTAGAACACTCTAGTTGTCATAGAAAATCAGAGTAGGCTTTGATGACTCAAACTAAAGATCCTCTAAGATTTTCTTTATCCACATAGTTTCACAACCTGCATTGACCAAAAATTTATACTCTACTTTTATCAAAGATAATGCCACTATAGTTTTTACTTTGATCTACCATGAGAAAAATCTTGAACTAAGAGTGAATACGTAGCCTATTATAGATTTTCTTGAATCTACTGATCTTGCCCAATCAGAGTCAAAATATCCTGAAAGCTCAAAACCTATAGACTTTTGCCAAAGTTAAGAGTACCTTTGACATATCTTAACACTCATTTTGAATCTAACCAATGTAATTCCTATGGTTTAGACATGAAGTGAGAGAGGAAACTCAATATAAAACAATTATTTGGTCTAGAGGTAGTGAGGTAAATGAGACTACCCACTAATTGTCGATACACTATGTCGTTGATCAATAATGAAGTAGTGTCTAATGAAAGTTTAACTATAACTTATATGGGTGTGTTAGTTGAAATAAAATCCATCATTCTAAAACTTTCTATCATGATTTGGCATACTCATTTTGTGACATGAATACAACATAATTACCTTGCCAAAACTCTACACCTAAATAATATTTTAGTAGTCCTAAGTCTTTCATGTCAAAAGTACAAACAAATATCAACTTTCATCTACTGAATGAGATTAACACTACTCCTAGTGATGGATATATCATCAACATATATAATGAGAATCAAGAAATCATCACCAAATACCTTTACATAGAGGGTTGGTTTATAATTACACGTTTTGAAACTAGACTCCCTAAGGTA
This sequence comes from Torreya grandis, assembly GCA_037957365.1. Classification (NCBI taxonomy): domain Eukaryota; kingdom Viridiplantae; phylum Streptophyta; class Pinopsida; order Cupressales; family Taxaceae; genus Torreya; species Torreya grandis. The sequence continues at coordinate 432,130 of JARHVA010004800.1, read as the reverse complement.
AAAATATACTTTCATATACTAGGATCGAGGAGCCTACTTAAATCCATACAAGGACTTGATCAACCTAAAAAAAAGATGTTCCTTACTAGGAATCTAAAAAACCTATGGCTGAACCATGTAGACTTCCTTTATATATCCATTCAATAAGGCACTCTTGACATCCATTTGGTGTACCTACCATATAAACTAAGCAAAAATAACAAAAAATAATCAAAAATTTACCATAGTTGTAGTAGGAGCAAAAGTCTTCTCATAATCAACCCCTTCCTCTTATGCACAACCTTTTATAACAAGTCTAACTTTGTATTTGTCTAAGGAACCATCTACTTTACATTTTACCTTGTAAATCCATTTACAACCAATGGATTAATTTATTTGTGATAGCTCTATTAAATCCCAAGTCTTATTTTTCATCAAGGAATCATATTCCATTTACATGTCTGATTCCCATTCAGGCTTCCCTTTGGCATCTAAAAAATAGTTAGGCTCAAAAGCTTGTGAAATAATAGTTTTTAGAGCAAAATCGTCATGCTCACCTCTATTACCAAACTGCTTTCCTAATCTCAATCTTCTTCCTTCCACACTTTGTTTCAAGTCTCCCTCCTTTAGTGCATCCATTGTGGTAGAGTATCACTTTGGATTTTTTGGTTATTCTACTGGAACCTCATAATGACCTGTAATAATTCCCTCCCTAGAATGTGATTCTATTGATGAAATAGAATCTTGCTCAACTTTCACATCACAACTTATAATAAAATCATTAGAAGGAAACAATGACTCAATATCTAATACTATACAAGTTTCTATGAAGTAATACATATATTCATTTACTATGACATCTCTATTTACCACAAATTTATTAGTAGAAACATCAAGTAATTTGTAGGCCTTGGACTACTCATTGTATCCAAAAAACATATATTCTATGATTTTTGCATCCAAGTTATTTATCTTTTGACTAGGAATAACCACAAAAGCTATACAACCAAAAATTCTAAAATCACTTATAACAAGAGTTCAACCTGACCAAGCATCCTATCGAGTCATATTCTCCAATGTTTTTGTAGGACTTATGTTGAGGATGTGTTGTCCCCCAAAAATATCACTCATTTTTGGGATAAAATTTGAACTATTTTGGTCTTATAGACCAAAATCCTCTCTTCCCATTTCAAAAAATTATTCTGAGCATTCAGGTTCTTCATTTTTCAAAGCTTCCTCAGAAATCTACGAATTCTATAGGCTTAAAACTATAGACTCTATAGGCTTAAAACTATGGACTCTGCAAGCTCATTTCTACGGACTCTCTCAAGGCTCGAGAGAAAACTTAGAGAAAACTATGGACTTCACAGGTTGATTTCTACGGACTCTATAGGAAAGAAATAAGCTCTCAGCACTTAGGTGATTTCAAGGTTGGTTCAATGACAAGGTTCAATTAAAGAGTTCATCAGCAAGATTCTAAGCAAGGATTGAACCATTGAACCATTAAACCTGAACCATTTTGGTTCAACGGGTTTAATGGGTTCAAAGGTTCAATGTCAGCAGCAAGAGTTAAGCGCATTTGTTAAGGTTCAAGGTTCAATCACTTCAAGGTTCAATGGCTTCAAAACACTTATCAGAGAGAAGGCTTGAACCATTAAACCATTGAACCATTAAACCACTTTGGTTCAAAGGTTCAATAGGTTCAATGGATCAACAGGTTCAATGACCAAAAGGTTTAACGAGTTCACAGGTTCAAAGGTTTAACCAGTGCGATGAAGATCAAAGAGCTTAGAAAAAACAAGTAACGGATAAAGGATGAACCAATGAATCGATTGAACCTTGAACTGAAAGAGTTCAAAGTTTAATGGTTCATGCATTCAAAGGTTCAAAGGTGGCCTCAGTCAAGGAAAAAAGTAGCAAAAAGTTGGTTCGATCGGTAGGTTCAAGGGGTTGCCCCAAAGCCAAAGGAACAAGTGCCCTTGTGGAGGGTGATAAACCAAGGCCAAGAACCCTTGCGGAGGGTAGCGAGTAAAAATTGACAAAGTGAACTCCTTCAAAAAAATGAACAAGGCAAAAGGCAAAGTAGAGTCCTTCAGACATTTTGTTTGAAGGAATTCACCCAGGAAGAGAGCCTAAAGAAAGCAAATGAAAAGCCTGACTGGAGAGAAAAGCCCACAGAAAAGTGCCTGATGGAAAAAGATAAAGTGCAATAGAAGCCACTATGTGTCCATTACAAAGTGTAGTGGAAGCCACCATGTGTCCATTACAAAGCATAGTGGAAGCCACCATGTGTCATCTTCTGCAAGACTCTCAAAAGGTTTCTAAAGCTTTTGTAAGTTAAGTGGAATACATCACATGTCTTGTTATGACTCAGCAGAATGTGATAAGTGTTTGCATCTACATTCCCCTTTTAAAGTTGCTCGGGCAACACGTGTCATGGATCCCATTTTCCATAAGTTTCTAATGAGTTTCATAGCAACAAAACTTGCCACTTGTCAAAGACGCATAAAGGACCCCCCAAAGACTTAGACAAGAAGGGCTATAAAGGACAAAGAAGCAACATAGACGATTCCAAAGGCAAGTTCAATTAAAGTGATGGTTCAACTAGAGAGTAGAGAAGTACTTAAGTAGTGAAGAGAGGAGTGAGACCAAAGGACCAAAAATATCTTCAAAAGAGTTATTTCTAGTAGGTGAAACAGTGGATCAAGTAGGCTTCTGAGCACACCAAATTAAGGACGCAAGCCTATTTTTCTTGCATGAAGTAATGGTGAATTGGATATCTACACAAACATTAGAGAAAGGACCAGATAATCCATACCAAGGAAGAGACATTAGATGAATGGACACACCATAGTTGAGACAATGCACTGTTCCCAGGATGGTCCCTCTAGACAGAACTGAAGGCGCATTGAAGACGTTGACTACAACATGGGCCTTTTTCATGAAAAAAAGTGCCTAAGTCTTTCTTGGAGTGATATATATTATAATATCTCATTTGTTACAAGGGAGATCTTCCCATTACCAGAAGCAAAACTCTGCCCAAATTGAAAGGCATTACTGAGACTTTGAGCTCAGATTATTGTTCATATTTCTTTGATTGAATGAGAAAGCAAGTTACTTGCAGACTTTGTGTTGTTATAGCTTATGCCATTTTAGGAGATTATTCTTATGTATATATTTTGAATGTGTTCTTGTTTATTTAATTTAATAATTAGAGCTAGTGGAAGTGATAAGGAAGGTGTCCTGAAACTAGTTACTTTCAGACTTTGTGTTGACATAATTGTTTTCAGTGTGTGTTTTTCTTTTTTATTTCTATGTAAAGGACCTTGAGATGACTTTGTGCCCCCATTGTTCTTCATACCTCACTCTAGGGTAGTCAAGGTAGAGACTTTGAGCTACATCTTAGATTGTTGGTTACTTTGGACCTAGTTACCAGTCACTTATTACCAGTCACTTGTTACCAGAAAGGGTCCTGCTATTTGCAAGAACAAGCACTTCTAAAAGAAGAGAAGTGTCTTCTATCACTTCACAAGGATTTCTACTATCCAAGAAGGGATCTAGCTCTTGGCTGAATGTTACTTCTAAAAAAATGGAAGTGCCTTCACTAATCACCCAAGATTTCTCCTTTGTTTGTTAGCATCATCTCTAAAAAAAGAGAGATGGATGGTTCATTCCACCCCTGTGTCTTACTTTTTGCTTATATATATAGTATATAGCCTCCACATATTTAATAGGGAACCTCCCCTTGATGAGATGAGAAATTTTTCCCCTTTGGATGTGGTAAACCTACAACATTGGATGACCAATCTCCCTATGCTATGGTGATAGGAACTATTTTGGTCACCAGTAAGCTAGCCGACAAAATATTCATCCAACAGTTTTTGGCGACTCTGATGGGGATGAATGTGCAGTCTGAAGCCTCAAGTTTTAGATTGAAGCAATTCCTTCTCTTCTCTATTATATAAACTCTGGTGACTCCATTTCGTGTCTTACCCATTATCTATTTATAGCCTTACCATCTTCCTCCACTTCTATTATTTTATTTGGTCTGCAAAACTAGAGCTGCTGGGAAAGAGTGCGTAGTTTGAAGCCTCAAGCCTGAAGCTAAAGTAGGGCCAATTCTTTTCCATTTTTGTTCTACAATTTGGCCACTCCACCTAGATTTTTTATCCCTATTTTTCATAATTAAATGATGGCAGTTTGAGGTCCCTTGTGGTAACTCTTTTGGCCCACTCAAATTGACTCCACCTCTGCATGAACTTCCACCCAGTTCAAGAAAGAAATTCCCCAAATTATTTTGAGATGGGAGAGTTCACCTTGATAAACACATTGTAGCCTTCAGCATAGCCTGTGGTGTGATAGGGGTGGAATTTGAAGATGTGGTAGTTAGGCTTTTTATGGAGACCCTACAAGGTGCTGCTGCATAGTAGTTCTACCATCTCCAGGCTTGATCAATGATAGACTAGAATAACCTAAAAGCCAAGTTTGAAGCAAGGTTCAAGCCTACAAAAGATGCACATGCCCTTCTAGCCCAACTCACATAGATGAAGAAGGATCCCCATAAACCTATGATAGACTTCATTTCCAGGTTCGACAAGTTGAGGCATAGGATTCCCATGATTGCCCAGCTGATACCTCAAAATCTCAAGTGTTTCTTCATCAAGTCACAGCTCCCTAAAGTGAGTTTTCTATTGATACGGGCTAGACACATACACCTTGTTGTTGCTCAATACTTGGCTACTGAACTAAAAGATGACCTTATCTTGACAGAAAGATAAGGAGAGATCTTAATAGAGGCAAACCCTCTTCATCTTCTGAATACTCACCCCACAACCACCACTGACTCAATGGTGCAAAAGCTAGAAAATGAACTTGCTAGCCTTGAAAAGGCAAATGGCACAAGGTATGTCTTCTACTCCTCTATATAGAGATGTACCAAGGAGGACATTCCCCAATCAACCATATCAAGGCAATGCTGCCAGAAGTTAAGGGCAACCAAATCGTCTTCCTCCCCCATAGAGGAACCTTGCCCTTGAAGCATCTCTAACCCACTCAACAGTTGGATATTTGGAAATAGAACATGCTTTCTCTTTCCAACCTAAGTTTGAGCAAGAAAATGACGCTGATCTCTTCATGAAGGATCAAGAAGAATCAGTTGGTGACTCCCACAATGATTTCCTAAATTACCAAGATGAACCTAGAAGTGAAGGTGAAGCAGTCGAAGGATCATACACAATATTCACCTAGTCTGAGAATCAGTCCGCCCAATAGGCCACAAAAAAAAGATAGAAGAGTGACCCCAACCAACAATTTCAATTGCTAAGTAGAGAACCCCTCTACCTTTCTAGCTAAAGGACCCAGTGATTGCCAAAAAGGTAAGTACATCAAATATTTTTGCACCTTCTACTTTAAATTCATAGACCAGTCCTCCCCCCTCCCAAAAACCAAAAGGATTAACTCCCATCCCCTCTTCCAAGTCCATTTTTGTCATCTAATATAATTGATCATGTCAAGAAATCCAAAATTCAAATGACTGAATTTGAATTCCTGCAAGCCAATCCTAAGCAGTTAAACATTAGTGGAGAACTAGGTGTGGACCTGTATGAGGAAAAAATTATGGTCACCCAAACATCAGCCCCTGCAGCTCAAATTCTATTTGAGCCTTCAAGCAGGGGTAATTACTTCTGAACCATAGAGGATGCTCATGTCTTAGCTGATGAAAGTCCTATAGCTGGCAATCCAAGATTTGGTCTAAACAAGACATCAAAAGAATTGGTAGGGTGAAGTACAAATGAAGAAGGACCTTCTATCTCCAATGAAGAGAAATTTAATATAAAATCAACTTCTGATGATGCTTGGATCCTAGAATTTGATGGCAAAAATTCTTCCACTAATGCTGGAGCTAAGATTGTGTTGATATCTCCTCAAGGATATATTCTTCCTTTATGCCAATTGCAGTTTAACAACACCAACAACATAATTGGATGCGAATCTCTATTTCTCAAATTGAAGACTACTCAGGATGAAGATATCAAACTCTTTCACACCAAAGGAGATGCTGAGCTGATGGTTTGTCAGGAGTTTGATGCTGACAATCAAAACATGTGCTAGACTGAACCAATAAAACAACAAGCTATGATAGTGGACCATACTACTGTACTCCAAAGTCAACAAAAAGAACTCTTCGTAGAGAGAGCAAGGAGTTATGGTTTTTAGAGAGAAGACCACGTCTTGCCATGGAGTAAGAAGAGAGAGCCAAAAGGAGTTCATAGAAAATTGATTTCCTGGTGGAGAGTTCCATTCACCTGTCACCATTTCTGGGGACAAAATGTTTTCCTACTAGTTTATCAGGATGGCACACCATTTTCACTGTCTCATAGTGGGCAGCATCTAAAGAGCTTCAAATATTGAGGCATTAGATAAGATCATCTATACATATGTATATTTGTATAGTATTTAGTTCTATTTTGTGCTTTTCATTTTCATTTTTTGGAGCCTTTCTTTTTGGGTAGCATGACTCTGAAGCCCAATGGCACACTTTAAGGCATTAGAGATTCTGGTTTCTACTCCCCTCAGTTGTTTCAATATTTTAACTAAGGGAAGTTCCCCAAATAGAGCCAGCTATTGTCCCCTAAAAATATCACTCATTTTTGGGACAACATTTGAACTATTTTGGTCCTACAGACCAAAATCCTCTCTTCCCATTTTAAAAAATTATTATGAGCATTCAGGTTCTTCATTTTTCAGAGCTTCCTCAAAAATCTATGGACTCTACAGGCTTAAAACTAAAAACTCCATAGGCTCATTTCTATGGACTCTCTCAAGGCTTGAGAGAAAACTTAGAGAAAACTATGAACTTCATATGTTGATTTCTATAGACTCTGCAAGAAAGAAATAAGCTCTTAGCACTTAGGTGATTTCAAGGTTGGTTCAGCAACAAGGTTCAACCAAAGAGTTCATCGGCAAGCTTCTAAGCAAGGATTGAACCATTGAACCATTGAACCTTGAACCATTTTGGTTTAATGAGTTCAATGGGTCCAAAGGTTTAACATCAACAACAAGAGTTAAGCGCATTTATCAAGGTTCAAACTTCAACCGCTTCAAGGTTCAATGGCTTCAAAACACTTATCAGAGAGAAGGCTTGAACCATTGAACCATTGAACCACTTTGGTTCAAAGGTTCAATGGGTTTAATGGATCAATAGGTTTAATGACCAAAAGGTTCAATGAGTTCATAGGTTCACAAGTTCAACTAGTGTGATGAAGATCAAAGAGCTTAGAAAGAACAAGTGACAAACAAAGGATGAACTAATGAATCAATTGAACCTTGAACTGAAAGAGTTCAAATTTCAATGGTTCATGGGTTTAAAGGTTCAAAGGTGGCCTCAGTCCAGGAAATAAGCATAAAAAAGTTGGTTCAATTGGTAGGTTCAAGGGGCTATCCCAATGCCAAAGGAACAAGTGCCCTTGCGGAGGGTGGTGAACCAAGGCCAAGAACCCTTGTGGAGGGCAACAAGCAAAAACAGACAAAGTGAACTCCTTTGAAAAAATGAATAAGGCAAAAGGCAAAGTAGAGTCCTTCAGACAAATTGTCTGAAGGAATTCCTTCAGAGATTTTGTCTGAAGGAATTCACCTGGGAAGAGAGCCCAAAAAAAGCAAAGGAAAAACTTGACTAAAGAGAAAATCCCATGAAAAAGTGCCTGATGGAAAAAGACAAAGCGCAGCAGAAGCTGCCACATGTCTATTATAAAGTGCAGCGAAAGCTGCCATGTGTTCATCACAAAGCAGAGCGGAAGTCGCCACGTGTCATCTTCCACAAGACTCTCAAAAGATTTCTAAAGCTTTTGTAAGTTAAGCGGAATACGTCACATGTCCTATTATGACTCAGCAGAATGTGACAAGTGTTTACATCCACGTTTCCCTTTTGAAGTTGCTTGGGCAAGATGTGTCATGGATCTCATTTTCCATAAGTTTCTAATGAGTTTCATAACAGTGAAACTTGCCACTTGTCAAAGACGTAGAAAGGACCCCCCAAAGACTTAGACCAAAAGGGCTATAAAGGACAAAGAAGCAACATGGATGATTCTAAAGGCAAGTTAAAGTAAAGTAATGGTTTAACCAGAGAGAAAAAAAGTGCTTAAGTAGTGAAGAGAGGAGTGAGACCAAAGGACCAGAAATATATTCAAAAGAGTTATTTCTAGTAGGTGAAACAATGGATCATGAGTGTACCAAATTAAGGATGCAAGCCTATTTTTCTTCCATGAAGTAATGGACAAATTAGACAGCTATGCAGACATTAGAGAAAGGAATAAATAGTCCATACCTAGGAAGAGACATTATATGAATGGATACACCATAGTTGAGGTAATGCGCTATTCCCAGCATGGTCCCTCCAGACAAAACTGGAGGCACATTGAAGACGTTGACTATAACATGGGCCTTTTTCATGAAAACAAGTGCCCAAGTCTTTCTTGGAGTGATATATATTGTAATCTCTCATTTGTTACAAGGGAGATCTTCTTGTTACCAAAAACAAAACTCTGCCCAAATTGAAAGGCATTATTGAGACTTTGAGCTCAGATTGTTGTTCATATTTCTTTGATTGAATGAGAAAGCAAGTTACTTACAGACTTTGTGCTATTATAGCTTATGCCATTTTAGGAGATTATTCTTATGTATATCTTCTAAATGTGTTCTTGTTTATTTAATTTAACAAGTAGAGCTAGTGGAAGTGATAAGGAAGGTGTCTCGAAACAGTTACTTTTAGACTTTGTGCTGACATAATTGTTTTTAGTGTGTGTTTTTATTTTCTATTTCTATGTAAAGGACCTAGGGATGACTTTGTGCCCCCATTATTCTTCATACCTCACTCTAGGGCAGTCAAGGTGGAGACTTTGAGCTACATCTTAGATTGCTATTTACTTTGGACCTGGTTACTAGTCACTTGTTACCAGAAAGAGTCTTGCTATTTGCAAGAACAAGCACTTCTAAAAGAAGAGAAGTGCCTTCTATTGCTTCACCAGGATTTCTACTATCTAGGAAGGGATCTAGCTCTTGGATGAATGTTACTTTTGAAAGAAGAGAAGTGCCTTCACCAATCACCCATGATTTCTCCTTTATTTGTTAGCATCATCTCTAAAAAAGAGAGATGGATGGTTAATTCCACCCCTGTGTCTTACTTTCTGCTTATATATATAGTATATAGCCTCCACATATTTAATAGGGAGCCTCCCCTTGATGAGAGGAGAGATTTTTTACCTTTGGATGTGGTAAACTTGGAACATTAGATGACCAATCTCCCTATGCTGTGGTGATAGGAACTATTTTGGTCACCAGTTAGCTGGTCAATAAAATATTCACCCAACAGGACGTACCCTATTTTATTCACAACTTCTACCCAATACTTATATAGGACATTTCTATTTTGGACCATATATTGAGCCATGTCCATCACCATCATATTTTGCCTTTCCACAACTCTATTTTGCTGTGGACTATAAGGGGTAGTATACTATTTTTTTATGACTTCAATGACACAAAATTTCTTGAACTATTTTGAGGTGAACTCATGCCCATTATCCATTCTAAAATATTTTATTGGTCATCCCACCTATTTTTTGACCATAATTTTCTAAGAAATGAAGTTAAAAAAATAATCATATTTCTTCATTAGAAATTATACCCACATTTTCCTAGATAAATCATCGACCATCAATATAAAATAAAAGGTTCTAGAAGGGGTAGGTGTTTGCATTAGACCATGAAAATACACATGAACTAGGTACAATACTTTCTTAGCTCTCTAAGATTTACCAAAATTAAAAGAATTTCTAACTTGATTCCCTAATTGACATCCAATACATGCATGATGACTATCCCAAATAGAAGGAATTCCCTTAACCATCTTATTCTTGTTCAATGTATTCAAATACTAGAAATTCTAATGCCCATACCTTTCATGCCATAGTGAACTTGTTCTATCAACTACTATAAGTGTACTTTCCTTTGCCCTCTATGGATATACAAGCTTATACAATCCTTTTTCACCAATCCAAACATCAATAATCTTGTTATCTATGGTAGTGACTAAACATTGTTATCCTTGAAATTTTGCCATAAAATCAAAGTTCCTTGTGATTTCACTAATGAAAAGTAAAATTTTGTTCATGTCTGGCACATACCTAATATTATTAAATGTATACTAGATAATACCATTAAAACTGATCTTAACATTACTACATCCCTTCACAAAATGAGTTCTACTATCTCCTAAATATACATATTCATTAATACTATTATTTTCAACAAAATACACATATCGATCCTTATGGCATATATAATAGAGAGATGCCCTCAAATAAAAGTACCAAGCTTGATATTCTATAGAATTACCACTAAAGGCCATGAAATCAAAATTAGGAGATGTTTCCTAACCTTCACCTTCAACTACATTCGCATGATGATATTTCTTTCTAGGGTTAGCCATATCCTACAATCTTTCTTAAGGTGACCAAGTTATTTATAGTAAAAACATTTCCACTTATATCTCTAATTAGAACCACTTAATTTTAAAGTTTATATTAGAGAACTAGTAGTCTTACAAACCTAATTAACCTTTCCCTTGATGAAGAATGCACTCTCTATGGAAGTAGATGTAGACAAAACTGCCTGCTCCTACCATCTCTCCTTCTACAATAGCAATGTGGATTACTTTTCAAAGTCAAAAGTTTGAATCTTAGAAACCATGTGTAAGGACTCCATAAATGAATCAAATTAGGGTGGAAGGTGTTGATAACTAGAGCAATCAAATCTTACTCATCAACAGGCTTTTGCACAACCTTCAACTGATCACTAATGTCTTTGATCTACAATAAAAATTAGAAATGGATCCACCTTCCTATATCTTAGTGGAAAATAAAAAATTATTTAAATATAATACCTTAACAACTATATAAGCATGATATCTAGAAGTAAGATTAGTCCACAAAGTTGATGCATTGGTTGCATTACTAACCTCTAAGATTAGATTATCTATTACCGATGATTTTAACAACATAAGAGCCTCATAATGATGTTTATTATAATCATCAGTATTAGTGGTAGGTTGTTTCTCTTTACCAAGCACTATTTGATCAAGATTATGTTATTTAAATATCATCAAAACCTTGTGACTCCACAAACTAAAATTCTTGCCTTTTAATTTTTGTAAATTTGGTAACAAGAGGTGTTGTAAACTAGCCATTTTGACTTAGTTTTTTCAAAAATATAAATATATCAGAAAATTACTCTTACCCACGGACTAAAATCACAAATTGGTCAATATCCCTAGTTTTTAGCAAAAAACTCAACACCATTTAGGAGATTTTAAAATTTGTCTTTAAAAATACTAAAAGAATAGACAAAAACAATTAAATTAGGATATTTATGAATTTTATTTCAAAACTTCCTTCTCCATCAACATCAAGATAAAAAACCCAAAAAATGGTGAAAATTTTAATTGATTTGGCTTTATGACTACCTCCCAACACAATTAATTGTGTTCCTCTAGGTAAATATTTAGGTAATTTTTTTTTCTAAAGCTTGAAAAATAAATTGATTTTAAAATTTTTGACTTAAAATAAATGTAGGTAATTTATGTTTCCTTTAAAAAATGACCTGTGTAAATTGACCAACTTGCAAAACTTTAGATGCAGATTCTGGACATAATTCTCCACCAAATCCAATTTTGTTAGCTCCTACAATATTCTTTTGGGCTAGAAAAATTTACAAACCCAAGAAATAGATAAAACTACGAATAAAATAATTTTTGGATTTTCTCCAAGCATTGTACAATGTAAAAATGATGTGGTTGATTAGGAAGAAAAAATGAGTCATAGGAGTCTATTCTTGTACCTCCTCTCACTCTATCTCTATCTTCACATACTATTTCTTATTTCCCTTGATTGTCTAAATTTCTGGTTGGTCATAGGGAAAAAAATGTTTTTCTTCCTCTCATAACTCTCCACCAGATGCTTCACACTTCTCCTTGACATGACCGTCATCTCTTGCTCCATAGGTTCCCTCTCATGCTTCCTAAACTATAAGCTCTGAGACCATATTAGAATCAATAAAGAGATTGAGAAATTATATTAACAAACATACATAAACAATATAGAGAATCCTATTATATAGGCATAAAAGAAACACCTAATAAATAAGGAGGTGGGTGGAACCATAAACATCAGGTAGCGTAAAATAGACTAGGCCCATCAAACCAACTAACCTATTTACCCAAGTGGTTAAAACCAAACTAACAAGGTGCATATATAATATACCTAAATCATAACCTAAGTTATTTACAATAATATGCTAATAATATGTAATAAATACATCCACTAATTTTTTTATAGAATTAACTAATTTTGACCTTTCTAAACATAACAAACAATAATGTAAATAAGAACTTAACTAGAAAACCACTGAGATGGATGATCTGAAGGTTGAAAATTGAGGTAGAGATTAGTTTGAGTGTTGTAAATAGGATATAGGTATCAAAAACCCTTCCAAATAGTAGAAACCTAATTAGATAGTAGTGCTTTATGGTGCTATTATCTTTGTTTTAGTTGTAGTGTCCTTTGTGCAGGATTGTTTTGAGCTTTTAGGTGCACCTGTGTCTAATTCTATTAAGCTTGTTCCTATGTGCGTGAGTTCTAAAACCCTATATATGATCTATTTTGATTAATGTTATGAAAAAACCCTAATCCTCCATATTGTTAGGGAATTTGGTTGATACAAGCAGTAAAGTGTGTTTGTTAATGGGGTAGGCTAGACATCCTCAACACCTCACTTTGAATAGAGTTTCTTACATACCAATACTCTGAAGAGTGATCAAGCCCGATGTAATTCTTCCCACCTAAGTGCTAGTGCAAGTGAAAGCAAAGATAGTATTATTGTAGAAATGAGTGATTTTAATGTGATTGAGATTAAAAATCTAATTAATTTGAGCTTAGGAATGCTGTAGATGGTAGTATGCAAAAGTAAGAAAAAATAGGAATTGATAACCTTAATTGTGTACAACTTATTCTGAGTTTGTATGTGTAATTTTCATCTCATTTACACCTAGTGGTTAGATGGATAAAATTTATGTATACATATTATTTTGGTGCTTTTTTGGGTGCTAAAAGAGGTTTAGGCCAACCCTAGTGGTTTGAGATTTAAAAATATATCCATTTATGGAAAAAGGAGGGAAATGATAGTAGCACCAAAATTAGGACATTAACACCATGTGACACTACTGTCCCTATTATGGTGCTAGTGTCTAGGTGGTAAAACCTAAGGCACAAAGGTCCAAAGTGCAAGAATGAGGGCCTAGGACTACTTTACAGATGATTAGGGACACCTATGGCCCACACAAAGGTTGGATATGTGTGAAAATAGGCCTTAGGATAGGTCTAGGGATAAATTAGGGATAGGTGGTCTTAAGTAACACTCTTAACACTCATGTGTCATTTTTAGGTGATCACATTTCCCCACCCTTTTATTATAGAAATGTAACAAAGTGAAATGACTAGGATAAAGGAAAAAGAAGTGTTCCTAGACTTACATAAGAGGTGAAGTATGTGAGTGTAGATTTGAGTATGTGAAACATGCTCCATTGCATGCCCTGCAATTAAAATGTGTGTAAATCAGTCCTTAATTAAGAGATATCAAAATTAAACACAAAATTGAGTAAATAAGTGAAACTAATTAAAGAGATAAAAATAAGTAAAGAGAGAGGAAATGAATGAATACACCTGATTGGGTATGTGAACCAATACATAAACCTAGTGATAATCTATGTGTGTGCATGTATATAGTGATCAATCAATAAATATCTTGGATTGAGCTAATGGATTTCTCAATAATCATATATGGGTGACTTAATAACTCAATCTAATTTTGAATCCATAATTTCCCACTCCTAGTTGGTGGATCATGACTTGTGAATAACTTGGATCAGATTGATGGTGTGTCCAACTCTGTCATGTAGGTGTCTCAAGAACTCAAGTAGAAAGGTATGAAATTGGTGTGAAACTTACAATATGATGTTTAATGTATAAAAAATAGAGAATGATGTGGAGTTTTCCATTTTTTTTAATCAGCCAGTGTGTAAGTGAGCATACAGAAATAATGTGCCATGCACATGCCCCCAAATATAATATCTAAACATATAGATTCTAAAATAAGTTGTAATAATCTATATCTAAGTATCTAAATAAGAATGGGAATGGTCATGCCATACATGATACCCTTAATTTGAGTAAACTAACATGAATTTGAGTTAAACTTAGCCAAAATTGGTAAATCTATATCTAAACCTATGCAAACCTTGAGTGTACCTACTGTATTTTTCTAGACAATCTATGTTTTTCTAAAATTGAGGCTACTAGATAATAGTTCCATATCTTAGACAATAGTTCCATGTGGTAGTAGTGTCATAATTTGGGTGTTAATGTTTGTTTGTTTTGATTTCTATGCAATTGTAAATGATCTCTGTGTCACTTTTCCCACTATGTTTACTTGAGTCTAATTTCTATATTCTTAGCCCGTGTACTGAATTTTTTGATCTCTATGTAAAACTTATATGAATTCCCCCTCTCTTGAGGTGAGTTATTGAGCCTATGCAATAACTATCCTCAAAATAAAAATCTCTACAAATTGTGTGTTAGCTGGAACATATATGATATCTATGTAATAGTCCAATATAATGTGCATACATAAAATTAGAATGTAATATAATCTAAGTTTAAGTTTGTAATTTATGATGTATGTTATGTCTACCATTCACAAGGCTATCAAGATAGAAGTAACAATGTGTATGAATAAGAAATCTGAGTAATAAATGAGTAAATACCTAGGGTGATGGGGCATGATGTCCATCATATCACCTAAGTAGGAAGGGGAGATACATGAGGTCCCTCATATCATCTAAAATTAGTGTGTGTATCAAGTAAGAGACAAATACCATGGCCATGATGCATACATACAACACATGCCAAGGGGCCACAATACAAGGGACATGGGCACATGCCACTAAATCTAAAAAAGAAAGACATACAAAGACATGTTCAAATGCCCACATATGCAAACAAAAAAAAAGTTGGCTTAGAGCCACATGAAAGGACATTTTCAAATGCCTACATATAAAATTAGGAAAGTACACACAAGAGCATGAGCATATGTCCAAAGCATACACATAGTGAAAATAAATGGTGTCAAGCCATAAAACACTGGTAATTAAAATATGCTTTACTTAGTTTCATGATAAGAGCTATGGTTAAAACTATAACTAGTAACTGAGTTGTAATTGGTAACTAAGCTATAATTTTTAACTATCATGTAACTACCTATGGGACAAGTAGAGGATACTCATATGAAATAACCTCAACTATGATCACCTAATTTGCATATATATATTTAAGGTATATGTACATGGTGGATGGGATGGATTATAATAGCTATATCCATATCTTACCCAATAACATGTCAAATGTGTCTGAACTATGTACGACCAAGAATCTAGTGGCCACATGTACTGGTCCAACTTTTAATTGAAGTATAATCTCCCCAATGGAGCTCTGAACATGGCCGCTAAAAACATGAACAATTATGTTTGTAAGAGATATATCCTACTCTGAATACCCCATTTATTGTATAAGTGTGATAGTGCACATGTTAATAATTGAACCATTATCAACCATAACACTCTGAATAAGATGATGATCTATGTAGGCTCATACAAAGAGTGCATATAAATTTGAATCATCATCAATAATCTCCTACTCTAAGAAAGTGATGAGTGGTCTAGCTAGAACTATATTATGGTACACACCTATGATATTATCTAGAGGGTGTACATCCTCTTTAGTAGTGTGATATGATGCTAGTGGTGGATGTACTTGATACATGTAGTGAACACCTAAAGTGCTCCCTACCTCATTTTTTATGTGCTTTGGAAATGGAACTGAGAATATTTCAATGCCTTAGCTTCTATTTGTTGAACTTTAGGTGCTGTTGTGGGTATGCCCACATTAGTAATGTTAGATAATATTAAATATTATATCTTTATTTTAATGTGATGCTTCAGTTTGTTGTATAGCCTGGTGCCTTATGATATTCACAAAATGTGATAGAATTTATAAAGCAATTTACATCCACATGATAGGATCTAGAGTGAATTTTAATAAGAAAATCATAATAAATAAAGCATATAGATTAATAGACCATTGCATAGAGATTTGACATGGCAAAACCTCTCAGAGGTAAAAAAAACCCACAATGATGAATAATTCAATAATTGATAAACTCATTTGTACCCAATACAAGTTCTTCAACCTCACATTTCTTCTAAGACAAACTTTCAAAAAACTCTTTGAGATTGAATATGATTAATATTTCATATTCACGAGTTGGTTTCAAAACAAGGATAAAACCTTATTTGTAAAAGTAACGGGTCCATCCATCTTAATAAAAAAAATTTAATTAAAATTTAGTAATAATTAAATAATTATAAATTTATTATTTATCATCATGAGGTTTATACCTCATGGTAATAACTTATAAATTATTGTTTATTTAATTAATACCAAGGCTAAGGGTCAATTAAACCCACTTAGAATTAAATTTTCTAACACTCCCCCTTAATGCTAAGTGGGGATAAATGTCAATCATGTAAAAAAAAGGAGTTATACTATGTACACATTTGAAGGATTTAAATACATTCATCATGCCAAACATCACCTTTTGAAATAAAAAGAATTATAATCTATAAACTACTTAAAATTAAGTTTAGGCTATTATGATTGTGCGACTACATCTTATAGACACCTAAAACTGGCCACCAATGGCCTTCGATCGAACCTTAAATTAATTCCTACCAACCTTTGCAGATTAAGCCTAAGAATCACTAAACATCCTAATTTTTCTTGTGCATCATTCATCAAAGCTTGGAAATGTGCTGAGGCATTCCTATTCAGGGTATTCCATCATATTCAATAATAAACTCTCACCGATGAATCTCTAATAACTCTACAACATCACAACATGCAATTTGGCCTCATAACCTATTAAGTGGGGCATGTGCACACATGAATTAAAATCAAATATTAAAAGAGCTAAATGGACAAATAGAATTAATTAAAATGTGAAACCAAATTAAATGCCTAGTTGAATTATCCATGTGTAATTAATGAATTAATAAAAAAGAAAATTCAAAAATATGAAATATCCTAGCTTTTCATGATTACCTTTTGTAAGTTGTCAAGCCTTTGCAAATATCTCAAAATATCTCACCCATGCCTATTCATTGAAAATCATTACTTCTTGACACCTTTTAACTCTACTAGGGTTAATTGATTCAATTAGGTTAGGTTTGAACTCATTCCATTTTTAAACTACACCTTAACTAACCTTGGGTTGGGGCTAGTTTTTAAACCTATAAATACAAGCCCGTGCCTCTTTATTTACAAGCTTGAGAATAGTAAAGTTATAATGCAAGTTTTTGTGCATGATTAAAATCTATTGTGTTATAATTCTAAAATCACAAGCCACATGAGCCATACCAAGCCAACACAAGCCATGATGGTGCCAAGGAGAGAAGGAGATAGCCAAATTCCATTGCCAAAGACTCTTTGAGCACAAGTCGAACAAGCCATAGGGAAATCATTTGGAATATTCAAGGAAGGTAAGAGATTTGTTATTATTTTACATTTTAGTTATGTTTTTAATTGATTTTGTTCACTAAGCTCCCCCTATGATCTAGGATTAAATATTTTAAGCTTATTAGTGTGTTTATTTCATTGTTTATGAAACTAACACTTGATCTAACATCCTCTCTATTATCAAATTCCTTGATCACAAATGGCATGCCCAATGGGACAATAAACACCCCATGTACCAAGGAGACCAAAGTACAACTCATAAATTTTCAAATTAATGCTTTAATTCCTTAAAAAATAGAAATTTTGCTTTGATTTTCTATATTCTATTTTTTAATTACACTTAGTTTTGACATAGAATCGACATTGATTCTTTCCTAATCAACATTGATCCACTCTAGATCAATGTCGATCCCTATGTGTAGAAAATAAGGCATGGCAGGAACATGTTTTTCAGAAATTTCTTGAGTTTACTAAATTTTGTGTTGTTTTCAAAGGACTAGATAACATTTTGTTGACCATTTTATTGTAGGATTTGGTACTATTTCATGGATTTATACACATATTACTAACAATTTTTCCTGTGAAGAAACACATATTCTATTTTCTTAGATTTTTTGTAGACAGGAAAGAATCAACACCGATTATTATCAAATCGATGTTGATTCATATAGACTGAAATTGATCCCTATGTGAATCAATGCCGATTCATTATGTAAAAAAATATAGATAAACCCAAGAGCTAATTTTTGAGTCTTATTGGCTCATCCTTGATTATTCTTCAAAGTAGGATGAAAATATCTAACCCTTACAGGTCTATGGTTGGCATAGAACATGCATTTTCAAGTTTAGCTCATGAACATTTCATTTTGGGAATTTCAAATGAATTTAGCTAACTCTTGAATACTTCATTTTAGTGCTAAAACAAAATTTTTAAATCTTTAACATTTGATTTTAGTGCTTAAAAGGAACCTATAGTTACTAACTCTTAAACACTTCATTTTTGGTGATTAAAAAGAATGCTTAAATCTTGCACACTTAATTTTAGGTGTTTAAAACAAATTTGGCTAAATCTTGAACATTTGGTTTTTAGTGCTTAAAATGAACATAAGTGTTTTTGCTTAAGTTCTTTTATGAAAATTATTACAAGATTTTAAAATTTAAGCCAAGGGGCTAAAGAACTTCATTAAACATTTCATTTGGTGCCTAAAATTAACACTTCACTTAGATTATAAATTTTTAAAAGTGTTTGTTATTTACGTGTTTAAAAAAAAAAAGAGAACCATGTGTATGCTCTCCCCATCCCCTATAGGGAACTTGGGTGACCAAAAATGCCTTTTTCACTTACAATTTGTGCCTAGTCCAAGACATGGAAATAAAGTTGTCTAGGCTCTCCCCAAAACCCACATGGTTTGGGTGATCTAAACACAACCCTAAAGTCTTTACACTTAGTTTTATTTTCATGCAACTTGGATTATGGAGGGGAGTTCATCACTTTTTCAAAAGTTATTTAGGGGTGCATTGACCCAAGAATTCATCTCCCAGCATCATAACAACCCCACTCTATGGTGGGGTATATAAGTCAGGGCACACATACTATGAGAGTCAGGGGGTTGAGTGACTAACCTCTCATTTCATAATGAAGACCTAAGTTAGGTTTGGTTAACTAGGGGATTCCAATAATTAGTCCATGAATGGAATCATTATACAATGGAATAGACCCTTGCATAGTAAGTTAAATGGTAAAAACTCAATTGACATGATGCATCCCTTGTGTTCATCACACTTGGGATCAATCTAGATGTTCAAAAACTATAGTTTTAGTCAACCCCATTTGACCAACCTTTTTAGGATCTAGGACATTATGCTTAGTTATATTTTATCATTTGTCTTTTATTTCTTGGTCTTTAAGTCTAAAAAAGTTATTTGTTTATGTCACATCTAAATGAGTTGTTTATCCACACTACTCTATTGTTTGAGGAGGCATTATGCCATTTGTTTGACACTTGATTTGTGCCTTAGACTTTTGTGTCAAAAACATTATTTATGTCACTTGATTTAAATGAGTAACATTATACTACCCAAATAATTTCAAGTTGTGCCTTGGATTCTTTGAAATAACTCATCGTCACATCTTTAGATAGTGATAACGTCATTATGTTGTTTGTATTTTTTCATAGACTTATCTTGTGTCCAAATTTCACATTTTTTGATACCAAACCATGTGCCTTGTTAGATATTTGTCTAGTATCATTATGCTGTTCAAATTTGTATAGCTTGTTAGTTAATAAAATCCTAGTTTTCCTATGTTGAGTTTTTGATTAACTTTGACAAGTTTGAATCCAAACATTGATTGATTTTTAATGATGCCTTATGTAATTTGGGCTTACACACATATCTTTCTCTTTTGGGTTGCATGAGTTAGGTTAATTCATTACCTAGATTTGA
Source organism: Torreya grandis (assembly GCA_037957365.1). NCBI lineage: Eukaryota > Viridiplantae > Streptophyta > Pinopsida > Cupressales > Taxaceae > Torreya > Torreya grandis. Next base: position 412,028 of record JARHVA010004800.1, on the reverse strand, counting down.
AAAACTATTTATCTTGTGCCTTTATTTGGGAGAAATAGTGTATCACCAAGTGCCTTTTATTTTGGGCCTCATACCTATTTGATCAAGTTTATGTCTAGAGTCAAGTGCCTAGTCTATGCAAAAGTGTTTCAAGTTTGTTATATTAAATCATCTTTTTGTTTAAAGTCTAGCTTTTGACACTATATTTTGGCCAAGAGTCCGAGCACATGCCTTTGTTTGAGCTTAACTTTTGACATCATGTTTGAACCAGACACCTAACAACCTTTCTTTTTATAGAGTAGACCTATTTGGAACAATTTTATCCTAGAATTTGGCATTTCATCTTTAATTCATTCACCTATCCTTATTTGTGTGAGACATTTAATGTTAGACATTTGATGTTATACTATTTTTACCAAGTCTTTCTATAGACTCTTTTTGGAGATACAACTCCATCCTTTGACCAAGTTAGATCGAGTTTGAACTTTTGTCTTTTTTAGACATTATTTTTTAGAGTTTGTATAACTCTAACCACTCTTGTCATGAAACATTCACCATTGATTTAACCATGTCTCACTATACACATAGTGGTGTTATGTATAATCCAAGGTATGGAAATGTGGTCACACCAGAAGCTTTATTCAAGATCCTTATGGAGATGATGTCATTTATGAGATAGATCCTTATCCACCTTACAATGCTTAATTAGGGGAATAGAGTCAAGATCCTTTTGCCCATTATCTGGATAGTATGCCTCCATACACAGACCAAGACCAAGAATAAATGACCCAATATTTATCTAACATACATATGGTTGCAGAATAAGTCTAATAACAACCTTATTACATTACCATATCATCGACCTATGACCCTTACTTATTTGATTGTCACTTGCTTATAAACAAGGATGAAGTCTTAATTAGAGATGCAGAGGTAGGGGCTAAGTTTCTAGTAGACTTCTCCCATGAAAACTTACCAAGTTTAGTAAGAGGGCCTTATAATAAGCCTTATAATCAAAACATAAAACATGCCTCTTATAGAAATCCTCTTGCTATAGTGTTAATACCATATCAAAACACTCATATTCTTGTCACAGGAGAGGGCCTCATAGAGGATCACTTCATACAAATGTAGACAACATACCAAACCTACTTAAACCTAGTATATAACTTTAATAATATGACCATGTCAAATGCTCCTCTTATTGAGTTAGCTCCTTCAATAGGAGTCTTAATTACATTAATTGAATATTAAAATTAGGGTATAGACCCATTCATGCAAATTAATTTATTTGGAGACATGTTCAATTCTCTCACCATTGAAGAAGTATCTTTTGATTCTATGAAGAATAGTGAGCCAAATATAATGGACAATATGCAAGTTACATCCAATTTAGACTAAAGTGGTGTTAACACACAAACAACTAGTCAACAATAAAATGTGCCTTTAGTTAGCACATGAGTGGTTCATAAATGCATGGGGTAGAAAATTTTACCTCCCAACTTCAACAAATTACCTCTAATCCTCAACCAATTACTTCTTCAAGCACCCAATTGCAAGGATTAAGTAGTCAACCAATAACCAATGCTATGCCACAACAAAACATGATGAATATTACTCTACCACAACCAGTGATGAGTAGTATTATATAATAATAGGTACTATCTAATGTACCTACATAGTAGAGGAAAAACATTGTACCACCTCAATAAGGGGGAACCAATGTTCCACCTCACCATGTAGTAATGAACATACCTCTTCAGTCACAGACTAATATGCCAATCCAATCACAAATGATGTCTAATCAACAACATACAAGTATTGGTCAATGATAAATTCTAAAATTTCAACATGCATCTACTTCCCAATAAGGGTTTGTATAACCAAGAGGTTCTAATGTTCCATAAGTACCAATTAGGAAATAATTGCCTTTTGTTCCAAATGTGCCATAATTTTAATGATAGGGTCTTCGTTCACAAGTTCCCCTTAATTAACAAGGTATGACTAGTTGGCAACAAGTCTTTAATCAACCTCAATAGGCATAATACCTCACTCCCAGCCATATCCCTCTATCCTAACCATAATTTCCCCAATATTAGGCCTACATACCAAATACTAACCAGAATATTACATTGCAATGCATATAATTTCAACAATCACACCCAAATCAATGTATGTAAATTCCTTATCAATTCCCTAGCCAATCTAACATTCCCCAACAAAAGCCTTCACTACAACCCAATCAAAGTAATCCACTTTTGACCACCTAGCCTCCACCTTAGGTGAATTTTCCCATTGATTTCATTGCATAAGAGTTATAATAATTGAATAATGCAATTTCCCTCATTCAAGTCAAAAAGAAAACCAAGAAGTTCAAGTTAGATGATGCATGTTCTAATGATTTTAACATGGATTATTTTTAAATAACATTTCCTCCAGGGTATGAACCACCAAAATTCAAAAAATACAAGGGGAAAGGTGACCCTAAGGTCTATTTGATGGAATTCTTTGTTGTGTGCCAACTATTGGCCTATAGTGTCATATACCTCCTATTGTTATTTCCAAGGAGTTTAACAAGACAAGCGTTGGAGTGGTTTCTAAAATTACCTAAAAATTTAGTATCTAACTTTGGTGATATTTTAGACAAATTTGTGTAATACTTCTCCTCCAATCTCAAACATGAGATTTTATTGGTAGATTTGATGCAAGCCAAACATAAGGTTGGTGAAATATTTACAAGTTATCTACAATGATGGAGATCCCTTGCAAGCTAATTCAATCATAGTCTACCAGATAAGTAACTAGCCACATTGTTTACCAAAAATTTACACAATGAGATATCTTACCATTTAGAGCTATAATGTGCACATACCTTTACATCAATCATTAACAAGGGTCTATTGATCAAAAGAGACCTTATTAACAAAGGGATCATTAAATTTGACTCATTAAATTATATCCATAATTAGAACTAGAATAATGGCAAAAATCATAACCAAGTCCAAACGTAAGCATCACAACCAAACTAGACTAGTAATTATAACAAACCTAAGTAGTTGAATCATAAAAATAATGTTGTTGGGAATGGAGTAATTGAGTCATGACATGTCTAAATGGTGAAAACATCATCCACTCAACCTATGCCACATATGCAAATTACTCCTAATCGACAATCTCTTCAACAGAACTATACCTACTCATATAATCTTTAGTGACCTTGGAGAACCTATTGAATCCATGTTTTTCAATCTCATTATAGATAATCTAATTAACTGGTCCATTCCAGAGCACTATCTTGAGGACATTGCTTATCTAGACTAGCATAAGCCAAATGAATTCTAAGAGTATCATCAGGTTAATGGATATAATTTGCATCATTATGTGTAAATTAAACATTTGATCAAGAATATTTTGGAAAATGGAGTGATAACATTGAAAAATAGAGCTTCCATATCTAACCATAATTTTGGAATTTATCAAAACCCCTTTTCACAACATGACAATCAATAACAACAACAACAATAACAACAACATTGACCAATACAACAATAATAATAGTATCAACAATTGAGATAAAACCAACAAAATCAACAACAATAGAACAAACAACAACATCAATCAAATAGATAAAACCAAGGCTAGAACAATGCCAACAACTAGAAAACCTACTATGTAGTTGCACATGACAACAACAAGGTTATATGCCATATTATACGAGGTCACATTTCCACAATATCCATCAATCCAAGACCAAGTGCCAATTATATAAGACCATTTCTAACCAATACCAATCAACCAACCCATGTTAGTGATCCTTCCTTGACTTAAGACTACATATAGGTATACCAACAAGTAGGGATTACAAACTTTGGACCCTATATTGATAACTCATCATTGACCCATAACCATGCATAAGTACATTAAAAATTAAGACTTATCTTATTTGGTCCCCCTCCACCAGCATTTGTTAGAAATAATGGTCTTATATCTAATCTTGATTATACAATCATAACTTAATGATAAAAGATTAACATACTAGGCCCATAACCATCTGACACTTCACCCATCATCTAACCATCTATTCTGGCTAGTAACAAGCCATTTAATACTATCTAAGAAAAGATGTTCGATATTGTGAAATAATTGTAAAAGATGTATGTACAAATATCCATTTTAGATTTTTTGCATACGTTTACAATCCACAAGAACATATTGATATAATTACTTGGCCAATCTCAAGTTATTAATGACATCTCTCTTAAAAAATTTTAAGCTTTGGTTAGACATCTAGCTCTAAGACAATAATTAACCTTTGAAAAAAGTGATATGTCATCCATTGTCCCTTTGCATAACAATCCATTGTACATAAAAGTTGTCATAACATGACAAAAAGTGAAATATGTCCTCATAGATAGTGGATCGAGTCTAAATATTATGTCTCTAAAGCCCATCAAGATTCTTGGGTACACTACAACCAATCTCTAACCATAAACAATCACTATCAAGGCCTATGATAATGAAAAATGGGAATTACAAGGCACCATCAGCTTACCGGTTATCATTGGGCCCTTGACCGACAATACACTATGCCATGTGTTAGACCTTGATTTGTCATATAATATGATTTTGGGTAGACCTTGGATACATGAGATTCATGCAATCCCATCAACATTGTACCAGTGTATCAAGTTCCCCCATTTAGGTATGGAGGTTACTATCCATGAAGATTTGTAGCAATACGAGCATTGAAAGCATTTAGAACCTAAGTGCCAAAGCTATAACTACCATTTCAGCCTGAATTTAGTTGTTAAGAAGGATAAATGGAAGGAAATAATTATGGATTCACTAGAGGCCAACAACATTGACCCTGATTCACTTTCTCACATGATGACTCCTAAAATATCTAATCATTATACCATCTCAGATAATGGCTCAAGAGAATATTTGACCCATGATACATTCCACATTGTCAAAATTCCATAGAACCTAGAGTCCTATGAAAGAGCTAATGCTAAACCACCCCACCAAGAATGGAAACAAAAAGAAAAATCCAAACTACATAGTCCAACACCCATCATTTTCACATTGACCTCTAGCCAAGAACAAGACCCACTCGAAGGTGATGAATCATGATTATACAATGACAGGTTGGATGATTGTTACATAAATGACAAGTATCATATTTCAAACAAATTCATGGAGCGACATGCCTAGGAAGGAGGTGGCCTTAGACTAAATCAACAAGGTTCACTTGAGCCAATATCTTCTATTTAGTATAAAGGAACTTATGGACTTGGATTTAAACTGCCTAGGGGTGACCCCATATACCTTATTCATGTTCCATCACCAATGACTAGTGATGATGATGATAGTAAAATAGAGTCTAATCTTAGCCCTTTTGATGACCTAGTAAATACTAATTTGTTTGATAAATCAAAGACCAGGGCTGATCATCAAATAACACTAAGGAGGATATTTGAGTGACTACATAAATAAAAAGTTAAGATCAAACCTAAGAAATGTGTTTTTATAGTTACTTTAGGCAAATTACTTATTCATTATGTCTTGTCAAGGAATTAAAGTTGATTCATCTAAAGTACAAGCCATAACTCAGATGCCACCATTGACCAATTTGAAGCAACTCTATAGTTTGTAAGGTAAGATACAATCAATTAGATGTTTCATCTCTTAGTTGGAAGAGAAATGCCACCTATTTACACATATATTAAAGAAAGGGGTCACATTTCATTGGGATGATTAATGCCAAAAAACTTTTCAACAATTGAAGGACTATGTTGTAAATCCACCTATTATGTTACCTCCTATGCTAGGAAATCCATTCTTACTATATCGATCAGCTACAGACAAAGCCTTAGGGGTAATTCTATCTCAACATGATGATAATGGAAAGGAGCATGCTGTGTACTATCTAAGCCATACACTAGTCACATATGAGCACAATTATATGTGCATTGAAAAATGCTATTTAGCTATGGTCTTTGTAGCTCACAAAATACAATATTAGATGTTGAACAATAAGACCATGGTAATTTTAAAAGTAGATCCACTCAAGTATCTACTATCTAAAACATATTTAAAAGGCTACATGGACAAATAGATCATGCTCCTTAGTGAGTTTGAGGTAGAATATGTCAACCAAAAAGCCATCAAGGGGTAAGTTCTTGAAGATCATCTTGCTGAAGCACCCCTTGTAGATATAGATCTACTAACATTTCAATTCCCAGATGGATCCATTATGACCATAATTGAAACACATCTTGAGGAGCAACACTGTAAGCTATATTTTTATGGATCATTCACAACACATGGATCAGGGGTAGGTCTTTTGTTTATCACTCCACAGGGGGATTTAATCCCCAAGTCATTTAGGATCAACTTTCTTTGTACCAACAACATTGACGAATATGAAGCACTCATCACATGGCTTCAAGAGGTAGTACATAGAACATAACACATCTTAGGTTTATGATGATTCTTAATTAAACATCAATCATGTTACAAACCATTTTTAGACCAATGATGACAAGTTGGTACTATACAAGGCCATGGTCAACACTCTCAAATAGTAGATTATTGATGTCAAATTTGAAGATATATCAAGGGACATTAATAAAACAACATATTCCATGGCTACCATTAGATATTTGATTCAACATATAGATACAAGAAAAAACTACCAATTTCATACTAAAAATCTGCTAGCACCAACTCATGAACCTTCAACCATCAGAATGATCTATGACTCAAATCTATCTGGTGTTTAAACTTATATAACTTATCTTCTTAACCAAGTAATACCACCATACCTATCTCACAAACAATCCAAAGCCTTTATCCACCATGCCACATGATATACCTTACTTAGACCAACCCTATACCACCATAGTTTTGATATAACTTTGCTTCATTGTTTAACTTCAGTAGAGACTACATTAACATTACAAGAATTTCATGGAGTGTGTGGATCCCACACAAGTAGGGAATTCATATCCAAAATTCTCCTACATATTGGGTATTATTGGCCAATGATGAATGCAAATACAAATGCATATGTGAAAAAGTGTGACAAATGTTAATGGCATGCCAATCTAATTCATGCCCCAGCCAAGAATTTGAAACTAATGCTTACACCATGGTCATTTGCTACATGGGGCCTTGACCTCATTGGAAAGATAAACCCCACCTCATCTAATGGCCATAAACATATGCTTACCACCATAAAATACTTCACTAAGTGGGTTGAAGCTATACCCCTTACATGTCTAGAAAGAAAATTTACAAATTCATCTTTAACCACCTCATTTATCATTATGGTATCCCCTTCGACATTATATTTGATAATGGCATATAATTGAAGAATAAGGAGGTCAAATTTATATGTGTCAAGTACAATATTAAACAATATTTTTCCATGGCCTATTACCCACAAGGTAATGGCTAGGAAAAAACATCAAATAAAATCATTGTCAATATATTTAAAAACATTGTCAGTGATGCTGGCTATGATTGACACCTTCAAATATTCTATTGCATTTGGGTGTACTACACCAATCACCATACTTCAATAGGAGCCACTCCATATTCACTTGTTTATGGCACTAAGGCCATTCTTCCTATTGAGGTCGACTTTCCTTCTTTGCACATCTCTTTGAAGCATGTTTTGAACAATGAAGACTATCAAGTAGATTTTCTGTAAGAGCTGGAGTTACTTGATGAGAAATACATGATCATAGTTAATAACCTTCAAACATATTAGAATCAAATTCATGGATACTACAATCAATGTGTTAATCACAAATAGTTTAGTTTAGTGATATTTTTCTTAAAGAAAACCAAAAAAATACCATGACTGAGAATAAACATAAAGGCAAGTTTAAACCCAACTGGGTAGGTCCTTTCATCATTATCATAAAATTATGGTGCTAGAGAATACAAGATTTCTACACCAGATGGGGATGAGCTTGATGAGCTGATGAACATTAAACACCTCAATCATTATTTTTCTTGAGAAACTTGGTGTATTGTCTTTGAGGTTTATTTCAATTGTACCATAATATCAACTTTCTTCTTTGTACTATACCAATCTATCACTTTAACATTTACCATACCATTCTACCATACCTTTCCTATTGATTGAGTTCTTTTCCTGCTCCTTACTTGGCCCTTTGACCTTGGTTCAATTCCATTAATTCCATGACCACTTTTAACATGAAGATTCTAATCTAGTTTCATCAATTATTTCACATCTTCCAGATAGAGGCCATATTTTTAAGTAGTATGACAGTGGTTTGGTAGTTGCATCCTTTATTTCTTGTTCCATTCTATACCACATGCGCTTGATTATAACCACCTTTGGGCAAATCAGTGTCTCATAGTCATGCTACTAATTATAACCACCTATGGGGAAATTAGTATTATTGACCTATGTTGTTGTTTCCTAATTATAAATACCTATGGGAAAATTAGGGGCAACACTTATTTATCATGCCTTGAAGTACCACCTTTCCCTTCATATGTCATACTATGCCATTTTCTACCTTTACCTATTTTGTTTGGTTTGGCTGCTACACTAGTAAAATTCCTCCATTATAAGGTAGAACTATAATGACTTGAGGTCTCCTCTTAGGACTATGTAGGTAGTGCTCAATTTACATTGAGTTCAACTCAGTCACCCTTTCCCACACTCTCACCATTTTATGAGCAACCTAAGCCATGCTCTTGTCATTTTGTGAGCACCTATTTAGTTGAATGCTCTCACCATTTGAGAGAAATATTCATTTGAACACTCTCACCATTTTATGAGAAAATTTTCATTTAAATGATCTCACTATTTTATGATTTTAGTCCATTTATTGTCTCGTCATTCTCTATTGAGTTGAGATGATCAAAAAATTCTAAAAACATTTAAAAATTGATTTATAAAATACAAAAACATTGACCACTTCTTTGCCTTAAGGATTCTAGGAACCCTCACTATGTCACAAGATACCACTTGTTATTTAGTTTACCCATCCTTATTAACCTTTTATCCCACACACTTGCCATTTTGCAATACCATTCCCATATTCTTCTACACACAAATCTTTTTTTTCTTCTCATCATTTTCTTCTATCCTATTTCCTGGTTGAACTACATTTGGCTTGAAGTTTTTGTTGGCTATCACATCCATGGAACTATGTAGACAACATCCACTTGCCTAGTACATTTGGAGATAGCTCAACCACTCCCTTTATTTTATTTTATTCCCCTATTTTATTTGTTTGTTTCATTATGGCCTATGTCTAGGGGCATTGTTCGTCATCTTGTTTTTGTCATGTTGTTTGTTTGTTTCTCTTTGTTTTATTTGTTGCTTCTTTTTCTTAGTGTTTATTTATTTGTTTGATTTATTTTTATGCCTTGATTCAATATATGTATGTTCATTGGGTGATTCATTGCACATTATTCTTGAATCTATCCATATTCATATTTCAACATTATCATCATGATTTTTATCATTGGTGCATTATTTTAAATTGTTTATTGGATTGAGTGTCAGTCCTTATGCATATTTTGGTAAAGTTATCATGGTGTTCTATCATGATGCCTAATGTCACATTCTATGGTAAAAATTAGCTTCAGGGAGTCTACATGACAATGCAAAAATGACATATCTCCTTGACACAAAAAAAATTCTTAAGCTAATATAAATCATATCCCATATTGAGTAATTAAACAACAAAAGGATTTTTATCCTTTACTAGTTTGGATGAGCATCTCCCTACTCGTAAGATTTCCCAAATTCATCTTTATCCTCTATATAATTTTTCCATAATATTCCATATCATGTTTGCCATAATCTAGGTATAATGATTATAATCGCCTTTGGGCAAATCATTGTATACCATCCCACTTGAATTCTTAATGATTCTAATAAAGTATGGACAAATCATTGTGTTTCCATATATTTGAAGGTTGTTGATTATAACCACCTTTTGGCAAATCATTCTCTTTATTATGCCTAATTATGGCATGCATTCATTATGATAATGCTTATAACCACCTTTGGGTAAACTATTATCTCTATCTGCCTAATTGGGGCATGTTTTTATCCTACCAATGATTCTAACCACCTTTGGGAAAATAATTGTTTTCCCTTTTATTGATTATAACCATATTTAGGAAAATAAATCTCATCACCCTAAGCCTTTTTCAATGATTATAACCACCTTTGGTTAAATCATTCCCCTTTTTTAATCCCCCTATGCTGATGATTATAACTACTTATGAGCAAATCATCCTATTGATCTACCATAACTGGGGTAACTCCATATGCCACTAATTACAACCACATGTGGGAAAATTAGTATTTTTTATCCCATTATTTCATCCTTTTGATCCAATCATTTCCTCCTTTTGAGGGATTGATTGTTGACCCCTTTACCAACCTCTCCCTTGAGGGGGTAACTATAGTTCATCCATTACCATTGACTTCATAGGCATACATGACCTTTTTATTATTTGAGAAGATGTTACTATGCCTCTAACATAAAATGCCTTCCCAAATAGGAAAAAATTATATACACCTAATATTGGCCACCAATGGCCTTCGATCGGACTTTAGACTGATTCTTACCAACCTTTGCAAATTAAGCTTAGAAATCACTAAACATCCTAAATTTGCTTGTTCATCATTTATAAAATCTTGAAAATGTGTTGAGGCATCCCTAATTGGGGTGTTATATCATATTTAATAATAACCTTTCATGGATTCATCTCTAATCACTCTACGACATCGTAACATGCAATTTGGCCTCAAAACTTATTAAGTGGGGCAAGTGCACACATGAATTAAAATAAAATATTAAAAGAGATAAATAGACAAACATAATTAATTAAAATTATAAACTAATTTAAATTCCTAGTTAAATTATTCATGTGTAATTAATGAATTAATAAAAAAAGAAATTTAAAAATATGAAATATCCTAGCTTTTCATGATTACCTTTTGTGAGATGTCAAGCCTTTGCAAATATCTCAAAATATCTCACTTATTTCTTTTCATTGTAAATCATTAATTTTTGACACATGTTATATTTACTAGGGTTAATTATATCACTTAATTTAGGTTTTAACTCATTCTGTGTTTAAACTACACCTTGACTCACCTTGGGTTGGGGATAGTCTCTAAACATATAAATACAAGCCTATGCCTCTTCATTTACAAGCTTGAGAATATTAAAGTTATAATGCAAGTTTTAATGCATGATTCAAATCTATAGTGTTATAATGCCAAAATAATAAGCCACATGAGACATACCAATCCAACACAAGCCACAATGGTGCCAAGGAGGGAAGGAGATAGCCAAAATCCATTTCTAAAGACTCTTTGAGCACAAACCAAGCAAGTCGTGAAGAAATCATTTGGAGCATTCAAGGAAGGTAAGAAATTTGTTGTTCTTTTACATTTTAGTTGTGTTTTTAATTGATTTTATTCACTAGTCTCCCCATATGATCTAGGCTTAGATATTTTAAGCTTGTTAGTGTGTTTATTTCATTGTTTATGGAACTAACACTTGATCTAACCTCGTCTCTATTATCAAATTCCTTGATCACACATTCATAGTTTCTCTTAAATAATCATCTAAGCATATTTAAAGCTTTTTATAACATAAGAACCTCCATTATAAAGTATGTTTTTATAAATGGGTACAAAATTAAAACTTTCACATGAAGTTTACAATAACATAACTTCCACATGAAGTTTACAATGCTTTACAATTAAGAAGAAGTATAGATAAGAAGAAGTAACATATGGCCATTAGGAAGGGGAATTTCCATTCACACTCCCCATTAAATTCAACTTTGAGAGGTGTAAAATTTCACAAAACTAAATTTTTTTGTAGCACCAAGTGGTTTTATGAATATATCTTCCACTTGTTCATTTGTAAGATAGAATTGCAGATCAATATCACCATTGAGAACTTTATCTCAGATAAAATACACATCAAATTCAATATGATTAAATTATTGGTGTTGTGAGCCTACAAAAAAATTAAACAAATATCCAAAAATAGATTCATAATATCATAGTATGGTTAGCATCAGAATAACTACATACATAAAAATATGAGTTTTTTTTATGGTAAAACATATTTAAAACAACCAAGTCATATTTTAGGCAAACAAGTTCACTACTTTGATTACAAGTTAGTGAAAAAAATATAAATTATTGTATGAAATTCATTATTGGATGTCTCTAATATTGACAAGATGAGAGTCCCCAAATGTCATGCGATGTGCGGACAATAATTTACTAATAATATGATACTAAGTTTAGCCAAACATTAAATATCATATTATCAATAACTTATTTTATCATTTGAATTTTATAATTTTTTTTGCAAGTTTAATATGCTTCAATAAAAGATTGAGGTATAACCTCTCATACATAAAATATGGATAATTTTAGCATAAAATTCCACCATCCAATCAAACATATCTGAGACTGAAACAAATAAGTTCAGAGATGTATGATTATAATGCTTAGTAAAGTAAATGATGAAGAACCAATAATATAAACTCCATTTGAACTTTTCATTTCATAACATATCTTATTATCAAATTAAGCATATAAGGATGTTATCATAAATAATCAAATGATAAAAAAATCAAATGAGAGTATCTAAACAATTGAATTATAAAATATCTAAACTCACTAAACATGATCTTCTTACCAAATGCAATAAATAAATATGACCATCTTGTTAAATTAAGCATGATGTTATGCATATAATGTACTTTAATGTTAATTAAATTGAAAAAAATCATAATATCTACATATTTTCTTTGATTTATCATCTAATACAAATATATATATTATGATATAATTGTAATATGTATTTTTCTAACAATACAATTTAGATGAGACACTATCAATATAGTTAGTAGCTCTAAAAGTAACAACAAAATAGTTTTATCAAATCAAATGAAATGATATGAGAATGTATATATTTTTGATGTAGAAAAAATGCAAAGATTAAGTAGGAATTCTACTCAGAATATGCATAGAAATATTCAAGGCTTTGGCCCATAAGAACTAGGAGGAACATTTGAAAAATACAACATTATTCTGGCCATCTCAATAATGGTGTGGTATTTCCTTTCAACAATACAATTTTACTAAGGGGAATAAGGAGTTATTAAATCCCATTGAATACCACAAATAATGTAAAAATAATCAAACTCTTTACTAATATATTCACCACCATTATAAGTTCTTTATCTCTTAATATAAAAATTAAATGTATTTTCAACAAAAGCTTTAAATTATTTGAATTTAGACCACACAATATTTATTTTTAATGAAATATGACCAAATAATTCTACTATAATCATCAATAAAAAGTGATAGTATACAAATAACCATTAAGAGATGCACCTTCTAGGGGTTCTACAACATTACTATAAATCAATTCTTAAGGATGTGAGGAATTCACATCATGATTCTTGTGAAAGGGGTTAGTATGTTGGTTATCACATAAAAAACCTATTGTCACTTGGATTTTCACCCTTTGAGGAGATGAAAATCTCTCATCATCCAAGTGACATAATGAAATCACCTCTAGGCTTTTGGGCAGCCTAGGGAATGAGGTGAATCTCTAGATAGGGTTAGCTCCCTTGATGTACCACTTTGGATTGCACATAAAACTAACTTTGGGGGGTGAAATGGGAGAAATATAAATGAAATAAAACTAATCTAATGGAGGTGATACACCAGATATATTGATGACATCCAACCATATGTATATTACACTTGAAATCAAAAGATAAACTAAACATACACTTCTCTAATCTATGTCTTCTTACATCGATATTACATTATGAGGTTATGGGAGGATGTCTTAGGCTAGGAGGAATATAAAATAGGACTTGAATGGCACTAATTAATATAATAACTCACTTAAACCATGGACATTTCTTGGAACACTTCATATGTCCTATAAGAAGAAGCTACAAATAGGTGAAAGAATGAGATCACATGTTAGGAATCCATAGTCTTCACTAAACAAGATTCATAATACAAGTAAAACACACTATGAAAAATCATGGAAGAGGTAAAACTTAGTATTATTATTGATAAAAAGGTATACAAATGAGCAGGGCTTCACCATACTCAGGTGGAGCATGTAATACAATGCCAAAATGGCTAGTTCTTATAGAATTTGAGAGAGAGAGAGAAGAATATAAGTCCAAGGGTCACAAAGACACTTATAAAGTTGAGAGTATTAGTTTATTATGCATGAGAAGAGGATATGTGATGAACCATATAATTTTTGGAAGCACAAGTGTCAATTCAAGGCATAAACTTCATGATAAGTGGCATAAAACTCCTCATTTTGCACAGAAAAATTACCTTCATGATTACCTATATTTTAACATCCCATAACTAATTAATACCAATTATGATTATTGGAATGTAGGGTAGGGACATCTGACATGACTCTCCATGCATTGGTGTCATTCTTGGTCTTTTGAAAACAACTAGAAAGGAACCATCATCATCTACAGTCCAAAAATAACTCCTTTCATGCACCCTACACATTTGCAATCAGATTTAGATTTATTTTATCATGAAAATACATGGGAGGGAGTGAATTACATGTTTAAAATCCCTTCATGGCCTTATAAGTAGCAAGGAATTATTAAAAATCCATCACTTGAAGTTTTCCATCTTCCTCAAAACTGGTTGGATGAGTTGAAACACTTGGTTTGGAAAATTAAATTATTATATAAGGAATAAAATGAATATGGGGAGGTATATTAATTCTTAATATTTCACCCAAATTTTATTTCATCTTCAAAATCTTCTTGTAGCCTGCATAACATAAAAAATAGTGAGAAAAACCTTGTTTCTACCCCCATCCGTACAAGTCTGTATAGATAATCATGGTTTGAATTCATCTGAGGGAGTCCTATAAAATATCCATTAATCATTCTAGACAAAATTTTCTGTTAGAGTGCATTTCTAACCCCACTTTCCCAATCAGGTCTATGCAAGGGTTTTAAAAGGGTTTATGATTAGTTTTGGATCTTAAGCTTTGTTTATAAATCTTACACGTTCAAATTTTAAAAAAATATAAAAAAATTGGTGTTTAGGGACCTTGATAACATATCCAAATGTATTTTACTCCCATGAAAAACCTCTAAGGAGATATGAGCATCACAACTTGACCTATCATTTTCTTTTACTCTTTTCCTGCATGTCTGAATTAGTTTAAGATCCAAAATGTGGCTTATTTGTGTTTTATCTACCCTCCAAGAGTTTCTTAACCTTTTTATTGACCCTATAAACATACTCCAATATTTATACATTTTCATTTTATGCTAAAAGTGAAGGTGATTATTCTTTTTAGGTCCATGCCAAAACCTTGCCCTTAAGCAAGTCTGCACCTTAGAACTTAAAGTGACTTTTGATGATTCCATTTACCTAAAAAAGGTTCAAAAACTTATATATAAATATCATACACATGTTTAAGTTCACTATAAATCTCCTCTCATGCTAAAATTGAAAGATACTTCATGTTTGGCTCAAGGCATACCCTTGCCTTAATAGGTTTACCTACAAGTTTAGGAGCATGGAGAAACCTATTGTGTTTGACCCTAAAATTCTTGGTATTTCATGTTGATATAGGTGTATATAAATTAAAAACACCTTCTTGAAGTGTTTCTATGTTTCCTATCAAGCCCTTTGTCCATTTTGACCTCAAAAGCTTGTTTTGTCAAACCTTGATTTTTCTTAACTGGCTGACCTCTGAGACAAAGTAGTGAGGTGTTTCCTTCTTTTCCAAGGAAAAATGAAGATTTTGGAAGTTTTATAAGGTAATAATGAGGATTTTTACTAAATGGAAAGTTCAAACTCCTTCATTTAGGTACCTAACCAACTTAAGTTGTCTAAAAAGGGCCTCCAAAAGGACTATCTTCTTGTATTTTTCACCTCCCCTTAAGAATGGCCTCTCAATGCCAACTCTAAGATGTTTAAATATATTAAAAATTTTAACCACCTAAAATTCATGTTAAATAAACTTTTAAATCCATCTGAATACCTCTCTCTTTTAGATTCCTCACATTCATGAATTGAGCAAGGAGGTTTCTTAGCCTTTTATATGAACTGTTGCCCATTTGTTAAGTAGAGAAGGTACATGAGCACTTTATCAAGGTCTTAGGCATGTTAGGATATCTATTATAATATAATGGATTAATTTATATTCATTTAAACCTTCCTTTAACCTTTTAATAGTCCATGTTTCACTTACCTTTGCTCTCTTGAACCCTACTATGACTGTGTACAGAGTCTTGGGACCTTGTGTAAGCCTTGTTTTCTTTTTGGGAGAGCTTCATGACACCATTTATATGCCTCTTGAGGTGATAACTCAATAATATATCAATATTAAGTTCCCATTAACCCTGATAATATACCTTATAGCCCAAAACTAAGTCCCTATTGACTGGACTGAGACACTTTCTTAGGGTCTACTATAGGTAGTTAATTTTCACATTACTTAGAGCTTAGGTTTTGATGTGGAAGGCTCATTGAATATACTTTGGAGTCATACTATAATTTTAACCCATTTTACTTCTTGAAAATATTTAAAACACCATCTTTCATCAACCTTCATATCATTATTTAGGTTGAGGTCTTCTACCCATAAGCTCTACCGATAGGTGATTATAAGGGTCTTATGCATTTGGTCATGGTATTCATAAGCTCCTTGAAACACCTTTTGAGGTTACACAATGTGAATTTAATTTTGACATTACTTATATGTTCCATTGGAACTAAAATAGTACCTTTCCTTGACTGAGACACTTTTCCTTTTGAGACCTTGTTGTAGGTCATCATTTTCCATGCCTGAGGGGTACCTGTAGGTAGTAATAGGGGTGGTAAAACCCTACCATAATCCACTCTTGATGAATTTAATTAATTTGACCTCATCTCATCAGTTTAAACTTACTAGTCATGAGGGTTTGTCCTTTATTTCTCTCTAGGGTGTCAAAGACCACTTGCATCTTCAAACCTGTATCTATCATTGAAGGAATTTAGTGTGTTTTTAGGCAAGTTTGAGGTCTAAAACAACCTTCTTCCACTTATTTTTTTTATCTCCATTCTTGGAATATCTATAGTCCATACTTAGGTAATGAGGATCACCAATTTATTTATTCTAAAGGTCATTTCAACCATGCCATAAGATATCTACAAAACCCTTTAGTTCTCTATTTTCTTAGTTCAGGGAAAATAGGTTTGTATCAGTCTTGAACTTGTAGTGATATGTTTGACCAAGGTTTAACTCCTATCTACCAACCTAGTCTTCCAAGGAGGTCTATCATGATATGTTAAACTTACTATGGCCTTAAGAAAGGTCTAGTTACTTATTTCATCACCTCAAAAAGGTCATTTATCCCTCTATGGCATCACCTAGAGGTAGTGACTTTTAGTATATAGGTAGTAAGTCTAAGCTTGGACAATGAGTAGGAAACATGTCAGTGATCAATTAATAAACTTCACCAATTGTTATAATGGACTCCAGAAATCTTAAGAGATTAAAAAATCTTCCAAATTCTCCATCTCAACATGACATTATCCAAAAGACTCTTGTATGTGTGAATGAACTGTGTATAGGTAGTATGGAATATAGCAACATAGATATGTAAAAGGTCTTATGGGCACTATAACTAATTTCCAACCTATAAAGTATGTGGTTTAAAACAATAACACCTTTAAATAAGATATAAAACATATCTTATAATGTGAAAACCACTTATACATATCTAGAACAAGGTAGGTAGGAGTTTCTCATGATTGGTCTAACATGGTGGAACATGGGTTTTGATCAAACTATGGAGATGTGAGACCAAAACATATAAGGAGGTGAAATTCATGGAATTTATCATGGAGGACACCATTTTACATTCATATGAATACTTTTCATGCAACTTAAACTTTTTCAAGTGGGGAAATGATTGAAATTGCTCATGGAGGTTCCCTTTTGCAAAGTGAGCTATGAGACTTATCAAATCAACTTAGAAGATGAAAATAGTCATGAAAAAAATTATAAGAGGAATATAATATTATTTGAAACCAAAATCAACAAATTAATTGTATGGAATCTCTCAAACAAGAGCAAAACCTATAGGGTACATAAATGAATAGGTAGATTTGAACAATCAACTTTAAATGGATGATTCATAAAGCATTTTGATCATTATTCAAGATTATTATATGAAAATAAATGTATCTAAGTGTAAAAAAACCTCCCAAAATAATTTTACCTAAAACCATTTGTGTTGACCATACCAAGTACAAACTTGCAAGTCATTTTTGTGTGTCTAAAAAAGTGAAAAGGAAGTAAAATGGTTTTGAGAAAGAAATGAAATCTCCAAATTGAAAAAAATGTGGAAATAAGCTTGGGGAATCTGAAGAGTCACATTTCAACCTTTTCCAAGTGATACACTTCCCAAAGAGGCCATATAAGTGCCAATTTCTCCTTTTTCTTTAAGAAAATTGACTTTTCTTCTGTATAACCTACCATATTTCAGTCTTGTCAGTTAATTAAGACTTATGAGGACACATGGGACATTAAATAAAATTTTTACACCTTCACATTTCCTAAAAAACTTGTACAAAGTATTAAATGCTCCATTTTGGCCCTTAAAATGACCCAACATGATAAATGAACTTCAAAACTAATTGAAAAAATCCAATATAACATTAATTGACATAAATTAACCTATTAAACACATTATTACAAGATATTAGTCCCCCTTAAAACATGTAAAACTCAAGTTTTTACTTAGGGGTGCTCAAATTTGACCTAAAAGTCAAATTTAGTCAATAAATTGGTGACTCATAGGGGTAGTATGCCTGCTATACCAAGTAGACTAGTACCCTTATTAGTCCATTGGGATTATAGAGTCATATAAGGAATAATAAAAATAATAAAAACATTGACCATTGACCACAAACCCTTTAATCAAGATAAGGCACTAATGACTACCTCAACCACACAAAGCAAATGACACACACAAAAAAGAAAGCAAACACACAAGACACACATATGTGCTCTAAAAACTTAGGGAAAACAAATGAAAAATATTATTTTCAACTAAAAATCACTCATACCTTCCTCTTGGATCAAAGGGGAAGTTTGAAGCATCACCTTCTTCATGAGATGGAACGTGGTGCAAAGCATGCTTCTCCTTAGATTGGATGTTTTGTGGATCAGACTTGTTATTTGACACTTCAATTGTCATACTCTCAAGTAGACCATCTTAAAACAATTATAAAATGTAAAATTATTCTTCTTTCATCCAAACATCTTCAACCTTGTCATGTAGATCCTCAATTACAACTTCCAATGATGATTAAGCAAGACATACTTTCTTATCTTCCATGGTGCTCTCAACAAGATTAGGCTTCTTATCATTTGCAAGCTCTTATAGGTCATCAAGGATATTTTTGAAATCTATCCAATCTTGATCATTGTCTTCCATGGAAACTTATTCCTTCACCTTGTCATACACTTGGCCTTTAACTTGGCAAAGCTCTTTAAGTTTTTGAAGTAACTCCATTTGTAGCTTCCACTCATCCTTGTCCTATTTATCACCTAAAACCACTACCTCTTTTATCTTCTCTTCTTGATGTATGATTTCATCAAGATGGTGTTCTTCAAGATCTATTTCATTATCAAGTGGCTTCATGATAGCTAGTTGTTGACCAATATAAATAGCTCCATCTTTATGTTTGATTGCACACTCAAGCTCATGTTCATTAGACTCATCAACAAGATTGGGTTTATCATTAGATATGAAATATTTTGGAGAATAAAAAACCTTAACCAAATCATAAAATTCCTTACATATGGCATTGAACATTTTCCATAGATCTTCTTCTTCATGATCATCTTCAAGAGCTACTTCTTCTACCTTGGTCTCATGAAACTCATCTAGGACTGCCACTTCTTGAGGGATGACTTGAATTTCATTCTTGATAATACATTCCACTTCATGTTTGAGATGATCATCTAAAACCTTTGGATCAGATGTAAATTATTATTTAAGGGATACAATATTTTCCATCTCCTTCTCCTTCATGGTGATGCCAAGACTAGGCATCTTGAAATCATGTGATCTAGCCTAATGAGGCTACCAAGGAGGTAGGTTTTCTTCAAGAAAGAGCTATATTTATTTATCAACTAGCTAATCCTCCTTATGTTCTCATACTACATGTCCATCAAGGAAAATGGTGATGGAGTGAGGATAAAATGAACTAGTTGGTGGAGGTGGCACATAGAACTCAAAATCAGGATGAGGGTGAAATGTAGGGTTTTTTTTATGGATACACATCCCTTCAAACATAGAGACATTAGCTATTAGATTTTATTTTTGTTCACCAAGGGGAGTACCTATGGATATTTCATCCTCATAATCACTCATGAGAACCTCTTAATCATACATGAATTGGATTTGCTCTTATTCACTTGCTTCTCTCAAAATAGGCTCTTCCTTGAGAAGGGGTGAAGTGGAGGGTTGATGGATATGTTCATGGATTTGAGGTGAAGGAGATAGAGTATGAGATGTAGTGTAGGGTAAAGGAATTAGAGATGGAGTGTAGGATGAAGGATAAGGCTTATGAATGGGTTTGGAAAAGAGGAAAGCACTAGTGAGCTCATATGGAAGTGAGTCCTTGGGTTGATTAAAAGGAGTAACACCTACATGAGTAGGAGTTTCACTTTGCCAATGATATCATTGTGTATAATCCATGGAAACATTTGGTTTCATATGAAAAGACTCATAGGAATATCCTTAAGGTAGACAAGCATTATGATATGAATGATAAGACTCATATTAAGGTTGATAAAAAGGTGTTTCTTGGTATCTATTCTCATAGGATTGTCCAACAATAAGGTGTCCATATGGAGAGGGAAATGAAGGGATATATGGGTACCATGAATCATAATATTTATGGTCATTTTGACAAGGATGATAAAGATTATATTGGAACTGATCAAGGTCATATTGAGGTTGGTAAAGATCATGACAAGGTTGACCAAGGACTTGTTCATATGGAGAGGGAATGGCACAAGCTTCCAATGTCTCACCAACTTGTAGAGAACAAAAATCAACATCAAAGTCAACCATAAAAATTTAATTTGGAATTAAGTACATAAGAAATGGTTATCAAAAATATTCAAATAGAATACCTGGGCTGCTTGACGAACTGATACAACTTTGGAGTCACCATTGATGCTTAGATAGATGCCTTCAAAGGCTGATGTGTTGAAGGACAACATAAAAATTACTCCAACTCTTGGAACAAGAGTCCCACCGAGCAAGAAAAAAACTATTGTCACTTGGATTTTCACCCTTCTAGGATATGCAAATTTCTCCTCATCCAAGTGGCACAATGGAATCACCTCTAGGCTTGTGGGCAACTTAGGAAATAAGGTGAATCTCTAGATATGGCTAACTCCCTTTATGTACCACTTGGGATTGCAACTAAAACTAATTTGGGTGGGGGGGGTGAAAAGAAAGAAACATAACTGAAAGTAAACAACTCTAATGGAGGTAATACACTAGATATATTGATGACATCCAACTATATGCATATTATAATTGAAATCAAAGGACAAACTAGACATACACTTCTCCAATCTATGTCTTCTTACATCAATATTACATTTTGAGGTTATGGGAGGATGTCTTAGGCTAGGAGGACTAGATAAGAGGCAGTAAATGGTACTAGTGAATATACTAACTCATTTAAACCATGGACATTTCTTGGAACACTTCACATGCCCTATAAGAAGAAGCTAAAAATAGGTGAAAGAATGAGACCACATGTTAAGAATCCATAGTCTTCAATAAACAAGATTCATAATCTAAGTAAAACACACTATAAATAGTCATGGAAGATGTAACACTTAGTATTTTTATTGATCAAAAGGTATGAAAATGATCAGGGCTTCACCATACTCAGGTGGAACCTCTAATACAATGTTAAAATGGTTAATTCTTATAGAACTTAAGAGAGAAAAAGAAGAAGAGAATTCCAAGGGTCACAAGTATACTTGTCAAGTTGAGATAAATAGTTACTTATGTATGATAAGAGGATATGGGATGAACCATGCAATTTTTTGAAGCACAAATGTCAATTCAAGGCATAAACTTCATGAAAAGTGGCATTAAACTCCTTATTTTACATAGAAAAACTACCTTCAAGATTACATCTATTTGAAGATCCCATAACTAATTAGGAACAAGTTTGATGATTGGAATGTAGGGTAAGGACATCAAAAATGCCTATTTATACATTAGTTTCATGCCTAGTCTTTTAAAAACAATTGGAAAGAAACCATCATCATTTGTAGTCCAAGGATTCATTTTTTATCTCCATTCTTGGCATATCTCTAGTCCATACTATAGGTAATGATGTTCACCAATTTAGGTATTCCAAAGGTCATTTAAACCATGCCATAATATATCTACAAAACCATTTAGTTCTCTATTTTCCTAGTTTAGGGAAAATAGGCCTATATCAGTCTTAAACCTACAGTGATATGTTTGACCAAGGTTTAACTCCCATCTACCCAACCTAGTGCTCCAAGGAGGTCTATCCTGATCTTTTAAACTGACTATGGCCTTAAGAAAGGTCTAAATAATTATTTCATCACATCACAAGGGTCATTTATCCCTTTATGGTGTCACTTAGAGGTAGTGATTTTTAGTATTCAAGTAGTAGGTCTAAGCTTGGATAATGAGCAGGAAACATGTTAGTGATCAATTAAAAACCTTTACCAAGTGTTATAATGGACTCTAGAAATCTTAAGAGATTAAAAAATCTCCCAAATTCTCCATCTCAACAAGATGTCATCTAAAAGACTCCTGTAGGTGTGAATGAATTGTGTATAGGTAATGAGTATGGAATATAGCAACAAAGGTATGTAAAAGGCCTTATGGGCACCAAAAATCATTTTCAACCTATCAAGTATGTGGTTTCAACTAAGAAAACATCAAAATAATCTCTAAAACATATTTTTCAATGTGAAAACCACTTATACATATCTAGAACAAGGTAGACAGGAGTTTCTCATGACTAGTCTAGCATGGTGGAGACATGGGTTTTGATTAAAATATGGGGATGTGAGACCAAAACCTATAAATAGGTGACCTTAATAGAATTTCAGAATTTAAGACACCAATTTATATTCATATGAATACTCTGTATGCAATTTAAACTTCTGCAAGTGGGGAAATGACTAAAACTGCTCATGGAGGTTCCCTTTTACAAAGTGAGCTATGAGACTTATCAAATAAACTTAGAAGATGAAAATAATAATGAAAAAAAATAGAGGAGGAAGCCAATATGATCTGAAACCAAACTTAACAAGTGAATTGTATGAAATATCCCAAACAAGAGCAAAACTTGTAGGGTGTATGGATGAACATAAAGATTTGAGCAATCAACTTCAAATGGATGAGTCATAAAGTATAACTAATTATTATTCAAGATTATTATATGGAAATTAAGGTATATAATTTCCAAACAACCTCCCAAAAACATTCTACCTAAAACTCTTTGTGCTAACCATACCAAGTACAAACCTGTAAGTCACTTTTATGTGTCTAAAAAAGTGAAAAGGAAGCAAAATGGTTTTGAGAAAGAAATTACATATCCAAATAAAAAAATGTGGAACTAAGCTTGGGGAAGATTAAGAGTCACATTTAAACCTCTTCCAAGTGACACACTTCCCAAGGAGGCCGTACAAGTGCCAATTTCTCCTTTTTCTTTAAGAAAACTAACTTTTCTTCTACATAACCTACCATATTTAATATGTTAGTTAATTAAGACTTATAATGACACATAAGACATAAAATTACATATTTACACCTACACATTTTCTAAAAAATCCATACAAAGCATTAAGTGCTCGATTTTAACCCTTAAAATGACCCAAAATGATAAATAAACTTAAAAACTAATTGACCAAAGCCAATATAACATTAAGTGACATAAATTAACTTATGAAACACCTGATTAAAAGATATTAGACCCCACTAAAACACATAAAACTTAATTTTTTACCTAGGGATGCCCCAATTTGACTTAGAAGTCAAATTTGGTCAACACAACCCTCACAAGTTTCATGATGAGAAGGTATAGAAGTAAGTCCAACAACAAGATTTTGAGTAGATATATCATGTAAAATTATTAAATTAATATATCCTAATCTTTCATGCCATAATTGAGTTTCATTATTACTATGTGATGAAAGAAAATATACAGAAGAAGGAGAGAAAGTATATATACTATTCTTTTAAACCCCTTTAACAATCAGAGACTTAGATTGATTTATAATTGACTAGCTATTTTTAAGTAATGTTACAATGAAATTATTAGTAGTAAGTTGTGAACAAGATAGCAAGTTATTTTTAAGCTTTGCTACATCATTAATAACGACATTTGAAATTTTTGTCTTTCCTTGCTTTGTTGATTCTAAAAATGAATTATATCCTTAGTAAATCTTTTCAGTGATATATTTATAATCACATAGAATATTAGATAAGTAATTCATATGGTGTGATGCACCACTATATAAAATTCATTAATTTTTATTTGAAACAAATAAATTAGGATATAAAGAAATAACATTCCAATCTTGATTGTTATTCGAATTAGGGTTTTGAATCTTTTGCTTGTTTTAGTTAGATTTCTTCTCTTTTTTATTTTTAGAAGATTTATTGTTAACTTTATCTTTTTTTTTTATAACAAGTTTCCATTATATGAACAAATTTACCACATAGATTGTGATTCCTATTAAACTTAGGTTTATAATTCTTATTACCAGATTTCTTATTCCTAATTGAGCAAAAAATAAAATTAGGGTTAAATGTCTGATTTTTATTATTATCAAAAATAATATTTAAGTTAATAAGTGCTTGAGTGTCATTTTATTTAAAATCAAAATTAGTCTTAACTTGCTCTTCTTGAATCAAGAGAGTAGACAAAGTGATAAACTCAGGGATATCTTATTCAATTTGATATTTAGAATTTCAAAATTGAAATAAATTTTCTAAATTTTTCATGAATATTTAATCAAATGATAAAATAAAGTAGTTGATCCTAAATCAAATTATAGTTATAACCATCTAACTGAGCTTTAATGTTTTCAATTTTAGCAAGAAAATTCCCAATCTTTTCATCACCTTTTATAGGAGTAGTTAGCAATTCAAGGATTAACTTAATATTTTTTGAGAGGTGAGTGCCCTTAGGCATGGATTTAAAGAGTTTCCAAACATCAACATGAGACTCTTTATTACCAATGTTGATAAGGAATTCATCCTTAACACTCCACAGGATAATAAACATTAATTTTTGTGGTTTATGTTGAAATGCATTGGTAAGCTCAGGGGTCACATGTCATCTAGAAGGGGATTTTTTAGTTTCAAAGATAATAATCCACAAATTTTGAGCAATGAATTCCATTTTAATATAGATTTTATAGTTATTTCCATTAAGCATTTGGGATTTATCTAAATAAAAAAGAGGTGAAGCCATAACTTTTATTTGCATAAAATTTTAATCAAATGATTAAAAAAATCTTTTTAATGTGAGTTTTAAATTTATTTGAAAGTAAAAATAGATTACAAGTGTAAACACACAAAAATTGTTAAATTTAATATTTAAATAAAGTAAGCAAATTATAAAACATTTGACAAAACAAGGTATCGTAAGTGTCATAAAAATACACTAATATAAGCACAATTATCTAAAAATACTTTTTAATGAGTTTTTGAACTATGTTCCAAAATAAATTGAATCACACATATAAATATACTTAATTACACAATTTAGATGCCAAATAATGCAAAAAAATAAATTAGAGTTGCACTAAATTACGTGTCAAATGAGTCATACTTAGAATAACCACTTCAAAAAAGTTGTAAAGTTAATAATAAGAGGTTTCAAAACATAAAATAAGCCATGTAGATGTGTATAGAAGGTGTCAAAACTTATGGATTGATAGGTTACATGACTATGTTTGATAAAACATTCACTAGGTTCAAAGTCAAAACAAATTTGACAGGTCAACGAGGGTTTTAAATGCATGAAAAGTCGGTATGAAAACTAAAAAATGGAATTAAATTTAAATTAAATTTAAATAATGATTTGACCAAGTCAAAAAATATTTATTTAAGGGGGTTTTGAATTTGGAACCTCTTTCGTTAAATTTTTTTAGCAAAATTACTACTACCAACCCTTCTAGAAGCTTTCTTGAGAATTTATATATAGTAATTGATATATGAACTATAATTTTATAATATTTTTAATTAAAAAAAATATAGTTTCATATATAGTGCATGAATTTTCAAAAAGTGATTTTTTTTTTTTAAAACTTTTGGATAAAAAAGCTTTAAAGAACAATGGGGCCCACCAACTTTGCATGAAAATTAAGAAATTAAAAAAATAAATTATATTTTTAAATACTTTTCAAACTATATGAAATAAAACACTTACTTGTAGCATGCATAGGGAGAAAAATGGCACAAAAACAACATTTTGGAGATGCACAACAAGATGAATAGTCCATCAAATAGTCTAAAATTTTACCACTCTTCCTAAATTTGCTTTGCTAAAAGAAATTACAAATTCAAAATTTATTTTTTCACAAAAAAATTGCTTTTTCACTCCACCAAGTTATACTATGGCACCTGAGGGAGCTTGGAAAAAATGAATTGAAGCTTTTGATGTTTTAGAGGGACTGTTAGGGGGTTCGATAGTCAAAATAATTGCCAAAACAACTTTTAAACACTATAATCCGTCAGCAGAATCAATTTAGATATTTTTTTGATGTTTTCAAACTCTAAAAATCATACTTGGGCTATAAAATTCTATTAATGACACCCAAGATAAAAGAAAATTATTCAAAACTATCTCCTTTGCTCTTGAGTGGTGTTTGGATTAATATCCAAGGTTTGAGAATGATGAAATAGTCCTCCCAGAAATTGAGCAAAAAAATTATTCTTCTTCTATTCCATACATGGATTGAAAGAGGATTAAAATAATTAAAAATATATTTTAAATTAAATAAAATCTAAATTATATCAACTCAATGCAATATGCTTGCTAATTAAATCCACCCCACTTGCTCTGGTACCATGACATAATTTATAAAGCAACGTACATCCACATGATAGGATCTAGAGTGAATTTTAGTAAGCAACTCATAATAAAATAAGCATATAGATCAATAAACCATTATGAAGAGATTTAACATGGAAAAACCTCTCAAAGGTAAAAAATCACAATGATAAATTATTCAATAATTAAGAAACTCTTCTATACCCAATACAAGTTCTTCAACCTCTCACTTATTCTCAAACAAAGTTTCAAAAAAACTCTTCAAGATTGAATATGATTAATATTTCATATTCATGGGCTGGTTTTACAAAATGGATAAAACCCTATTAATAATGAAAAACCAAGGAAGATGATTGTTGTAAAATTAATGGGTCCATCCATCCTAATAAAATCATTTAATTAAAATTTGGTAATAATTAAATAATTATAACTCTATTATTTATTATCACAAGGTTTCCACCTCATGGTAATAAATAATATATTATTATTTATTTAATTAATACCAAGGCTAAGGGTCAATTAATCCCACTTATAATGTAATTTTCTAACAAAATGCTTTGGAATCATAGCTTTTTAGAAGAGGTCATGTCATATCAACCTTTTTGATGGGAGGGATAGATATGACATTGAGTTCCAAGAGCTAATCTAAAACATGTGCTGGTGATTTTGGAAGGTTGGTAAAAACTCTGTATGGAGGAGTTGATAAAACCAAGCAAAGAAATGGCTCTGAAGTTGTGTTAACTATGGCCTTTGGATCATCCTTATTTTTAGTGTGCCTTACCTTGTGTTAAGGCTTACGAGAACTCTTAGTAGTTTATTTTGATTCACTTATATATTTTAGTTTGTCCATAGAGAGAAGCTTGACTTCTCTTTCTTTCACTATGTGGCATAAGTCTGTGAAGGTTGGAAACTTCTTGAACAAGATAGATTCATGTAATTTTGGTAGTAGGATCTATTTAAATATGTCTTGGATCTCTCTATCTACATGGGGATTATCAACTTGGCCAATATATTCTTATATCATAAGACATATTTTTCAATAGGCTCATTTGATTTTTGTTTTAGTTGTGCTACTTGAGCATGTAAGATCTTATCATTGATGTTTATTGAGAAGTGTGATACAAACATATCTACCAATGGATTGAATGTGATGATAGACTAATTTGGTAGATCAGAGAACCATTAGAAGGCATAATACTTTAAATTATGTGAGAAAAACTTAGTGAAGAGCCAATCATTAGACACGTAGTCCAAACATGTTGTATGGAAAGCTCAGAGATGGTTCTCTGGGTTACCCTTACCATCATATAATGTAAGCTTAGGTGCCATGAATCTAGATGGTAAAGGAGTTATCATTATGTGATATGCTAAAGGTGTATGTAAAATAACATGAGAATCCAAGGCTTGTGATGGCCTAGCAGCTCCTTGCTCAAGATGTAACACCTTAGCCTATAGAGAATGAACCTCATGCATAAGGGATTGCACATCTAAAGAGGAGGAAATAGGCTAAGTAGGTATAGATACTATTAAAGGTTTTCAATTTAAAGTTGGTGTAATAATGTTGTTATCTAGGGGAGTAGAAGATTTACTATTATTTTATTTTTTTTCTTTATTTCTATTATGGCTTGTAAAATTTATGCATGATTATGGAGTTGTAAAATATGTTGTTAAAGATTTGAGTATACTAAATTTGAGTATAAATATGTAATAAAGACAACCACTAATTTGCTATAGAATTGACTAAATTTTACCTTTCTAAAAATAATAATAAATAATTTAAATAAGAACTTAGCTAGAAAATGACTAAGATAAATGATCTGGAGGTTGAAAACTGAGGCAAAGACTAGTCTAAGTGTCACAAATAGGATCTAGGTGTCAAACCTCATTCTAGATAGTAGTGCCTTAATTGGATAATAGTGTCATGTGGAATTAATGTCCCTATTTTTATGATAGTGTCCTCTATGTAGGACTATTCTAAACTTTTGGGTGCACTTGTTTATGTGTCTATCAAGTCTGTTCTGACATGCATGAGTTTTGAAACTCTACATATGACCTATTTTTACTAATTTTATGAGTAAACCCTAATCTTTCGTGTTGATAGGGCATTCAATTGATATAAGTAGTAAAGTGCATTTTTTAGTGGGGTAGGATAGCCATCCTAAACACCCCATTATGATGAGAGTTTCTTACATACTAATAATCTCATGAGGGATAAATCTTGATGTAGTTATCCCCATCTAAGTGCTGGTACAAGTGTAAGTGAAGCTCGTATGATGGTAAATGATGCAAGTGCATCAAATAAGTACATGTAATAAAATATGTTTTCATCATTTTTAGATTAATTTTGGTGTTAGAGGTCTTTCAGATACCCAAAAAGGTGTTAGAAGGTCATTAGGTGTCTTGATATTGAGTGTTCTTGGCTTGGGAAAGTTTCCCACTAAAACACCCTTTCAAATATTTGAACTTATATAAGTGTAATTAGGTGTATTTTGAGAAATGTCAAGTCATGTTGTTAAAAGTTTTTATAACATCTTACAAGGGTCTAGGTGTGTTAGGAAGATGTATTCACATACAAATCATAGATAAGGTGGAAAAACCAAGAAAAATGAATGTAAAAGGTCTTTAAAGGTGGTTGCCCATGAAAGTAGTTACCAAGGTAGTTTTCTTATGTATGTAACAAGATTTTGCATTGATATAAGAGTTGGAAATCTTGTATATAGAGGTTTGTGAATGGTTAGAGATTCAATTATAAAAGAAGAGGAGAGATAGGGGTATAGAGTAGGAGGAGACATGAAGAAGTTATAAACTTTGTATGTTATCCTTAAGAGCAATTTGTAAATATACATGAATCAATTCAAAAAATTGAACATTGTAGAAGAACATCCTATGTATTCATGATTGAAATTGTTCTTGAATACAATGTGATTTATTTTAAGTATTAAAACATTTGAACAAGTGTTGTAAGAAGGTTGAAATATAGTTGTTACATGACTGTGTTGAAATTTCCTATGTATGATTATTGAGAACTGTAAGCTGGTAAAGAAGGAACCTTTTTCAAATATGGTATTAGGTGTGTTCATGTGTTATTATAAGTATATACACTTATAAATGAATTATTTAATGTGTATGTAAACTTTTTTTGTTACTAATAAGGAAATAGGGTTTAAGATAATAACCAAAATGTGTGCACCTTATTTACTAAACATAGTCAATTTTAAAAGTTTGTTTTCACATTCACAGAGGTATTAAGGAGATAAAAAATAGTTTATGAAGGTGTATTAAGGTTAAGTATATCCCAATAAGGAACCAAGATTCAAGAATAAATATTCACATTCAGATTAGACTTAGTAATGGCCTCTCAACCTATATGTAGGACTTGAACCCTAAAACAAAGACAAGATAGAATATTTTTATTTATAGACAGTTAAAACATTTGAAACTACTAAGGAAGTTGTTATAAGAAGTGTAAAAATTAATTAGGGAAGTATTAACTTTTTTATTTTGTGTGGAAAGAGTAAATAGAGTTGTAAGATTGTAGATCCAATTGAACCTTATTAAAACAAACCAAAAATTATATCAAAATAAGTGAAAAGAGGAATTTGAGATTGAAGGAGATGATTTAATGCTTGGTAAGGTTGTAAATATGCCACAAAAATATTATAAAAGTCTTAGGAATGATTGAAACTAAGAATGATTCATCACAATCAATTTATATCCTCTCAGGATTGAACAAAGCATATAAACCCTAACCTAGGGTTCAAATACAAAAAGTTGTATAAAACAAGTTATAACCAATGAAATACAATGAAATTTGGTGGTTCCAAGGGTTTTGATTTGATGAAAGATATTTTAAATTTTTTAGGGTGGCATGATCTCTATCTATATAGATATAGTCGACTGTATGCTAAGAAGGGAATTGACCTAATTAGGTCTATACAAGTGTTGGAAAAGGCATCTAGTGGAGGAGTTGAGTAATGAAACTTATTAAAGAGGTGTAATATGATAAAGGGTAACTGATAAGGTGTTTTTTTTCCCAAGATTACATAGTACCAATTTGTACAATATAAAATACTCAAAAAAAGGCTACAAGAGGTAAAGTGAGGTTATGGGCTTGAGGAGTGAAGTAGACTCTAGAAGTTGTAATAGGGGTTCAATTAGGTAGAGACAAGTTTTTTAAATTTTATAAAGGTTGTCCATGTGTAAAATACTTAACAGAATGTTTAAATCATGAATCCAAGTGTTTAGCCTAGAGAAGCCTATGGCCTAATATAGACTAGTGTTTTGGGATCAATGGAAGAGAGTGAGTGAATGAGCAGAGGAAGATGTATAAGTGATGTATGAAGTGTAAAATAGGGTCCAAAGTAAAAAAAAAAGGGAGTTAAAAGGTGATTAGAGCATAAGATGAAAAATAAGAATGACCTTAAAACCTGAGTGAGGATTGATTAGCAAAAAGAGAATGAGAGTTTTTTTGTGTATGTATAGTTTGTTACAGGTGATAAGGTTGAATATAGTAGAGGAAGATAATTAACCTCTACATAAATAAACCTAAGTGATTTTAATGTTATTGAGACTATAAATCTGAGTAATCTAAGCTTAGGAATGTTGTAGATGGTAGTATGTAAAAGTAGGTCAGAATAGAGATTAATAACCTTAATTGTTCATAACTTGTTCTGAGTTTGTATGTGTAATTTGCATCTCATTTCCATATAGTTCTTAGAGGGATAAAATTCATGTATAT
This sequence comes from Torreya grandis, assembly GCA_037957365.1. Classification (NCBI taxonomy): domain Eukaryota; kingdom Viridiplantae; phylum Streptophyta; class Pinopsida; order Cupressales; family Taxaceae; genus Torreya; species Torreya grandis. Next base: position 380,115 of record JARHVA010004800.1, on the reverse strand, counting down.
ATACTATTTTGGTTTTTTTTTAGGTTCCAAAAGATGTCTAGGTTGACCCTAGGTGGTCTAATATTTAAAAAGATATCTATTTGTACAAAAGGGAGGGAAAATATAGTAGCACCAAAATTAGGACACTAGCACCATGTGCTTCTACTATCCCTATTATGGTGCTAGTGTCCATGTGGTATAACCTAAGGCATAAAAGGATAGGATTTAAGAATAAGGGTCTAGGGTTACTTTAGGGATGATTAGGGACACCTGTGAGTGCACAAAGGCTTGATAAGTGTGAAAATAAGCCCTATGTTAGGTCTAAGGTTAAACTAGGGATAGGTGGTCTCAAGTAGCACTCTTAGAACTCAAGTGTCATTTTTAGGTTATTACATCAAAATTCACTTAATCCTCTCTTGGTACATGCATGAAATAAATTTAAACCTTTCAAATCACTTAAAATCCTTAAAGTGTGGAAATAGATAGATTACTAATGTGCCTAAGGCTTGTTATATGTGATTACTCCTTTATACTTGTTATTGAAATAACTCTAAGTGAATTTGTTTATTATTTTACTTATTTTGTGATTTATGTAATCTATATGAATTAAAACTATGAAAATATGGATTATGTAAAATAGGAAGATAATCATACAAATCTAAATGTAAAAGGTTAGATTGATACTACACTTAGAAGATTATAAATTGATAAAGTAAGATGGAAGGGACATACTTAGCTTATTTCTAATTTCCATTTCTCACTATGTTCATCATTGATATAGTTTAAATACTATTCCTATGCATGTAAACATCTTCTATGTGTGTGCTTACCTTTTGCACTATGCATTGATATCTATTTTGCTTCTATTTACTTTGAAACCATAATCTCACTTTCAACCAAAAGATGACACTTATAAAGGGTTTTAGTATGTTGGATTGGAAAACCCTAACCACTCTTTAGTGAGTGACTAAGTATTGCCTACATTCTAATACTTTGAATAGGGATCAAACCAAAATTAGTTCTCCCACATAGATGTGTGTGCACACCATCTTGATCAATATAGAATGCAATGCAATTTTTAGCTTTTAAAATTTGGCACCATGCAACTTTGACCTAGATTTGCATTCATACTTAGTTATAGGAATGGTCTTTTGTAGGATATTTAGATATGTATGCATTTATGATAATGTCTCAAGAGAGTGATAATGAATTTATCAAGATTTCAAGTGATTCTCAATGTAATATCCAAGTTACCAAGTGAGTATGACCTTAGGATTGATTTATATTTATAGATGAATCTTAAATTTTCTATTATAATTAATCCATGAAACATGTCTAGGTCACCCTAATGGATATTTAACAATTTTAAAAATAACCATTGAGTATTCCTGGACATTATCAATAGAGGAAAAAACTGTAGTAAACCATAACTATTTGACTATTACTGGTACTATCTAGGGGTAAAAATCATTAAATTTAGAAAAAATAACCATCAAGTGTTCCTAAACAATACTAGAAGAGGAAGACACCTATGACATATTACAATTGTCTAGTTATTATAAGTACTATTGTGGGTGTGAATATTAGTGTACTGAGGTATGGAGATAATGTGTTTTAGATTCTAGAAAGTTTTTATATGTACTAGGGTGATCTAAAATATGTGTATTTAGTAAATTAGGTTGGATAAGACAATAGGTGGGTATACAAATATGGGGAAGTGTCTAAAATATTTAAATGTGTATGAAAAGTCTAATTAAATCAATGTGTGTCAAATTTGATGTTGTAAAAGTGTCTAATACCAAATTTTGCTATTTAAGAATACCCCTCATTTATTCTAGTATTGAAAATGATAGATTAAGAGGATAAATAAGAAATTTGGTGACTACACTTAGTGTTGATAGGTATGCCCCAAATTTCACACTTGCTCAATGCAAAATCTATAATAAAAATGTATAGATCAATGTCTATTCATGATAGAAAATCTAAAACAATCTAAATCATTAAAACACATCAAATTGAAAATCTACAGAAAGAATACTCTAGAGGGTATGCAAATCAAGATGCCACTTGTTGAACTTATTTAGAAAATTCCATGGGATGATTATGCCCCAAAGAGATGCAATATGCTAAAACATGAGTTGAGGAGTGTTAATTCCTTAATCACTATTAAAGAAGGAGAAGTGTGATAAGTTGAGCATCATAGAAACCTCAACTGCACTACTCTGAATATCATCATTATTCTTTTGTGAAAATTTGAAATCAGGTTTCTTTGTAAAGGTGGAACCCAAAAATAGGTTAGTATGACAAAATAAAACCATAAAAAGATAAAAAATGTAACTCTACGTCAACTGCTGTAGATGAATTATAGTTCTAAAGTAGTTACATAGTACCATAGTTCCTCGTTGATTCATAATATAAAAATAAAGAGTGTTTGCATGAACAACATTCATGCCTAAAATTTGATCCATCTATACCTTAAATTGATATAGAGTGACAATATATTTTTACTAATGTCATAGAATATTTTAAATAGCTCGATTTGATAATTTTGATAAAGCTATTCCATATAATATGTTTTAGAATGTTTGAACTATTCCTCATAATCATGCATAATACCCCAAATATGCTTCACATATTCATCAATTTTTCCATTTTGAATCACATAATTTGACCCAAAATATAAACTATCTATTTTTCATGGCCTTAATAAGACAAGACCACATATTCCCCCTTTTTGATATGACAAATGAAGATAACAAATCACTCATCTCTAAAGAAAGAGTTGTGCACATCATGTGTTATATATAAAAATATAATCATTTAAAGTGTGTGTATAGACATGATAAAATATTTCATCATAGAAATATTTTATCATTGACACATTTATGAAACATTTAAATCAAGTCAATGGGCATACAAGTGTCATGCCAAGTAGGTATTTCAATTAAGCACATAATAACAATCATCATAGTAAATACATGATATAAATCATGGATTAACATAAAATAGAAGCATGTGTGATAGGAATCATGAAACCAAGTTAAATAATAGTCATATATATAACCACACATACATAATATCATGATAATGAAGCACACACACTCAAGACATGACTCAACTCTAACTTGAATCTTACCTGATACAAACATGAGATGGCCAAGATATGGACTAGAGGATCCTTTAACATAAATGGCACATGATGTAACAATACACAATAAATAAACTCATAAAATCACATAGTATATCACACATCAATGATCACACAATGAAATAATCATCGAAATCAAGTACTCATAGAACAAGCAATGTCAGCCTGCATGATCAATCAATATCATCATCAAATATAACAAAATATAATTTTCATAGGAAGAAATTATTTAGAAGGTGTAATCAAGAGCAAGTCATATGTAACAACTATTATGATCAATGAACCATAATAGAAATATATAACATAATAAGTGTGTAATATGCCCCCAATGTAGGCATGGCCTCAATGTAGAAAGGTTACCCTTGGGTGTAAATAATGTCATGCATCCATATGTCCATGTATCATGTGTAATTTGTATATCTTGAATCCTAGTCTTGTATAGTGTGAAATACACGTGTTGAAAATGGATATGAAATTCATTATGTATATGATAAATAAAATGAATTAATCATGTATACTAGAAAAACATTTCATGCATAGGTCCTAGTTTTGTATTTTTTCAATATTTGATTTTTTTAATATTTTTGAATTTTAAAATATGTTGCTTTTAACCTATGATTCCATAAATGGATGCTCATGTGTAGGCTTGGGATCAATAAATACAAATTTCACACACCATGGGTGAACAATAACATCTAAATAGGGTTCTTCTTGAGTCAATTGCATAACAAAGTAATTTTATGACATTTCATATCTCACTACTAGATCCATCTTCAGGGAAGAGTAGATTGAAGATAATGTTAAAAAATATGAAGTGAGCTGAATCTAGTAGTGAGATATGAAACATCAAGAAATAACTTTGTTACACAGTTGATTCAAGAAGAACCATATTTATTATTACACTATGAAAAAACTAATCCCAAAACAAAGAGTAACATCTATATCATTGTCTGAATCATATAAGTTGTCATGCATTATAAAATATCCAACATTATAATCATAGTCAACATGATTATGTATATGTTGCATAGTTATAGTAACCATAATAACCTATGGGCTTCACTATATGACATGAGAATGTATTAATGTTTGATGTGGAACAAGTGGAAAATATTTTTATATAATTATCTTAGGACATGACATATTAGGTAATGCCCATTGAACTCAAATAGATTTTTGATGTAATAGATGTTAGAGAGCAAATCTTTGAGGAAGGCCAATTACCTCTCCTTGATTTTTCTTCATAGGATGAACCTATACATGTTGTATAATAGGCTATTGTGGAGGTGATAGAGTAGATGCATTTGGCTAAATGGGGTACTCATATGGAATAAATAGAACTAGACCCACTTGGTTATTATAGATATACTTCAAACATTGATATAAAAAAGATGGGATTACACTTATCTTATAGATTTATGGATGTCATAATAGCATGTCAAATGCACTAATATTCGACAAAACTAATAACCAATAGTTGTAGGCCCTACTGTAAGTGGTAACACAATGCCCCCAAAAGGGTTTTGTCCTTTCCCATTGAAACCTTTTACCATAGTAGTTGTACTAATAAAGTCTTTATATGTGTACCCATAGCTTATAATAAATGTCATAGTGCACATGTTTTCACTTAACCCATTATCCACCATAACACTATGTATAGGCATTTTACCCTAATTTGGATTAAAATGAATTACTTAATCTAATTAAGATAGTTCTAAGTATACTAATTTAAATATTAAGAAATGGTAGTCAATCATACATCTAAATGTAAAATATTGAGATTGATTATATTGATTTGATAATTATAATATGTTAAGTATAGTAAATACAACAAAATAAAATGAGTACTTAATTTTTTATGGGTGACTCTCTGATTGTGACTATATTATGGAAGTGGAAATTAGGATAAACTAGGCATATGGTTTGTTTGGTTTTATAATTGATTCCTTGTTTGTGTAAGGTTGGTTCCACCAAATTAGGTTAGTATTATTAGTTGATATTGACTTATATTGGTCAGTACTAGTCTATGTAAAAAACCATATGGTCACTTGCACCTATCTATGTATGTTATGTTTATGTGATATTGAACCTTGATTATGCACATAAATACATTAATCAATCTCTTTTTCCTTGAAATCATAGGTGTGCTTATGAGGAATAGAAATTTACAAAAACCAAGAGAGTATAATGGGTTGATCTGACCTCAATCACTCTCATTTTAGTAGTGAATTCTACCTACATATCCAATACTCTGAGAAGGTAGATTAAGACATAGTTTCCACACCTAATGTGATTGGGTAATTTTGATCCTTCACTATATGTATGCAACTAATTATTTAGTTTTGATACTTGACAATGCTTTCTTTGACTTGGATTCAACATGATTAAAACTTGGCTATTGACTATACCTATTGATACGTTTAAAATTTGGGAAGAATAGGGGAGATTTAGTTAATGTAAAATAATGTATAGATGTGTTCTATATAAGTAAATATTACCCTTTTAATGAGACTTTGATTTATTTATATATGAGTCCAATTGGGTAATTTCTCACACTACCAACATTATAAGAAATGTACTGAACCTAAGGTGAGATTTGATTTTTTAAAATAGTAATTATGGGAGAGGGTTAGTACTAACTAGGTTAGGTAAATATCGACTAATGATACTTCTCTAATTTTAAAGAGCTGACCTATGTATAACTATATTGAATTAAGAGTCTAGATATGTATGTGCAAGATATTTAATATGTTTAAAATAGATAGTGAGGTTCCTATAGGTGTGTAACATCATAGCAAAAGGGTCAACTCATAAGATAACATGTAAGTGTGATATAATGGTGGATTAGGAATATGTTTATGTGCTCAAGTCATGTGTATGAATATCCAATTATTTAGGTCACTCAATAGTAAAACCTGCAATCATGTGTAGTCAATATCCATAAATTGACAATTTTTATTTGAAAATATTTTTTTACATTTTTGGAAGAACAAGGGTAAGAGTATACCTATGTGTTGGTGAAAAAATTGTTTTCCCTTACAATTTATTGGAGATGATGCTTCCTTTTTGAAGCATTGGAGAAAATTGTGTTTCTTTATTGAAGCACATGGAGAATCGGTATGATTGTGACCCAAATTTGTGTAACTATGCATGCTCTTGGGTTGGGAAGGAAACATGTCTCAACCCTCATTAATGTGCATAAAAGTATGGAATATACTAATATAAATAGATACATGAGTAAAGAGAGCACCATCAAGGAATGTTCACTCAAAGAAAATGAATAAACCATTGCGGATGGCTTATCGATTCAATTATAAGTTTTACTCAAGTTTAATCCATGCAAAAAAAATGCATGATCAAAAGGGAATGATAATTGTTCATGCCCCCATCATGAACATAGTTTTAATGATCTAAAATGAGTGAATAACGTTCATGCACCGATCATGATTGTAGATCTGATAACCATTTTCCATTTAGCTATAAACTATATTGTTGTGTATGTGCATAAACCGATATAATGAATTATGAATTTGAAAGAGTGTATATGCATAAAACAATATCATTCCCCCTAAACATGTGCCAACCTATATAGAATTACATGCATATATATGATAAATTTGAAAACTTGTAACTCAAATGTATGTGTATATAGAAACCTATAATTCATGTTCCTATAAACTATGTATGTATACCCATGCATATACATATAAGTTTATTTGAATCTATGATCAAGTGTATATAAATTACTACATATTCCCTATAATTTATAACAATATTGTATATAATTTTTATTAATACTAGGTATCTAGCATAGGTGTCTTGATTTTGTCTTGTAATGTGTAGTTATACATTTACTTTCATCTTATAGTGTGTAGCTCAAGAGTCCTATAGGTAGTTGAAAGGAATTCTTGGTATATGAAGTGATAAGTCATTCTTCGGATTATTTATTATAATGTTTTCTAATTTAAAAATTGAATCATAAAATATAATTTCATTGCCATTCCTTCAATATTATTTCCATCTTATCATTGGTATTAGACCCTAAGAAGTTTAATTTATCTATTTTCATTATTCCTCCTTATTTCTAACTGTATAGTCTATAATTTATTCTTAGATGATAAGAATTAATTTATGATATCCAATTGTCATTGAAGGGAATTTATCTAGATTCTAACATCTTAAATTGGCATTTTAGTTGTCCTATTTGCTAATGAATATGTGGGAGGATTTCTTGTAGGAAAAATTAGTCTTTGGGTGTTATTCTCTATTGTAGTTGACTGTGTGGGATTCAAATTAAAGTGTTTCTAATAAGTGACTACATTCAATACATTATCCTATGAGCTAGTGAAAAGCATTAGAGAGTGATGTAGAAATGTCTATCTCTTCTAGAAATGTTTTGACAAATTTAATCATCTTCAACCTTCTTTGACTGTGTAGAAGTGATTCTCATTTCATTTATTGCTATTAGGTTGAGACATTTTGGCAGTCCATGAACCCCATAATTTTTTCACTATTATTATTAGAGTCATGGCGATCTAAGCTAGTGGTATACATGGCATTTTATTTGGAATTACATCTTCTAGTTTTATACTGCACTCTATCCCCTTAGGTTGTGTAGAGAAAGTAAATTTTGTGAAGCATTATATTCATTATGAGGTATGGACTTTCACCTTTGAGGCATGGCCACTGATATAAATCCTTTGTCTCATTCAAACATTGGATTTATTTTTCAAAAAGGAGCTCGTACATTTTTATGATTCCAATACTGGAATCAAATTTTTTATATAAGAAAAAAAAGGAGGTAAATAATTTTAAGTCTTTTCATTCAAAAAACACAATTCTATTTTTCTTTTAAATGCTATATTTTTCAAAATTTGAAAAGCATTTAAACTTGAAAAGCATTTAAAATTTGACCATTTTTTTCATTTGAATTACCTTGAGCAAGATACTCTTAGAAAATTTGGAAAATAATAACCAAAATTTTCTAATTCAAGGAGAAATAAGAAGAGCTACTCTTATACCCATTCGTCACTATCAAAAAGGGTAAATCCAAAAATTAAGAAAACTTGAGTATATTGATGTATGAGGTTTTCTTTTTAATTTGGTGTTAATGATAAGGAAAATACTTTTCATGTGATACTTAGGTACCACATACCACTTTGCTCTTATGTACCTTAAGGCTTCTTTCACGTACTGCCAAGTATATTGAAAGGGATAACTTCTTCCACATACTGATGAACATATATTAAGGGTAGGTATATCGAGAGGTTTGGTATATCGGTCTAGTGGTATATATAAAAGGGAACCATTTTGGAGTGATAAGGAACTAATTGGGGTTAACAAAAAATCCAAACTCCAAACTCAAAATTGAAAATAAAAACCATGCATTCCATCAAATCTATTATTGGCACTACATTGATTGACAAAGATAGCTAGCTAGAATGGTCTTGAAAAGTTGAGAACAAAATCATATTCAATGATCTATGGTTCAATATTTGCGATGGGGAGAAACAACCAATTGAACCAACATGGAATACAAAGGATACTCAAACATAGAAGTAGAAAGCCCATAAGGCATTGGCCTTAATGAGGGCATAAGTCAATATAGATGTGTTACATCATATTCAGGGGTGCAACACTCCATGGGAAAAATTTCAAAAATTGAAGGAGCTATATGATTCCCACTCAGAGTTGTAATTGAATCTATTCAACTTGGAGTTGAAAGATGGTGATGTGATGAGATTGGATTTAGAGATACGTGTCATCAAACATGATGTAGAAGTAATAGGTGTTAAAATTGACATCTACATGACTGCATTTTTAAAATTCCTTCTCCCTAATTATTCAACCTATTTAAAGTCTCTATAAGCAAGTAATATGTTTAAGACTCACATTTGATCAATTGGTTGAACAGATGGTAGAAAGAGAAAATGCCGTTGGAAGAAAAACAAAGTCCACAACAAGAGAAAGTGTGTGATATGTCAAAACAAATTCTTACAAAACATATAATAAGGCCACATCTTCTAAAAATGAAGGAAATGACAAGTACAAGAAGAAGTACAAGGGAAAAAGTGGCAAAGAATGAAAATTAAGGTGGTAAAAAATAAAATGATAAACAAAACCTCTAATGCAAATGGTGTGACAAAAAAGGAATTTATGAGACTCATTAATTCAAATTTCCATGGGAGAAGATTGAATCATACCATAAGAAGAAAGATGAAAAATCAAAGAAAACAAAAGAGTCAAACTTTTCCCAATTCACTAGTGAATGTGTGTTTTTCCAGTATAGATGATAAAATAAATAGTGTCTTGGTTAGTTCTTCATGGTTTGATGATTGGGTTCTTGATTTTTGTGCCACTCTAAATAGGAATTTATGAAGAGACTTCTTTGAGGAATTTAGTGAATAAAGTTGTGGTGGGGTATACCTCATAGATAGATCAACTTTGAAACCACAAGGAAGAGGTACAATAAGACTCAAGTGTCTAGGGCTTCGAGATTTTAAACTCCAAAATGTCCTCTACCTTCCTCAATTAAAATAAAACTTGTTAACCCTAGTGATCATAATAAAACAAGGCCATTCCATTCTATTGGATAATGGTGATGTCAACATCAAAATAAAAATTGATAATGCAATCATCTTGACTAGAAATGAGGAAGGAAAACTACTCAAACTAAGGGGTGAGACATCAAATTCAAGGAATTATGCTCATCTTATGAAATATATAATGTCTCCAAACATGTTGTGGCATGATCAATTTGGGCACACTCACTATAAAAACATTCATGTATTACAAAAGAATGGTGTTGTTAGCATGCCTACATTGCCTACAAAATTAGATGAAAAGTGTGAAGCTTATATTTTGGCTAAATACTCAAGAGAACTGTTCTTGAAGTCATATTGGAAAGCTAATATAAAATTACAACTTATTCACTTATAATTGTGTTCTCTTCCAATCTTCTTCACTGGTGGTCATAAGTACTTCATGTTATTCATTTATCACTACAGTTAAATGACATGGATATACTTTTTGAAGAAAAAATTATAATCCTTTGAATCTTTTCAAAAGTTTTGAAACATGATTGAAAATGAAGCTCAAACCTACATCAAGACACTCAAGATAGATAATGGTGGTGAATTCACTTCAAAGAAGTTTGAATCCTATCTTGAGAAAAATGGGATCAAACACTATATCATAGTTCCTTACACTCCACATCAAAATAGAGTTGTAGAAAGAATGAATAAAACTATTAAGAATATGGTTCATGCTATGTTTTACTACAAATTGGAAAATATACACTTTTAGGTTGAAGTAGCTAAAAAAAAGTATACCTTCACATGATATCTCTTGAATCCAAGACTCTATATGAGATGTGGTGTGGTCATCTCCCTTGAGTGTGACATCTTAAGACTTTTAGATCCATTTACTATGCATTGATTCCAAAGAAGAAAAGAAATGAATTTAACCATAGGAGTAAAAAATGCATCCACTTAGGATATTTTAAATCCTCCAATGCATACAAGCTATACGATGAGAAAGAAAATTTTTCTTGTTGCAAGAGAAGTTGTCTTTTGTGAGTTTGTAAAGGATAAAAAACACATTAATTGAAAATTGAGTCAACTTGACAAGTATGAAAAGTTTAATATCTAAAAAGAGAGTGATTTGGATGTTCTATAAAATGAGTGGGGGACACACAGTTGAGAATCTATTGATTTCTTATTATCTCCTATACATGAGTTTGAAACTCCTCTTGAAGGAAAAAGTGACACTTCATCAGATATTGAATAGGAACCACTAGAATAGAGGGCAAAAAGTGATGAAACTTTACATGATGAACTTGAAGCACCTAAAAAATATAAATAGATGCCTAAATGGGCTACTCAAACATTGAAAGATGTGAAACTTGATGAAGTTGGAAAAATAAGCACAATAAGTGCACATAAAGCTGCATCACAATCATACAAGTCCCTTGAATAAATTTAAGACAAAATTAAAAATCTCACCTTGAATGATTATCTATAATAAGAACTCAATTTTGTATTTGATTTAGAACCAACATAATTTAAACAAGCTAAGAAGCTTGAATATTAGAGAAAAGCAATGAAAGATGAATATAATGTATTGGTAAAAAATGAGACTTAGAAATTAGTTGATCATCCATATGGCTACAAGTGGGTAGACCATAATAAATACACGGTCGATGGATCAATTTAAAATCATAAATAAAGGCTTGTAGTTTAGCAAAGGGGTATGATTAAAAATAAGGAATTGAATACAATTAAACCTTTGTACCTACAACAAAATGGACTACCATTCAAACCATGTTGGCTTTGGCAACTCAAAATAGATGGAATGTTCACTAAATGGATGTCAAAAATACAATCCTGAATGGTGACCTCAAGGAAACTATGTACATGATATAACTTGAAGGTTTTGTAGTAAAGGGACAAGAACACAAAGTTTTCAAATTAGAAAAATCATTGTATGGTTTGAAACAAGCCCCTTAAGCATGGTACGACAAACTAGCTAAGCACCTCATGAACATGAAATTCAAACATTTTGAGTTTGAAGATGCAAATATTTTCATCAAAATAGTTGACAAAATAATTATATTTATGGTGGTGTATGTTGATGATTTGTTCATCATAGCAAACAATGAATGGTACATTAAAAAATTTAAATCAAAGTTGATAAAAAGCTTTAAAATGATTAATTTGGGTTATGTTCATTATTATTTGGGTATTTAAATAATTCAAAAACCAAATTATTTATTCATCACTCAAAAAAATTATGCTAGTGACACTATGAGAAAGTTTAGAATGGAATATTGTAAGCCTCTCAACATGCCCATGGAACATATTCTCAAATTGACATCTAAAGATTTAATAGATTTCATTGATTCCAATAAATACAAATAACTCATTAGAATTTTGATTTATGTGACAACTCAACCAAATATATCATTTGCAGTTGGTGTCCTCTCAAGATTCATGCAACAAACTAGGGATAGTCATTGTGTAACAACAAAAAGGGTCCTCAAATATCTCAAATGAATACAAAATTTTGGGCTCAAATACTCCAAGGTAGGAGACTTCAAATTAGTTGGATATTCATAGTTTGAAAATGTTGGTGATCATGAATATAAGTCCACCTCAAGTTTTCTAGTGAATTTAAGAACAATAGTTGTCAGTTTGAAATCCAAGAAATAATAAGTGTCAGTAATTTCTTTATTAGAAGTAGAATTTATGGCTACTTTAGAGGCAAATAGAGAGATCTTGTGGCTCAAAAGGGTTCTTTCATATTTACAAGAGTAAAATGTTTCATCAACAACTCTCATGCTTGATAAAAATTCTATAATTAAGATGGCAAAGAATCCATAATTTTTATGACCAAACCAAGCATATCAATACCAAATTTCATTTGATTCAACACTATGTGAAAGATGGTAGTGTCAAGTTGCAACATTTCCTGATAGTAGAGTAACCAATAGACATCCTAAAAAAAACAATTGGATGATCAACATTTAAAAGGTTCAAAGGAATGATTGGTCTAATAAATACCCCTACAAATTTAGGGGGGAATGTAATAATACTATACACAATTGTTATTTATCTTAGGTGTCTAGCATAGGTGGCTTGATTTTGTCTTATAGTGTGTAGTTGGACATTTACTTTCATCTTGTAGTGTGTAGATCAAGACTCCTATAGGTAGTTGAAAGTAATTCTTGGTAGATGAAGTGATAATTCATTCTTTCATTTATTTATTATAATTATTTTTCATTTACAAATTAAATTATGAAATATAATTTCATTCCATTTCATTCCTTCAATATTATTTTTGGCCTATCATAATTTGTATCAATGTGTTAATATCTATCATGTATTTGAACCATCTGATAATTGAACCATTCTAAATCTTTGAAGTATGTACTTAGATATGATTTTATACCCATGGAAGATTATGTATCTATGACAAGCCGATTGTAATGCCTCACTTTTGAGATGAATAATGTATCTTATAAGTCACTCATCTCAAAATAAGAGTCAATTATATCATGTTATATGTAGAGATAACATCATGTAATATCACCTAAACATGTGGATCAGAAGTCATAATAATAATTTATATGTCAATCAAGGTATGTATGTAGCATATGTAATGTCAAACATATAAGTGTCATGTCTAAAAATATATATTAATGAAACACACAATAATAGGATCAGTGAATAAGAACACATAGTAAAAGTGCATGATATGCATCATGGCACCACTCAATGTTAACAAGCTTAGTAAGTACAAGTGTTACTTCATATATAAGGGCAAGGGACACATATAAGAAACATAAAAATGTCACAATAAATAAGTCCAAGGGAACATAAATATGTCACAAATAAGGGACACCAAGGATGTCACATAAAATAAGGCCAATGGCCACACTCAAGGGAAATAAATGTGTCACAAATTAGGTGAAAGGGCCACACACAATAGACAAGAAAAAATATGCTATTATGCAAAAGAGTAATAACATCAATGAAGCATAAAACAAGGGAACTAGTCTATACCATTCACATGTATCAATATCACATTATATTATAATAACATATCCATGTCTGCATAAGATATGAGTAACTAACAAGAAACGTGTAAGCAATTTAAGTAGATCAATATGGTAGAAAGGTCATAAAAATATATAGTTTGTAATAGTGAAACCTATGGATTAAGATGCCTCTAGTATCGACATGGTCACTAGGTAGAGGAAAGTCCAACATCTGTATGTCCATGTGTGACTTATATGTCTTGCATATACCATGCAATGAATTTGTGTATGAAAATAGTATTCCATGTACCAAACATGTGATAAATAACATATGTAAATCATCTAATTGAGCAATCATGTCATGTCTAGGTCATGATTTTATATTTTTTGAATATTTGAATGTATTTGTATTTTATTGAGTATTTGATTTTTTGTATTTATGAAATATTTGAAATTTGGAAAAATTAACCAATGATTGCATCAATGGGAGGATCATGGGAAATTCTTGTATCAAATAATGGAAGGGTCCTATGTTATGGATGTGAGGTGTCAACTTTTGGGGTCTTAGAATTTGATAGGAATTTATGTAGTGTGATGTATTTGACATGATTATTGATAATAAAACTTAGTGTATGTTGGGTAACTTTAAATGGTTGAGGACTTTATGGGATCTGATATATAGTAGGAAGATGTCTTGATGCATGTGTTCAATGTGGAACACACTAAACTATCCATGGTGCTAACTAATTATGTACTATTAGAGATGGTGGCCTTTATGAACCTTGAGTAACTCTCTGATGTCATTGGTGCTAGACAACTAGCTATCTAGTGGGCCTAATTATATTCTTCTAAATTTGGTGTATAGATAGATCATGTATATGTATAACTATTGAATCTATATAATGAACTTGGATAGGTGTATCGACAATATTTTTATAATGATCTTGAATAGAGGTACCAACCATCTCTATATAATGATCCTAAATAGATGTAATAACTAATTATGGTGGTGGTGGAGGTGGAGGAGATACACTGGATATAGAGGGTACTCATATCATACACCTATACTTGTGAGTACCCTATTGTAGTGTATGTAATTTAGACATCAATGAAATATAGATGGTATCACACAATTTTTTTGCATCCAAAGACATCCTCATAACATTTCGAAGACCCTGATCATCTATAGAACTAAGAATGACATAGATAATATGACAAATCCTATCGAAAGAGGTAATAAAATGTGTTATCATTGATGCTCTATAATGATTTCCCCACTTTTTGGGTAATAATAAGCTACTATAAACATGTGAAGCTAATTTTTGATCCTTTTATGGCACAAATTGATTGAATTCCTTATTCTATTATTGTTTTGAGATAAGAGTTAACTTGAACCTTCCCTTAATTTATATATTCTTGATTTACTTTTGGTATCCATACTTGTTTGGAAGGAGATGTAACCACACTCAAATTATGTTGTGCATTATCATTTTTAACTTTTCATTTTTGGGTTCTCTTCTAGCTAGTGATCAAGTGACCATTTTTTCCATAATGGGAACATCTAGGATAGATCGATCATGGTATAATGTAAACTAGAAGAATATATTCTCCTAGAAACAACATCCATAGAAGTCTGATGGGCCATTATTTTATTTTGAGGAACGTCTTGAGATGTATTGGTATTTTTCGAGCTAATATTAGAAGAAAATTGAGAAGGGTGTCTTGTTGATTAAGTGTCAAATTTTCCAAATGTAATAACCCATCTATCCACAAGTTGCGTAATATTTTGTTGCAATGCGTAATAGTCATTGTCCTGATATCCATTAATACCATGATAAATGAAAAATGGTTTTATTTTTAATTTATAAAGATGATGAGAAGGGTGATAATAGTTATGAGGTATAGTGATTAACTTCTTATCCAAAAATGAATGTAAAATATCATGTGGTCGATCTTTTAAATTTTTAAATTTGAGTGGTTGTTGCTTACTGAAGATAGGATTATTCACTTTA
This sequence comes from Torreya grandis, assembly GCA_037957365.1. Classification (NCBI taxonomy): domain Eukaryota; kingdom Viridiplantae; phylum Streptophyta; class Pinopsida; order Cupressales; family Taxaceae; genus Torreya; species Torreya grandis. The sequence goes on along the minus strand of JARHVA010004800.1, from coordinate 364,439 downwards.
TGTATCACTTTATAGACTAATTATTTCAATTTATTTAGGACATTAACTTTGATTTCTTTAATTGAAATCCTTGCCTTAGGGAGTGGAATAGTTTCCTTAGCTTCCTTATGTGGAACTTGTTGTAGATTAATGTCAACTATCTTATTTGGATTTGGACAAGGTGCCAATTCCTCATCTAGTGTGAGAGTATTATAATGAAGAGATTGAAATGAACCATAAGTGTCATAAATCAACTTTATTTTTAGAGGATATATGAGGCCTCTATAATTTATGTATAATGTTTCCAAATATGTTGGTTGATATATCAAATGGTGCATACAAGTCCTAAATTATAGAGTGTAATCACAAATTGGCTCTTATTTTCCTTGATGAATTAAATTTAAACATTTATATTCAACCCTTGGTCCTTTATTGTGTATGTATCATATAAAAAATGTCTCTTATAACTTGATATAGGAGTGTAAGGTCTACCACTAGGAAAAGAGTGAAACCAATCTAAAGCATTTCCAATTAAACTTTTTGAAAACACTTATAGTAATATATGACTACAATCATATTTGTTCATAGAAGCTCCAAAGTATGATATAGTGATATATATATATATATATATATATATATATATATATATATATATATATATATATATAAAGATCACTATTTCCATTAAACATACAAAATGTAGGAATTAAGTAGTTGTAAAGTAATGGTGTATTTAGAATATTATGCATAATTGGTTTCAGATATATAACATTATAATAAACCTAAACACATTATGCCTTGATTTATAAGGTTAGGCAATACATTTTGTGTTGAAATGCACCTAAAAAATGCATTCAAGAGATTACTTCTCGAGAAGGCTTGTTAATATTCTTAAGAGCTCTATTCAATGGTTGAATCTTAATATTATAAGTTACCATAGGTACACTATTATAGATGGGTGAAGAAGGTCTAGGTTTAAGGTAGTTTATATTAGGCATAGGTTGAGAAGAATCATCATATTCTTGTGTAACATTATCTTCCATAGATTCAAATTTTAAAGATGTATCATTGCATATAATTAGATTGTCATCACATTTTGTTTCAATAGAAGGATCATTTGGAGTTATATTTTGACATTACATTCCAAGAGAGGATAAATAATTGTCACATGTGTTTATATAATTTTGTGTTCTTTTACCACTTTTAGAGTGAGAAGGAATTTTAGATTCTTCACATTATTTTTCCATTTCTATAGAGAGAAGAAATTTTAGATTCTTCACATTATTTTGTCATTTATATAGAGATAAGGAATTTCACATTATTCACATTCTTTTACAATTTTTATGTAGGGCTTACGCCTTTGTATTTTATAATGGTTAATACGATGAAATGATGTGAAAATTTTAGAGATAAACATGGTGTTTTAAGGAGAAAATAGTTACTTTTTAGCTTATAGGATATGTTAGGAATATCAATAAAATAATTATTATTTTACATCTCTTATTTCAGTGTATGATTTATAGAAGAATGTAAAGAATAAGTAGGGGAAATAGGCTCTTTTACTTTAGAATTAATTTATTCATTTTATTCTTCACTATAGTCTTCACAATCATAGCAATGCTCTTGATATTCATGGTGCAAATCCATTCTTTCACTATTGTATTCATCATGTACACAATTAGCATTATTAATCACACATTTTTTGTTATTTATTGATTCATTATCATACACATAAGGGACAAAGTTGTTAGATAATAATAAATTGACAAGCTGAGGGTCATTATACTTTTTCTTATTGATTATCCATTTTTGATTTATTAAGTCTTAAACAAGATATTAAAATATAAGCAAGGCCTAATCTGAATAAGTAAACTAGTATGGAGGGATTACCTTGACAAGGTTCAAATAAATAACTAACCATTCTGAGAAAACCATGAGGAATTATTATAATCCATAAGAGTATTTTGATAAAAATTAATAGATAGAAAAAATAAAAAATTAATTTGAAAATAGACATACCATTTGTCCTCCAGTCCAAATTTACAAAAAATAGTAAATTTCAAAGTTCAAAACATCCATACAGTATTTTGACACACAAGAATTGGTTTTTTATCCAATTAATATGTCTAGAAAAAAATCAAATCATTTAACAATAATTTTATTTTAATCCAAATATCATCCAATCAAGGAATAACTCTAATAGATAAAACCCTAATGGAAGGCTAGGGTGTAAGGTGAAAATATTTTTTTGTGTATGGAAATTAGAGATTGGATTTGAAACCCTAGAAATAAATATTTGAAACCTTTGAATGGTGATTTTTTTTGTGTATGGAAATATTTTTTTTTGAAACATTAGAAGGATGGTTGTATCAATATTTAGGTTCACCAATATGTTTTACCCTAATTTAGATTTTGATGAATTATTTAAACTAATTAATATAAAATATAGTAAAATAATTCATATATTAAGTTATGGTATTCAAGAATACATTTGAATGTAAAATATTGAGGTTGATTATAATGATTTGACAAGTGGCATATGCTAAATATAGTACGTACAAAAAAGGGATGAGTACTTAGGTTTTTTTTGGGTGATTATCTGACTGTGATCATATTCTAAAAGTGGAAATCAGGATAAAATAGGTTTGTTGTTCATTTTTTTCTTAAACTAATTATATGTCTATATAAGGTTAGTTCTACTAGATTGGTTCAATATCACTAGTTGATACTGACCTATGATGGCCAATATTAACTTGTGAAAAAATGAAGAATTATGGTTGTACAATATGATCCCCTAAGCCTATCTATGTATGCTTTATATATGTGATCCCAACCCTTGATGATTCCCACAACTCCTAAAATTAGTCTCTTTTGCCTGAAAACCCTAGGTGTGCTTATGAGGGCTAGAAATTTGTAAAAAATGGGAAACTATAATGGGCTGAGTTGACCCTAATCACCCATTTTTTGTTGATTAACCTTATTTCACTCAAATTTTGCTTTATTTCTAAGAAAAAAGCTGTAAAACTAAAAAGAAGGGTAAGGTTAGTAGAACCTTGATTTGGTTTACACTTCATGATCTAGATGGTTATAGATGCTCCTCTTTGTCTAAAGAGGATGACCTGTAAATAAGAAAACACTAAATAAATTTTTTGTTAGTGAGATAGTAGGGTGGATTGCCTAGCATGATGTAGATCCAAAAATCACAAGCTTCATTAGAGGCTGTCAATCCACACTTTTAAAACACTTAAGTTCTAATATGCTAAAAATAGATGATTGCATGAAATAATAGAATGTACTAAAATTAAATACAAGAAGTTCTTAGAAAGAAATAAGTGACTTTGACTAATTATAGCAATAAATGATTGAATACTAATGTTAGATTACTCAAATTTGATTCAAAAAATAAGTTGGAGTTATGTGATAAAATAGAAACTCAAAAAGTGGAATTTGGGTGGGGCAGACGGGTCGAATTAGCATGCTATTACAAAATGGCAGCCAATGACCATCGATAGTTGGGTATGACCATCAGTGGTTAGGTGACCATCGATGATTAGGTGACTGTTAGCGTTTAGGGCTAACCATCAGTGGTTATTATGGATTTGGGTTTTGGGAAGAGAAGTTTGTTGGGGAGGTTGCAAAGGTTTTGGAGTGATGCTTTTGGGTTAGATGTTGATTGTGAGATAGAAGGTACTACTTAAGGATATTTGGTTTAGGGGTTGGGCATTCAGGTGATTGAAACAAGTTGTGGGTAATTTTGGTTGGGTGATTGGTAAAGTATTTGGAGTTGAAAAACTTCAAAAAGGGAATGAAAATGAAAGGGAGATAAAGAGGAATGAAATAAATAGAGCTAATTACTAAACTTTTGATAAAGAATATAGATACTTAGCTTTTTAGATGTTACTGGTCTGATGAATATAAAAGCTAGCTAAAAGCTATTGTAGATCCTAAAGTGATGTTGGTAGAGTAATGGTATCCTAGCTCTTGATAATGAGTTGTAAAAGTTACCTAGATCTTTATCCTAGTTCTTGGTTTACTGGGAAGCTTTTTGATTTACTTGAGAGTCTGAATATCTCTTATAGCAGAAAATTAATTTAACCTCCTTTTTTTCTCTTCATATCTTAATATAAAGAAAAGAAGCATTGAAATAAAGGAGGATAAAAAATAACTCAAAGGATAGTCTAATGTGTATTGATCATGTGAACTATCATGGGTTGATCATACAAAAGAGTAAGTTGTAGTTGAATCCTTTGATCATGCTAATTTAAAGTAGCATTATGAGACCATTGATGGTTAGGGCCAACCATCAGTGATCAAGGGTCAACCATTGGTGGTTAGGGAGAAAGGATTAAAATGACTAAAATTAGACATTTAAACTAATGGTTGGTGGTTGAAAAGTTAGTAAATGGTCCTAGGGGGTCATAGGATGTTTTGATGACTAGAAACACATTGCACAATTTTTGAGTGTCTACATTTTGACACTTTTTATTGTGTAGTTTATATCAGCAACTTGTAAAGCAAAAAATTAAAGGTTGGTATAAGGTTAGATACCCTAAGTATGAGAAAAGGTGTTGCCCCTTAAACCAAGAATTGATGAGGTAAAATAGAATTGGGTATAGGTTTGATAAGCAGATAAGTGGGTGATAAGTTAATGGGGAATTTAAGCACAAATAATCACAAAAAATGTGACTAAGTGCAATATCATAGATCATGCATAGGCTAGGTTACCATAGTTGAGGTAAGGTGTAAAAAAAGGTTAGTATCAAAAGGACAAGTGATAGGGTAACCAAGTATAGCAATAGTATGTACATGTTGGGTTAGCATTTATAAATTCTAGTCTCATAGTTAAGGTCAATGTGCTTATAAGTATCTGAGGTAGGATATGATCCTAAGAAGGTAAAAAATGGTTGCAAATTTTAAGATCATGAAGGGTCATGTTTTGAGTCACCTAAATGGTCATTGTGTAAAAATGGCACAAATTCATCAAATATGACAAGGTAATAATACAATCAAAATAACCAAGCCACGGTCATCATAAAAAGTACATAAGTTAATTGGTTGGTGGAGAATAAGTTACTCTCTATTGGGTGCATGCTTGTTGTAAAGTGGTTATTTGGGAAAGTTTATTTGTGATGGTTAAAAACCTTTGAAGGGTTGACCATCAGTGGTCACCTAGTGATCATCGATGGTCAAGGTTGACCATCGATGATCATATATAAGCCCTAAAAGGGTGACCATAAAAGGTTAAAATTTACTCTATTTTTATCATTTTGCATATCAATCCATGGCATTTGTATCTATCCTTGATGAAAATGATGATGATTGTGCTCATTGAGTCTCATGCTTATTTGGTGAGGTGGGTTTGATTAAGGGTTAGTGGTGAGTTTGGAGGTTTAACTAAGGTGGGATAGAGTAGTGGAGATCCATCAAGGATGTAATGAGGTGGAGGTAGAGCATGGGGTTGAGTGATGGTAGTGGTTTTGAGGGCTCCACCACAATAGTGGTTATAGAATAAGGTAGGAGATGTATTTGAATTCATTGTTTTTATTTTTCATATGTTTGTTGTGGGTGGGTATGGGTAAGCATTGAGAATTGGGTTTTTTTTCAAGTTTTGGGTATGAAATTGGGTAGTGGGTGGGTAAATTATGGGTAAGAATGAAGGTAATGGATAATTAGTTTAGATGTACTTTAAATTTTTTAGTTTTATTAAGGTTTGTAGGTAGTTAGATAAGCCCTAAGGATTGATGTTCATCAATGATCACCATACAATGATCATAAATGGTCATTATCAACCATCATCAATCGATAGTCAACCATTTAATGGTCAATTTGTGGACTGATGGTGGTCCATGACCCTAACCATTGGTGGTCAATGGTTGATTAACGATGGTTTCATAAGAAACTATCACCAGTCAACACTCGACCATCAACGGTCAATAGAAGGTTTTTAGAAATGGGCAAAGGTTGGGTTAGAGGTTGGATGAAGTTAGGGGTTGGGTGAATTAGGTAAGGTAGGATAGGGTTAAGGGTAAGGTTTGGTTTACATATAATTATGTGAGTGTTTGTGAAGATGAGGTGAATAGGGTAAGGTGGGAGGTAGGTTAAATGGTTAGTATTCATAGGTGATGTTTTGAAAGGTAAAGTAAACTAAGGCATACATCTAACCTTTCAAACAAGGGAGTAGCTATAGGTGTGATATCAAGTACCCCAGCTTCTAGATGAGGTCCATAGGGTGATGACAAACCAAGAGAGGGAGAGCATGATAGTAGTGGGCTTGGAAGGTATCAGATATTACCAGTGCATGCCTAGAGATGAGACTATGTTGGTGGCCCTCATCAAGAGATGGGACCCAAATGCCAACACATTCTTGATACCAATTAGAGAGATTATAATCCTACTAGAGGATATCCATTAGATTTTGAGGTTACCAATATGAGGTGAGCTGATCAAGCACATAAATGGTAAGGAATGAGATCAGCTCATGGATGTGCTGTATGGAGAGGACTTGGTAAAAGTGAGGTGGCATGTGAGAGGCATCCATTATACACCCTTATATCACATGATTAGGGAAACAAGATGGGTTGTCATGATGATGATGATGATGATGGCCATGACTTGTTATGCACTTTTAGACTTAAGTAGTGGTAGATTTCCCTCTTTATTGTTAGGATTTATAGTAGGTATGATGATGGATTAGATAGTGTATACTTGGGCTTTGGTTATAGTAGTATAGATATACTGGGAGCTCTAGGGATATGGGCTACATAGGTGGTATGGCATTAGTGTCATATTTATGCTACATTGATGGGTATACAAACAAGTCAAGGTAATTTAACTAGGTGGATTGCCATGGCATGAATGTGTTTAGATGGAATTCAAAGTGGGCTTCATATGATGGAGGTATGATTATTATCTCACACCACTATGGGGAGAAGCATGAGACCTAGAGTGGTATAGGGATAGGCTAGAGGTACTAGTTGAGGGGGAGGTCTTTTGGAGGCCATATACCTAATTTCCTACATGGTTAGGTCATGCAAAATAGATCTTATCATTATAGAGTTATAGGTGGGTTTAGGGTAGACAAGATCATGAGTTAGAATTGATTCTTTTTGATAGGGTGAGGAGATAGTTTGGGCTAGTGCAGGCTATCTCAAGTGCTTTCTTAAGGTACATGAGGGAGGATGTAGAGTTTCCACTACTTTCTATAGATATAAAGGATATATATTTTGATAGAGAAGAACTACCAATAAGGCCCAATATCGATGATATAAGGGTTACATAGGATTACCTTGTTTGGTTCTAGGCACACTATGATGTGGTAGTGTTTGGAAGAAATGATGGATAGGCTGGGTAGTAAGATGTAGATGTTTATATGGAGGAGGGAAGTAGGGGCTAGAAGGATGTGGATGCCCTTGTTAGCTAGAGACTCACTATAGAGAGAGATCAAGCTAGTGTAACACTAGCAACAACACATGTAGCATTAGTAGTGATGACCTTAGAGAGAGACATGACATAGGGCCAGATGGGTATCCTTACATAGGAGAGTGACCAAATATGAACTAAACTAGCCTTGGTCACACAAGAGAGGGAAATGTTGAGAGAAAGAGTATCATGATCATTGATAGGACCATCGATGATGATTTTAATGTCATTTGGGTAAATACCAGTGCCATAATACATGAGCTCAGGTATTATGAGGCACTGGTATTTACCCACCTTCTAGATGAGCCTCACTTCTATGAGTATATGACACAATGAGGGGGTGGGGGATCCAAAATCGCTACACCTAGTTAGTGGGTAGCATCTGTAGGTGTGTACAAAAGTCCTATAGGTAGACAAGATCTAGGGAATAAAAATGCTCCAACACCCTAGATTCCTATGATACTCTATATTTTGATATAATATATGATTTTGATACCAACTTATGAGCTAATGCAATGAGATGTATATACACATATTTGAGAGATATATACATTATTATTATATCTATGATTATTCTGATTAAGAGCTCAAGATGTGATTATGGTTGTGAATGTGGTTTATGGTTTATTGCTCACATTTATGATGATGTTGTTAGTGATATGATCATGATGTTGTGATGTTGCTTATGATTAGAATTTATGTTTGAGTATATGTATACTTTGTTAGAAATGTGGATGTTTTAAATTAATGAATCTATGCTCTCTGATATCTAGATAAACATGTGATGGATTAACATATGTGAGGACTCATTGATTTATGATGTATGATTAAATGGTGATGATGTGATAGGTGGTTTATGATTAGTTGATGTGATTGGTTATTTAGATTTTGTTATTGATATGAGCATGATGTGATGATGTTATGTTTAGTAGATACATTCTTAGGTAGATTGTATAAATAAACATGTGATGGATATCATATGTGATAACTCATTGATTTATGATGTGATAAATGGTGATGATGTGATAGATGGTTTATGATTAGTTGATGTGATTGGTTAGTAGATATAAGAGATGAGGCATAATATATGAAATGGTTAATTCATAAAAATGTTTTCAAGTTAAAAAACACTCAAATAAATAAGGTAAAAGGGGAAATCACTTAAAAAAAACACATAATTGTATTAAATTTTGTTAATGAATTTATTTTAGTTTGATGAAGGTGAATTAATATTAAAACATATATATTTAGTTTGGATGTCAAAGCTATATGTGAGACAAGATAAGAAAAGATAAAAAAATCTAAAGACATGAGTCTAAATGAGTGTATCAACAAGTAGGTTTGAGAAAGAATAAAATGACATGATTCTCTTTCATTGGTGAGGACAAAAATAAAAGGAAGTTATATCAGATTATGAGCGTAATCCCTTCACATGCTTCACTTTATCATTCATTGGTTGGTTAAAAAAGTTTCTTGATTACATAGTTTCAGGTAAGCTCAAAATACCTTGCTTCATAGAGGGTTTAAGGGGAGGTGGATGATAATGGAACCTTCATGTGGGGATATATTGACTCTTCTATAGGTTGCGAAAGAGCCAGTATAAAAAATTCCATGTCAGATAAGGTGTAGACTGATCGATGTGGGAAGTCTACTTATGAAAGCCAATTACAGCTTCCAAGATTATTTGTTTTTTTCTAATTTTGATAGTGGGTATTTTGATATTTTGGGGAGCTGATCAATGTGAGAATATTTATAAGATTGATTGTTTTGAAAAAATAATTTTCTTAGCCATCCTTCAATGTAGTGGTCTAAGATTCTGGGATTTGTTTTAGGGTTTGATAGTTGTTCTTCAAGGGAACAGTCTACCTTATATTAAACAATTGTGATTGGTTTTGTGTAGCTATCCTTCAAGGGAACAATCTATTAATGTTTATAAATGACCAATAAGATATATGATTTTATGTTTTTTCTTGATAGGCATATACTTCTTTATATAAGTTTAAAGGCTTACCTTTATGAAGGCAAAGGCACATGAAGGTTTAAATAGTGGATGAGAGGATGCTTTGAGAGAGAACGACCATGGGATTCCTTCCTATTAGGGACAAAAAGTGTCCATGAGAATCATGCCATGGGTAGAATCGTGGTACCCATATTTGGGATTAGGCTATAGTTGTGATGGAAAATTACATGATTTTATGTTGTAATCAATTGTTTTTAAAGTGATGGGGTAAAATTGAAAGTCTCATAAAATAAGGGATGAGCTTAAGTTAGATAGAAGGTGAGTTTGATATGATTTAACAAAATAAAGGATGTAGATGAAAATAATTGATGGGCTCAGGTTCTAGTTTCCCTTCAATAGAGGATGATTGGTAAGCTCCCAATCCATATGTGTGCATTATGATATAAGGTCCAAGCCAATTGAAACAAACTTTCCCCACTTGCTTTTCTCCATATTGGTGAAATGTTGATTTTCCCTTAAGACAAGATCTCTGATGTTGAATTCTTGTACTCTAAAGTGTTTGTTATAATCATGTTTGATTCATTTTTTATAAACATGAAGATGTGTAAGCATGGCCAAATGATGCTCATCAAGTAGCTCTAGTTGGGCCAAACTTTCTTGATGATAATCATCCTCAGAGATGATATCCTATACAAATATGCAAAGAGAGGGAATTTGTACTTAGAGAGGCAAGACAACTTCTACACCAAAAATGAGAGAAAAAGGGATATAACCTGCAAGGGTTTGAATGCTAGTATGATATGCCCATAGGGTGAAGGGAATGCATAAATGTCAATCTTGACCAGATGCATTAACCATTTTAGTAAGCATTTTGTTGAGAGTTTTGTTAGAAGCTTCCGCTTGTCTATTAGCTTATGGATGATAAGGTGAGGATAAACTTAACTTTAGGCCAAATGCATCAAAAAGACCTTAGAGTTTTTTGTTCTTAAAATATATACCAGTATTGATGATAATTTTATGAGGAACTCCAAAATGGTAGATAATGTTATGGTTAATAAAGTCAATGATATTTTTGGCTTTGGTCAAAATGAGGGGAATGGCCTCTACCCACTTGGTGAAATATTCTATCAAAGTGATGATAGAATGATGTCACTATGAAGAATGAGATTTAATTTCACCAATAAGATCTAGACCCCATTATGAGAAGGGCCAAAAATTTGTGGAAACTTAGAGACTATGGCTAGGTGTATGATGCAAATTAGTATGCTGTTGGCATTTAAGACACTTCTTCACATAATCAAAATAATCTTGGTTAAGAGAGGGCCAATAATATCCAAAGTAAAGGATGCATTTAATGATAGCTAGACCACTAAAGTGTCCTCCATAAATCCCATCATGCATTTCCCTAATAGCATGAGAGATTTCATGGTTACACAAGTAATGGAAAAGAATACCATCAAAGCCACATTTATAAAGAATTCCCCCTAGTATGGTGTAGAGAGAGGTACTCTGAATGAATACTCTTTGACCATTCCTAAAAAGATTGGAAGGAATGATGCCAAGGTTGAGATAGTCAAAGGTCTATTTATACCAAATGTTAGATGGGGCCTCTTCCACATTATAGATGGAAGGAAGGTCTAATTTAGCATAAGAGGGTTTGTTAAGGTGATGGATGGTGACAAATATTTTAGAATTAGAATGTGTATAAGGGATATAGGAAGCAATAAAGTATATTATATCAGCAAACTTGTTCATAGATTACAAGATGGCTTAGAAAAGGTAATGCTGAAATGACATTAAGAGTACATCAACTAGTTACTTGTACTATTTTAAAACATCATTATTACATTGGTAAGATCCATTGATTTGATTGACCACTAATTTGGAGTCACCAAAAATATTGATCATTTTGACTCCTAAGGTTAAAGCGGTTTAAAGACCTATCACGAGGGCTTCGTACTTAGCCATGTTATTGGTACAATAGAAATCAAGCTTGAAGGATAAAGGAAGAGGTACAAAGTCAAGGAGAATAAGGATGATATCATCTCCCCCACCATGTTGACGCTTTTATCCATTGAAGAACATGGTCATTTGACAGGTGATGTCCTCTTGAGAAAGGGTCATGATGGAATCATCAAGAAACTCAAGAGTAGAAGGTTGGTTGTCTACTAAGGGTGCTTTAACCAATTGGTCGGAAATGACTTGACCTTTAATTGAATTTTGATAGAGGAATTCAAGATTAAACTCAGCTAGAATCATGAGCCACTTAGCCATACATTGATTTTGGTATGGCTTGGAGTGCATATACTTGAGGGGATCAATGTTGATTATGATAATGGTTTTGTGGTTGAGAAAGTAATGATGAATTTTGGAGGAGACCAAGGTGAGGTAAAGTAACTCGATATGGGTGTACCAAGTTTTTTCCTCTATAAGCATTTGACTTATATAGTAGATAACTTGATCTTTATACTGCTCATCTTGATGTGTAAGCATTGCCCTTAAGGAGTGATCAGTGGAAAAAATATATAGTTAGAAAGGTTGATCCTCTTTTGGAGGAATGAGAATGGGTGGAGAAAGAAGGTACTCTTTAAGTGAGTTAAAGGCATTTTGATAGTCCTTGTTCCATTTAAAGGATATATCCTTCTTAAGAAGGTAGTGGAAAGGTTGTCATCTATTAGATAACTAGGAGATGTAGTGATGGATGGACTGAAGCTTCCCCTATAAGCTATGAAGTTGCTTAAGGGTGGTTAGGGGAGGCATGTCCAAAATTTCTTTGAATTTAGTAGGATTGACTTCAATTCTATGAAGAGATACAATAAAGCTAACAAGCTTGCCTGATAAAACCTCAAATATGCATTTCTTGGGGTTGAGGTAGACATGGTAATAGATGAGGAATTAAAAGATAATTTTTAGGACTTCCAGATGATTTGTACAATATTTAGACTTACCATGAAGGTCATCAACATAGTCCTTGATGATTTTGTGAATAAGGTCATGAAAGATGTAGGCCATAGCATGATATTAGGTTGCACTAGCATTTTTCAAACTGAAAGGCATGACCCTATAGAATAAAGTTCCCCAAGGGGTGATAAAGGTGGTTTTATGTTGATCTTCATGGGCAATCAGGATCTAATTATAACCTAAGAACCTATCCATAAGAGATAGCATCTCATGGCTAGTTATAAGATCAACAAGTAGGTCAATGCTTAACAAAGGAAAGTCATCCTTTGGGTAAGTAAGGTTAAGGTCATGAAAGTATACATAATTTCAAAGTCCCCCTATAGCTTTGGTGATAGGGATGACATTTGAGTCCCATTGGCGATAATCAATAGGCTAGATGAAATTTAGGTAAATGAGATGTTGAATCTCTTCTTTAACAAAAAGGGCTATGCAAGGGTGCATCCGATAAATATTTTGGCTAACAAGCTTAGCATTTTGGTTGGTGACTATGTTATGAGTGGTGATGATGGGGTCAATACTTGGAATATCACTATAAGAACAAGAAAATGCTATGCTTCGATCTTGTAGAAAGAAATAGAAGTCTTAATGTTCTACATAATCTAATGATTGTCTAATTTTGACAATATAGGGGCTATCCTAATTCCCGAAGTTGACATTTATGGTGGATTCATTTAACATAGTTGACATCTCAAGAGGGAGAAATTTGTAGATAGAGGAATATTTTACACTAAGATAGGTGAGAAGGGATTCATCATCCTGACATTGAATGGTATTAATGGTAGGAGAGTCATCTCTTGTCATCTGAAGTTGTGTCTGAGGAATGGTTATAACTACCCCATCCTTTTGATAAGTTAGGTATTTGAGGTTAATCATGTTGACAAATTTTTTTTTGGGGGGAATGGTATCAAGATCCTTAGATTTTTATGGAGAATGGGTTGGTGAGGATGGGATGTCTTCCTCAATAATGGTAATGAGGGGTAGGTTGATTTACTCTCCTAGTGGAGTGAAACCTAGACCAGATCTTTCATGATGCTTTTGGGTCTTGTATGGAGGCAAATTGTATGGCCTATGTTCATATCAACCTAGAATAAACAACTTCTAAGCACACCTATAGAAATATGCCTTAACAAAATCCAATTTATCCAAATAGGAGAAATCAGAGGCAAATGGTTGAGGAGAAGAGGAGGTAGTAAAAGTAGAGACTAGTTTATCAAGTCCCCCATAGACAAGATTATTTATTTGTGGATAGAGGAATCTTTTACACCAAGATAGGTGAGAAGGGATTCATCATCCTGAAATTGAATGGTATTAATGGTAGGAGAGTCATCTCCTGTCATCTCAAGTTGTGTCTGAGGAATGGTTATAACTACCCCATCCTTTTGATAAGTTAGGTATTTGAGGTTAATCATGTTGACAATTTTTTTTTGGGGGGAATGGTATCAAGATCCTTAGATTTTTATGGATAATGGTTTGGTGAGGATGGGATGTCTTCCTCAATAATGGTAATGAGGGGTAGGTTGATTTACTCTCCTAGTGGAGTGAAACCTAGACCAGATCTTTCATGATGATTTTGGGTGTTGTATGGAGGCAAATTATATGGCCTATGTTCATATCAACCTATACTAAACAACTTCAAAGCACACCTATAGAGATATGCCTTGACAAAATCAAATTTATCCAAATAGGAGAAATTAGAGGCAAATGGTTGAGGAGAAGAGGAGGTAGTAAAAGTAGAGACTAGTTTATCAAGTCTGCCATAGACAAGATTAGTTTGATAGTTGGAGGGGCCAAAAGGAATAACAACTCTAACATTAGAATCATAACTAGGTTGTTGGTCAAGATTCCCATACTATTGAGGAGTAAGAAGGGGATCCAAAGTCAGAAAGTGATATTACCCAAGTGAGAGATGTTGGAATGTTGATTCCAAGGGGTTCTTCAAGGGGATTGTGATGGAGGGAATGGGTGATTTGGTGGAGGCTTGGTTGGTAGAGTAATAATGGGATTCATCTTTGGTTGTTGAAGTCTTGGTTGATAGGAGGAGAACATCATTAGGCCATTACATCATGTTGCATGATGTAAAAGGACTTGGGTCAGCTCGTATGGTAATTACTTGACCATCATGCTCAAATTTGACACACTGGTACAAGGTAGATGACACATACACCATATAATGGATATAAGGGAATCCAAGTAAGAAATTGTACTAGAACTCACCTTATACTATGTATAATAACTTAGGAATCATGCGAAGTCTCAAAAAAATGTGGAGGACAACAATCCCTAAGGTTGTGGCCATAATGTCATTAAATGATTGGAGCACTACTATGGTTTTTGATATAATGTTCTTTGGTAAATTTAGCTAGTCATATGCATTGGAGGAGATAATATTTATGCTATCTCCTCCATCAATCATAACCATTTTGATGTGGGTTTGGTTGATGTATGTATTAATGAAGAGGGGAGGATATGGATCCTTGGGATGGATGGAGGGTATTTCTAAAACCCTGAAGGTAGCAATATTGGAAAGCTGAATAGCTCAAACAAAGGCTGCTATAGGTTATGAATCTTTTATTTAAACTTATATGGATTACAAAGCCTCTATCATTACTTGGATATAATGAGGTGAGGTATTGATTAGTTTTTATAAACTCATCTTCACCAGTGTTTGGTGAAGTTGCTTTAGAACTACTCTTTGGATTGATTTAAAAGGATTGGATTAGGATGTATCTAAGATGGACATCTTGGGTTTGGGTGAAGATGAAAATATTTGGGTTTGGTTGGGTGATTAGGATGTGGAAGGAGGATATGTCCATTTAATAGACACCTTTTCTTTCACCTTATCCTTTTTTTGGGCTTGTGATCATGTGACCACATGGATAGTATGGATTTGGGGAAGAGTTGGGCTAGAGGATTGCTTCTATTCCTCCTCACTCTCAAATGAGAATGTGGGAGTAGGTAAGTGTTTAGTGGTTGTTTACGGTTATTAGATTGATGGTGGGATATTAGAGGCTCATTAGATAATAGCTCATCCTCATCACATAGCTGGTGGACTAGGACGTGGAGATCCTTATAGTTTTCCATATCATGCCTAGGTGTTCTATGGTAAGAACATACCAAATTATAATTAAACCATGATGGTTTAGGAATATGGGGGTCAAATGGTTTGATAGGTGGAAAGGTTAAGAAAGAAGCTTACAATAACCTTTACAAGATGGTTGAGTAAGACTATAACAAAGTGGCAAGGGAGTGGAGGTTTTGGCTTTGGTAGTTTAAGTGGACACCTTCTTAGGAGTAGGATTGATAGTAGGATTTTTAGGTGATGGAGTGTTATTGGTGGGTGGTATTGGATAGATTGCTTGGGGGTTAATGGTTTGGAAGTGGACAATTTAGAGGTAGAAGATTGGAGATAGAAGGTTGAGAGGTGGAAGGTTTGGTTATGAATGGTTTGGTGAAGATGTGTGAAGGTGTAGTTAAGAGTGGTTGTTGGGTTTGGGTTTTCTTTGAGAGATTTGACTTTTTTACCAAGGTAGAGGGGTGAGGTCCCAAGATAGAAGAGGGATGTGGTCCTAAAATGGAAGGCAAGGTAGAAATGGGAGGCAAGGCTTTGGACTTGGGGATTTATTTATTGGTTTAGTTTGGGGAATCTTTGGTGGGATTGGTGGAGTTAAATCTAACTTTAACGGTGGGTGAGAAAGGCTCTAAGTAAAGAACATGCCTAGGTTTTTGATGGGATTTTTTAGAATGGCAGAAGGTAGCTTGGATACATTGGGTGGATTTGGTTTGGATGGTTTAACTATGGTTTAGGAGGTAGAGGTTTCCAATGGTTTGGTTGTGATGATGGTGAGTTCAATAGTGGAAATGAAATGTTGTTTTGATAAAGGCATGGTTGAGTTCTCTTGTTTGGTTAGACAAGGGAACCCAACTTACCAAAATGTATCCTAATCTAGGTTAGGTTGGGATAGGAATTCCAAATTTTAAACTAGTTTAGAGAATGGTTTGTAGACGGGTTTGGTTCCTTCAACATTAGACTCAAAGAACAAACCTGGAGGTTGGGAAATGGAAGTAGTTACCTTGTCCTTTTCCTCAATCAAAGGTTCCAAGGTTTGGGAAGGTGAATCCTCTATGGGAAGGGTAGGTAAGGTGTCTTATTCCTTAGGAATGTTTTTTAAATAAAGAGTGGATTATTCTATGATGGAAGAGAAAGGCATGGTGGGGATGCTTGCCTCCTTTAGTGTGTTTATCAAGAGAGAGGTTGGTAGATCCATTACCCCAATAGGTGAAGAAATGGGGATAGTTTCTTCCTTTAATTTAGTTTTCAAAGGAATAGAATGTGACTCCACTACCTCAATAAGTTTAGGGGGAGAAGAATTGGTTTGGGCAATGGGTTATTTAACCATGAACTCACTAAGAACCATATTCATAGTATGGACCTCATGGTTGTGAGAGGATTTTGCTTTATTTTTTTCATTATTCATAAAAGGAGCATGGTTGGGGAATGGTTGTCTAAAGATGTCAAGTGATTGTCTTGTGAGTGTGTTGGGGTTATCCAACATGGGTTCACCCTTGTCAATCAATCCTTGGATAACAATTTTGAAAGTATATCATCTACTAATGTCATGCCCATTGACATGGTGGTAACCACAAGATTCATTTTATTTATACCAACTAGGTATATGATGAGAGGAATCTAATTATTTTGGGGGTTTTATTTTAAGAAGTTTTACAAGATTTGATTTCAATAACTTTTCCAATACAAAATCATATGAATCCCCTAGCAGAGTGTATTACTTTTGGTTGTTGTATTTTTGGTTTCAGGTATTCTAGTTGGAAGAATTAAAAGAGTTAGGTTGGTTAACAACTAGAGGAGGGGTACTTTTAAGGATAATTGCATTCATAGTTCCCTTGGTTTTGGTGTTAGTTTTATTATTGGTTTTGTAAAAGGAAGTTTCATTTGATTTGAAACTAGATTTATTATTTCTCAATTTCAACTTCCCCTCATTAATGGATCTAATCTCTAATTTGCATGCCATGGTGAAAGCCACATCAAAGGTCCTAAAAGTATGAACCTCCAAAGTGGAGGAAATATGTTTGGCACAAGCTCAAGAGAAAATATCAATTAGCTCAGGTTGGGGAAAGATAAAGATAGTTGGTTTATCAATCCTCTCCAATGGGTTATGAAATCAACAATTGACTCATCTTCAAATTTCCAAATAGAGTAGAGATTAGTAATGGAAACCTTCTTAGAGATGTTTATAGAGACATGATCTAAGAAGGTTTGAGCTAATTAGGCAAAAGAAAAGGAGTGCTTGGTAATAGCATTGTACCGATCTAATTTTGGATCAGAGAGGGACATGGGAAAGGTGCGAAGAAGGAGAGAATTGTCATAAGAAATCAAATATCAAGAGTATCTAAATTCTCTAAGATGTTGCTGAGGATATTCCTTGCTTTGAAATTTTGAAAATTTTTAAAGTCCCCATTAAGGAGGGTAAGGCTAGATGGGGATGGATGGATGAATTGGTTTGTTATAAATTTGATCATTGGATAAGAGGTTATGGGCACTGAAAATAGATGACTCCAAATTGGTAATCTTGTCCATTAACATCTTAACTAGATCAATTTGTGATTGTGCACTTTCAAAGTTGTAAGGTGCATTGGGTTGGGGTTGGCTATGTGCAACATACAAATAGCTAGTGGAAGGTTGAGAGGTTGACACATATTAATATGTGGACATGGGTGGTTGAGAAGGTGACACATATGGGTAAGTGGACATATGAGGTTGGGTGGAAGGTGGAGGTACATACCCTTGTGGGTTGGTTATGTAGCTTGGGTTTGGTATAATAGGCATTTGTTGAGGAATTGACATTAGTTGGGTTGGAGGTATGGTTAGGTTGATAGGTTGACATTAGTTGTAACCTTGGTACTAATGGGTGGAAGGGTAGAAGGTATGGAAACTACCAAGGTTTAGAATGGAGTGGAGGTTGGTAGGCTAGAGGTAATAAGAACAAGGGTGGTAATACTAGTAGAGGGTACTCCAATGGTAAGTAGAGTGTAAGTGACCAAAGGTTGGGCTACCCCTATACTAGAAGAGTCACTAGGTGGTGTAGGAGGTGTTTGGGTGTTGGTTAGTTGGATGGGTTGGTTTTAGATGGTGGTGTCAGAGGGATTGTTGGTAGAAGAAGATGTTTTGGTGACTAAAGGTTGGGTAGAAATAGAAGTGTCACCCACAATATGGGATGGCATACCATAAGGTGGATCAATAGGTGGAACCGAAGTGGGGATATAGTGAGACATGGTATTGAGGTAGTGTTGGAGGGCTATGGGGTTATTATCCAAAAAGGTGAAGAAGTTTGTATCACCTTGGGAAAATTCTTGAGGGATACCAAGACTTTTAGAAGGATGGGGAGAACCCTCTACATCCAAGATGTACTCCATGGATGATGAAGAAGAGGAAGATTGGTGGTTAGGAGGTGGATCATAATCTACTTGGTTTATTAGTTGTTGTCTAGTTAAAACCATGTAGAGAAGAGGAAAATAAAGATATAAACAATCTCACACTCAAAAGAGAAGCAATCAAAATAAAAAGATCTCAAGGAAAACATTGCATACACTAAAGTGCATTAGAATCATAGGGTACTTTATTATCTCTCTTTAACTTATGCCTCAATTTTAAAGAAGTTATGAAGACCAACTTTGGGGTTGTAGAGCAGGTACTAGAAGAAGATATCTAAAGTTGGTTTTAGGTAATTAAAAATCTTAAGAATCTACGCTAGAACCTGGTACATGGATTGATATTGGGGCCTACCCCCTCAATTCACACAATGTAATGATAAGGGTGTCAGGTGCTTAGCCACTATATACCAAGTTACTAGAGATTATACTCAGTTAATAAACTGAGTTGGTTCTCCCCTTGGTGATGAAATCCAAATAAGATAGTCAAAGAAAGGTAACTGATAGGTGATAAAATCTTAGTCAAGCCTTATGTCAATGTTTTGATGTTTAATTATGTGGTATGGTCTTATGTGTGTGGATAGAAGTGAGACTATGATTAATTTACTTGATTAAATTAAGCTATGTGAGCTAATCAATACAAGGAAACCATGGATGCAAAGTTAATTTTAATCCACATGAATTTTTTTGGTGTCTTTTAAAATGAATACAAAATAACTAAGATGCACTTAAATGAGAGATGATGATAAAAACCCTAAGCCTAGGATGAATACTTTTGATTTTCAGAAGTGAAAGCAAAAATGACAATTTCACCTTTTTCTAAAAAATCAAAAGAAACTAGAACTTGCATTTTGGAAATGGAAGAAAAGAAATAAGGAACATTTAATTTTTAGAAAAGAATGTAAAAATACTCTTATATAATTCAATTAAATGTCTTATAGTTATGAACCCAAGAAAAATCTCAAGGGTCCCACTAGGCGTGGTAGAATGTTTCACCCAAATTTTGCTTTATTTCTAAGAAGAGAGTTGTAAAACTAAAATGAAGGGTAAGGTTAGTAGAACCTAGATTTGGTTTGAACTCCATGATCCAGATGGTTGTAGATGCTCCTCTTTGTCTAGGGAGGATTACTTGTAGCTAATAAAAAACTAAAAAAATGGTTGGTTAGTGAGATAGTAGGGTGGATTGCCCTGTATGAGCTACATTCAAGAAGCATAAGCTTCCTTGGAGGCTATCAATCCACACTTTTAAAACACTTATTTATGATATGCTGAAAATAGATGATTACATGAAACAACATAAGGTACTAAAATTAAATAAATAAATTCTTAGAAAGAAATAAGTGATTTTGACTAATTATAGCAATAAATTATTGAATACTAATGCTAGATTACTCAAACTTGATTCAAAAAATAAGTTAGAGTTCTCTGATAAAATAAAAACTCAAAAAGTGGAATTTGGGTGGGGGTAGATTGGTAAAATTAGCTTTCTATTGTAAAATGGAAGATAGTGACCATCAAAAATTAGGTGACCATTGACGGTTACTGTGGATTTGGGTTTTGAGAAGAAAAGTTTGTTGGGGAGGTTACAGAGGTTCTGGAGTGATGATTTTGGGTTGGATGCCAGTTGTGAGACAAAAGGTACTTCTTGGGGATATCTATTTTAGGGTTTGGACATTCAGGTGATTAAAATAAGCTACAAGTAGTTTTGGTTGGGTGATTGGTAAAGTGTTTGGCATTGCAAAACTCCAACATAGGGAATGAAGATGAAAGGGAGATAAAGAGGAATGAAAAAAATAGAGACTAATTACTAAACTTTTGATAAAAGAATGTAGACACATATCTTTTAGATGTTGGTCTAAGGAATGAAAAATTTGGCTAGAAGCTATTATAGATCCTGGAGTGATCTTGGTAGAGTAATAGTATCCTAGCTCTTGATAATGAGTTGCAAAAGTTCCCTAGATCTCTGGCCTAGTTTCTAGTTCACAAGGAAGCTTTTTGATTTACTCAAGAGTCTAAATATCTCTTCTAGTAGAAAATTAATTTAACCTCCTTTTATTCTCATCATATCTTAATATAAAGAAAAGAAGCATTGAAATCAACAAGGATAACAAATAGTTCAAAGGATATTCCAACGTGCATTGATCATGCAAACTATCATGGATTAATCATGCAAAAGAGTAAGAGGTGGTTGAGTTTTAGTTAACTCCTTTGATCATGCTAATTTGAAGTAGCATTATGAAACCATTAATGGTTAGGGCCAAACATTGATGGTGAATGGTCAACCATTGATAGTTAGGGAGAAAGGATTAAAATGACCAAAATTAGCCATTTATACTGATGGTTAGTGGTTAGGGGGTCATATGGTGTTTTGATGACTAGAAATGCATTGTATAGTTTTTGAGTGTCTACAGACCTCTACCTATATATACAATACTTCAAGGAGGTAAATTAAGCCACATGTAGTTATCCCACCTAGTGTGTTTGTGCATCTTTGCTCCTATAATATATGTATGCAACTTATTATTTTAATTTTATACTTGATATTGCTTGCTCTAACTTGGCTTTAACATGCTTCAAAATTAGCTTGTGATAGCTCCTATGTTGGGGATCAACCAACAATATGATTACACTTATGAAAGCAATAAACCACGGAATTAAATCAGATAGATAAGTAACTAGAATCAAATAATAGCAAAGAACAAGAGATACAAGAAACCACCCTAAAAACTTGTATTAAACTCTTTACAAAAGGAATACAATTGAAGAAACTTCTTTCTTCCACACCTCTCTCAGATGCACAAGATCTCTCTCTAGATCTCTATCTCTCAAGAGCTCTCTCTTTCTCAAGTACAATCAACTCCAACAACTTGGATTGATACAACTCTGTACTGTTCTTCAACATTCACATACAATGAACTACTACAATCACCACTAAGCTAAGAAGATCTAATTCTACATATAGAATTAGGAGACTTGAGCATGCACTTACAACCAACAGTTAAGCCTCTTGAACAAGGGATTTAAAAACAATCTTACTAATAATAGAGATGCGAACTTAAGACTAAGACTTAAACTCATCATGAAAACAGTCGGTTCTGTCCTTGGAAATAACATTCTGGATGCACAGGTAACAGACGCTGGTTCCTGCTTGCTTGCCTGTGACCGACGTCGGCCGATCCTCTACCGATGCCAGCGTCTCTTTAACTACACCTGACTGATGTCGGTCACTCCTGACCAATGCTAGTGACTATGTAAACCTGAAACTTTGGTAATGTGCTCATATGTGAAGCTTTTAGGCTCCACACCTTAACATCCTAGTGCTAGTTTATAATTTGGAAAAAATAGGGTACATTGTGATTGATACTATTACTAAGTTTGTAATTTTGGGAAGAATAGTGAATATATATGTTATATATAAGTGCAAAGTGTATTTTTAATGAGACCTTGATTTGCTTATATATGAGTTCAATTGGATAATTTCTCATTCCACTGAGATGCATATTAAAATGGGTCGACCCTAAGGTGAGATTTGATTTTGAAAATAACCATTATTGGGAGAGAATTTATATTAACTAGATCAAATCAATATTGACCAATGATACTAAATGAATTTGGTGGAATTGACCTATGTATAGGTAGACTAATCTGAGAGTCTAGATATTTTTTTGTAAGATATTTAGCAGGTTTGAAATAGATAGTAAGGTTCATGTGTTTATGTAGTAGTATGACTGATGGGTAAACTCATAAGATAACATGTAAGTGAAAGATAATGGAGGATTAATACTTTGTTTATGTGACCAATTCATGCATGGTAAATGTGTGTCAAGATTTTAATTTTCAAGTATCAAAGACTATATTTTTGTATCTACAATAGGATGTGAGTCAATGAAACAATCTATAAATAAAGCGACATTGGTAGAATCATCATCAATAATCTCATGATCATTAAATGTGATTTTAGGTCATTATACCTATGTATATTTAGTATACCAATAATACCATATATATGATGAGCTTCCCCAGTTCAATAAACATAAGAAGTTAGAGGAGGATGCACATTGTAAGTCATATGTAACTCAAGATTAACCTTGGTTTCTTGGGATGCATGTTTCAAGAATGGATTTGAAAATATATTAAGCTTCACATTAATTTGTGTAACCAAATCATTCATAGGTGTATCAACACTAGTGATCTCATTAGTGTAATTCTTAATTAAATATTGTATCTTTTGTCTCAAACCATATCTACTAGTTTAATGTCATGCACATCTATGCTAATCATAATAAGGATGGATATCAAACCCCTTAGGTTGTGCCTTTTTCATATAAACCTCTATTGATAGAGGGAGAGATATGAGAATTAATCTGAGTAGATTTTGTAACACCTTATGAGGAGGTTTTGATAATCATGTAAATTGCCTCCTTTCAAGAGTAGAAATGACAAGATTATTAGTAGGTTGTGAAATAACATTAACCAATGTTTTTACATCATCCTTAGTATCAGTAGCCTTAGATTTGAATTTTGGTTTTCTTTAAAAAAATAATTAGAAGATGTGGGAGGGTTGGTAATAAAAGAACATTCAGGTTCATGAACAATCTTGTATCAACTAAAAATATGTTTGTTAACCAATTTTGGCTAAGTGTTATTTTATTCAAGTTTCATCTCATGCATATGTATTTATTGTAAATATGTCATGTGTTTTTCATTGTTTCACACCACCTTTGAGTGCATGCCTATCTTGTGTATTTTTATGTTTTCTATTAGTGCACCTATGTCTTTCATGTAAGTCTATTGTTGCATGCATCTAGTTTTTATTTATCTGAATAATCTTGCAAAGCTTTACATAATAAATAATGTTAAACTTTTGTGAAAGTGTATCTATGAAAATATATTTTGTGTATTTACATAATTTTTTGAAAACTTATAGAATAACAAATCATTTTTTGGATCATTGGAAAGTCTTTTTATTTTAAAAAAAAGTAGTAATGTTTGTGAAACTTTTTGGATGAGTTGGTCCCTCACTATGTAAGTTGTGTGACAATTTATGAGTTTTTCACAGTGCATGTAGTAATATGTGATAATGTTATTGATCAAACATGAGAATGATAATTTACAAGTGTTTAGCACATTTTTTGTTTTCAAAATGTTTTAAATTATCTTTTTAAAGTTGGGAATTTATTTGTTCACACTTGGTTTAGGCACATATCCTTATGTTGTGTTATGAAAGGAGCCATTGCTGACTATTCCAAATTTTATTCTGAAAGTAATGGAAAGATGATATGGATTCATTTAATAGTGTCAATGATGTCTATGATGCATTAAATTATAACACATTGATGCCTTGGAACTGTGAGAGACATTTAATATATGTGGCTCACTAAAGTATGTTAAAGTTGTTATTGGGTGGCTAAGTGCTTAATGTAAGTAGGTAGATATTGTGCCTTTATAAGCATGAACCTAAAATTGTGTAAGGGATGTGGGCCAAAGTATAGGAGCTTAGGAATAGTTTTGATTTTTTTTTTAAGAATTGGGATACACATTTAAATACTATAAGTTATCAAGTAAAGATATGCAGATCTAGTGTTGTAACACACTTCATTGTGAGATTGCATTATTATTGTTATTTTATTTATTGTATTTTTTAAAAATGAACTATAATAAAGATATAATTTATGTATTATGCATTTTATTTCATATTATATAATGTATTTTGAGGTTTACATGGTCTAAGTCATCTCTTATTGAGACCTTTAACCGTGATTGCAACATCTAGTATTAGAGCCAGATTGTAGTCCTTACTAATTATTATTATTTTTTGCATTTGTGATTATGGGTAGAAAGTAGTTTTATACATATTCTAGAAATATTATTGGGTATAAATATAGATAAATAATCAATATCATTATAGAAAGTATATTTATAAGGAGATAACACACATTAGAGGCTAAGGCAATAAAAGGGAAAGAGTGACTAGAGTGCTAAGACTTCCAAACATGGCTGGATTGATGAGATATATGTAAGTCAAATTAGAGGCTATAAAGATAGCATAATGCTGAGGTATTATGATAGTGCATCAATGACACTAAATTTTTAAGAGAAACACCTAAATATCACAACATAGAATAAGAGGTTGATGAACCTCAAGATCAATTCTTGTGAGCAATTACAAGAATGTGAAGTAAACCAAAATTATACCCTGGTAGTTATTTTGGAAGTTATAGTCTTGAAGAGATCTTTAAATGGATCATCGAGTTAGAAAAATATTTTTAGAATGAAAACATGGAAGTTTTGAAGCAAGCTAAGTTTTTTGATGTAAAGTTGAAAGGTAATGCACCCTTATGATCAGAGCATGTTCAAACTAAACTGTTATGTAAAGGTAGAGATAAGATAATGACTTAGAATAGATTCATCATGATGTTGAAAAACAAAATTATTCTTATGGATTATATCATGAGTGTGCTCAAGAAGCTTAAATTTTTTGTGACAAATGGAGATGAGTGTTAAAGATTACATTGCATACATATATAAACTTACCATTAGAGTGGATTATGTTGAGGATGATGTTGAGAAGATCTCAAGGTATGTAACTAGATTTCACATGGAAATTAAATATGAATTTTGCATGATAAAATTGTGATTTTTTGAAGAATCCTATCAAAAAATTTATCATGTAAACAAGGAGTGACATGATAAAAAGGAAAATGTATGCGTTGACTTGGATAAGGATATGGAAGAGGTAGGGGATATTTTGTGCAACAAGGCAAGACAAATAATTTTTAGTGTAATAAAACTAATGCTCAAAGAGTTAGAGGAAATTTTGGAGGAATAGAATCCTATGGATGAGGTAGAGGTCATGGATTCAATGGTACATGTTTCACATGTGGTGAGATTGGACATATAAAATCTAGGTGTTTACATGCACATAATGAATGAAGTAGGATAAATGAGGAAAGTGTGCATATCACATAAGAAGATTAATAAAGTGTTTCATCTACTCATAACATTGATGAAATGGATATTGAATAAGCTCCCATGATAAACAGAGTTTTATTGAAACCTAAAAAAGAGGATTATGGTCCTATGCAATGAAAGATTTTTTTTGAAATTATTTGTAAGTTGGGAGGTAAATGTTATAAGTTGATTGTTGATAGTGAAAGTACTGATAATATTATTTTAAAAGAAATGGTAGACAAAATTGGTTTGAATATAATTGTGAATATAAATTCATATAAGGTTTCATGGTTTTTAAATGGACATCAAGTTATTGTGAATGAACAATGTTTGGTAAGTTGCTAGACTGGTACATATAAAAATGAGGTTTTATGTGGCATAATGCTTATGGATGTTTGTCACTTGTTTTTTGGAAGGTCTTGGTAGTTTTATCATAGGGAAAAACATGATGGTCATGCAAACACATATACTTTGGTGAAATATATAATAACACATAAACTAAATCCATTGAAGGATAAGTGTGAAGAAGTGAAAAAGAGTCCACAATTTTCAATTATTTTGAGAAAAGTGTTCTTGAAAGAGGTGAATGGGAGCACATGTTATGGGTTAGTCTCAAAGCCAATAAAAGCAGTGAGAAAAAACATAACAATAAAAAAAGTAATTCCAAATAAGTAAATGATACATTGAGTGAGTTTGAGGAGATTATGTCTAATGATTTAATAGATGGAATATTGTGATGAGAAACATAAGTCATCTTATGGATTTTATGTAGTGTTGGAGTTTAAAAAATAAAGTGGCACATAGGTTAGCAAAAAATTAAAATGTAGAGGTGTAAAGACAAGTATAAGAGTTGTTGGATAAAGCATTAATTAGAGAAATTTTGAGCCCATGTGTAGTATTAGTAGTATTAGAACCTAATAAGAATGGAGAGGGAGAATGTACACTAATTCTAGTGTTATTAACAAGATAACCATGAATTATATATTTTAATTACCGTACATAAATTATTTTATGGATTGATTGAGTGTGGAGAGACAATTCACTAATATTGACTTGAAGAGTGGATATAACTAGATTCACAAAGGGAAGATGATGAATGGAAAATAATGTTCAAGATTAAAAAATGTGTATATGAATGATTGGTTATGCCATTAGTGTTGTCTAATGCATTAAGTACATTCATGAGATTTATAAATGAATTTCTCAAACCATTTTTTGGTAGGTTTGTAATTGTGTACTTGATGACAAACTAATTTTCAATAAAATAGAGGAAAAACACTTACGACATTTTTGTAAAGTGCTAGAAAAGTTTTGAGATGAAAAGTTTCTTGTAAATTTAAAGAAAAATAAATTTTATGTATAAATAATTTATATATTGGGGATTTGTGATTTCTAAAGAAGGTTTGAAAATGGAATAATAAAAGGCTTTAGCTATACTTATTGGCTGTCACCATAAAATACATTTATGGTATGTAAATTTCATGGATTGGCAAGTTTTTATAAGAAGTTCACAAGGAATTTTAGTGGGACGGGAATAAAATAACTAATGTGATGCACAAATATAGAAAGGATTTTATCAAGACTAAGAAAGAAGAACATAGTTTATAGTATTTGAAGAAGAAGATAATTGAGTAGCTATTATTGGCATTAATAGATTTCAATAAGGTATTTTAGGTAGATTACAATGCGAGTGACACATCAATATGAGTGATATTGAGTCAATAAGGAAGACCTATCACATACTTATGTGAAAAATTAAATGATATGAATTGTAAATTTTTAGTGTATGGTCAATAATTCCATACATCTTTGAAAGTGCTCAAGAAGTGGAGGCATTATTTGTTGCCTAGGGAGTTTGTATTATATACAAACCATCAAATAATGTAGTTATTTAATAGTTAAGGTAAATTGAATGAGAGACATATTAATTGGGTTGAATTCATATAGAGCTATTAATTTTTGTTAAAAATAGGAGTGGAAATTCACACAAAGTTATAAATACATTGAATATAAGAGTTATTTTGTTGAACAAATCGAGAGTGGAAGTCATAGGATTTGATCTCATGAAGGAAAAATATAAAAAGATGAATATTTTAGAGATGCATAGATAGTATGTGTAGAACCACTGAATAGTGATAGGACATCATGGTTATATTATTTTTTTCAAGACAAATTTTTATTTTGAGGTGCACATTTGTGTTTATCGAGAGGTTTAAAGCACAAAAAATTGATCAAAGAAAAAAATAGTGAAGGTTTGGCTAATCATTTTGGTTATTAAAAAAATTAGAGTAAGTAGTGGATAACTATTTTTGACTATGAATGAGTCTGTATGTGGACAAATATGTTCAGGAGTGTAGAATTTTACAACTAGCAAAAGGGAGAAGTCAAAATGCAAGGTTGTATCATCCATTGCCTATTCAAAAAAAACTGTGGGAGGATATAAGTATGGATTTTTTTAGGTTTTGATAGAACATAGAGAATAAATGATTTTAATTTATAATTATGGATTTATTTTCAAATATGACATATTTTTTTTCTTGTAGATATACTAGTGATGTGACAAACATTACTAACTTGTCTGTCAAGGAGATTATGAGGTTACATGGTTTGCCACACAACATAGTATTATATAGAGATGTGAAGATTATTAGACATTCCTAGAGGATGTTGTGAAAGAATTTGAACACAAAATTATAGTTTAATTTAGCATACCATCCTTTGATAGATGTATAAATAGAGGTAGTCAAAAAAAGTTTGGGTAATATGTTGAGATGTTTAATTGAAAATAAGCCAAGAACATGGGATAATATTCTGGCCAAGCTGTGTTTGCATATAATATTTAATTAAATAGAAGTTCATGTTGGACACCATTTAAAATTGTTTATGGTTTAAGTCTAAAAGGAGTTATAGAGTTACATGACATAAGAGGTGAACAAAGGAAAAGTGTTGAAGTAGAGTATTTTGTAGATCATATGAAATAAGTGCATAAGCAAGTACACAAATAATTGGAGAAAAGTAATACATAATAAAAATGACTTGAAAATGTGAAGAGAAGAGGAGTATAATATAATATTAGAGCTTTATTCTTAACATACTAAAGGAAAGAGATATTTACAAAAAGCACATATGATAAGAAGAAATGGAATAAGATTATTCAATGCAAAGTGTTATGAAAGTTTGTAAAGAATGCATATGAGATAGAGTTACCCAAAGGGGTTGATATATCACCTATTTTCAATGTGGTTGATTTGTATCTATATTATGAAATAAAAATGAGTAAATGTCAAAATGTGTATTCTAAAGAAATAATTTGGATAACACATATGCTGGAAAATGAGCGTGATGAAGTGGAACATGGGATTAACATATGAGTTAGAAAGACTGCATGCATAAAGGAATATATATAATATTGGTAAAGTGGAAAGGTCAGGGAATTGAATATGTGACATGGATAAATAAATTATAAGATATAAAAATAAGGGATACCATTAACAAGGTTATTAGAAGGCACATGAACATGAGCTCATGTTTCTTTGTTACATAGGGTGTATGATGTAGGAACATCTAAGTTCAAATGCAATATTGCATCAAAAAAAAAATTGTTAGTTTAGTAATTTTTGATAAGTTTTGTTTTGTATAAGTTTATTATCATGCATATGTATTTATAAAAAAATTATCATACATTTCGCACAAACATTAGTTGTGTTATTTCGTTCCACTTATCTTGTGTAGCTTTGTGTAGCCTGTGAGCGTGCTTGTATATTTTATGCAAGTATATTTTTGTGCTTAGTTAGTTTTTATTTGTATAAATAATATTGTAAAGAATTAAACAAGCATAGATATGAAAAATTTGTAGTGTATTTACAAAAGTTTGTGACAACTTATAGAACATCAGAATATTCTTTAGATCACTAGAGAGTCTAGTTATTTTCCATGGAAGTATAAAAGTTTGTGAAAGTTTTTGGTTGAGTTGGTCCTTCATTGCATTATCTATGTGATGGTCTATGAGTCATTCAGGGTGTGTTTAGTGTTATACGATAATTATATTAAGTGAATATGAGGATAACTTAAGAATTTTTAGTGTATTTATTATTTGCAAAGTCTTATGACTTAGCTTTGCGAAGTTATGACTTTATTTGTGTGCACTTATTTTAGGCACATATCATTATGATGTGTAATGAAAGGAACCATTGATTTATTTTTTAAATTTAATTTAAAAATCCATAAGAATCTTATATGGAATCATTTAATATTATCTATGGTGTAGTATGTTGTGATTTGTTAAATTATAATGTGATGATGCCTTATAATTAAAAGATACATTAATATTTATGTGTCACTAAGGTGTGTTAATGATGTTATTAGATGGACAAGCACTTAATGTAATTAGGTGGTCTTTTACCTTTATAATCATTCCCCTACACTTGTACAAAGGACATGGCCTAGAGTATTGAGCTTAGTAATAATTATAAGTGGTTGTTCTAAGAGTTGGGATATACTTTTAAATATTGTGATTTAGAAAGTAGAGATCTATAGATCTAGTGTTGTACTGCATATCATTGTGATATTATAATATCAATGTTGTTATTTTTTTCTTATCATATTTCCTCGTAGTTGAAATATAATAAAGATATAAATTATGCATGATGAATTTTATTTCATATTACATTATGTATTCTTAGGGATACATGGTCTAAGGCATATATTAATTGAGACCACCAATTAAAGGTTGATTTTATTTAAAACTTAACATTTTAATAGTGGGAGGGTTATTCCTATACTTTAGCTTGTTCATGGGAATCAACTTAACCTTACGGTATTTAACTGTATGGCACATGTCATGGAATAATTAGAAGTATTTTAACATAATAGAATAATGGATAGATGCAAGTAAGCTTTACTTGAATATGATTATTACTTGTTATCAACCATATGATTTGGTATTTTTAAAATCATAGTATTATAATAAAGGACATAATCACTAATGGGATCATTAATTCCTTGAGTTTAGTAATTTCAGTGTAAGAGACATTCTTGCTAATATTGATAAAAAAATGAGTTATCCAAAGGATTGAAAGAATGTACTATTTGAAAAGGAAGGTCATGAAACCATTTCAATGCATGCACTTAAGGCTCATAGGAATATTTTTTTTATAGTAAATTATAATTAGAATAATAATATAAGCATGTCGTATGGAGTACTCTAAGATGTTGATCTAGATCACCTTTACCATCATATGGTGTAAGCTTCGGTGCAAAAAATCTTGTAGGAAAATGATACATTGAAATATTTGGGGTGAAAGGATTGTGTAATAATGCTTGATAATTTTTTGAATAACCCACTCTATAAAAACCTTATTTTAGTTGCCTAATAATTTTTTGAATAACCCACTCTATAAAAACCTTATTTTAGTTGGAAAACTTTGGATTGAACACCAATAAGAGTTTGTATAATATCTTAATTAGTAGGTATAGGAGATTGATTAGAAATAGATGGTATCACCTAAGTATAAAACCTAGGAGGCAAAAAATTATGTTACATAGGGATAACCATACAAATTTGAAGATTAACTTATATGGCCCCCACATTAGGTGTAAGCATCACTTGTGTAGCCATAGATGCAAAACATGAACAATAGTAGTAGGAGTAATGATTTGACTGCCTATTTTAGAATCTATGCCTCTAAAAGGTGGATTGGTATCATTCAAGATCTCAATGTTTCTTTCCTCAAAAATGGGGTATTTAGTAAGTTTTTTATTTTTAATATCTAACTACATGTAACACTACATCAAACATATGTGGACTTATTTTAAGATATTTTATAAGGTTGTGTTGATCTATATCATAAAAATGATCATGATAATCAACATGATTTTTTTTATGAGCATCCACTTTAATTTTATCTTTCATTATGATTATATTTGAATAAAGGTAAAAATCTATCTGGAAGTCAAACCCTAATGAAAGATAAATTTGAAACACTTATAAAAATGAAACCCTAAGGTATAAAAGACCTAGGGCTTGCTCATGCTCAAGTAAATGATAATATTCACCAAATTGTTTTAATTATTTTGTGATTTATGTGATCTAAATTAAATAAGACTATGAATATTCAAATTATGTAAAATGAGACAATAATCATACAAATTTGAATGTAAAATGATAGATTAATATTACACCTATAAGATTAGATATTGACAAAGCAAGATGGAAAGGATATACTTAGCTTATTTCCATTTTTTTCATTGCATTCATCATTGATTTGGTAACTAATCTATGTCTACTATGTAACCACTTAGATTATAATATTTTAGCTCAAACCCTGCTTGGACACTATTGGTAATAGTGAGACCCTTGCAGTTAGTTTATATGTTTTATTTTTTATTTAGTAATTAAATGTTATAAATAAATAAACTATTTAAAAATTAATTTAGGCTATATAATATACAAAACTTACATGTAAAATACAATAATTTATAGAATTTGAAATGAGCTATAAAAAGTAAATTGACAAATAAATATGCAAACCTAGCTCAACTCAATTTGTGTTAATTGTGCAGGCTAAATATTAATGAAAACTAATTTTAATGATCCCTAAAATGTATCACAGCTAAAAACATAATTTGATAATGTGCTAGGATAAGGGAAAAGTAGGATGACATGGATGCATTTTGGCCTTGTCTATTGGCTGTGGGTGTGTCCTTATTGACTGTGTGATTGATTTTTCTATGTGAGCACTTGTGGCTATCTTTGAGGGTTTATGATTGACTGTCTTGATTTCTCATATTAAAGACATGTAAAATCCAAACCCTAGTTTTTACATAATAAACCAAATGGAGATCAAATCTGAAGGGGGTAATTGGTCAATAAGAATAGTTGAACCTTCCTTAGGAAACCCCACATAATCTGAGTATTGCCTACATATCCTAAAAGGGCCTTAGGCCGATATAGTTCTCCCACCTAGGTGTATGTGTGAAATAGTGGATGAAATATTAGTCATTCTTTTTCTATGATTATACTTCATATAAGCATGACAATGATGTATTCAACCTTAGAACCTATAAATAAATTAATAATTTAGTAGATATAAACTTTGTATAACTTTTTTGATAGATTGAAATTTATCCATAGCCTCTAATAGGACCCTTACTTATATATTACTGTTGAATTCAAATTTGGGGTCTTATTGGCATGCGAAGAGGTCAACTTGAAAATAAAAATGGTAATAAAAGATATCATTAAATACATAAAAAATTGAAAAACTTTTGAAAGTTATGCTGGGACAAGTTTGCATTCCCTAGACAGGGCCAAAGTGTGGGCTTATTTGTGAAGTGTAGCCTTGTCAAAAATACATAAGGGTAAAAGGTAAATACAATATGATTGGGTATCCCTGAGGTAAATTTGAGAAGATAAAAAATAAATATATAAATTATTAAAATATTAAAATAAAAGTCATGAGTCTAAGACTTGAAACAATATATGAAAATAAGTCCTTCGTAAAACATTAATAGTCCTAATAAGCAAGATTATGAAAAATGTATGTTTTTGAAAGATCTTGTGTCAAATTTAGGTGTCTACATCTACCAACCATTTATTTTAGTCATGTAGTGAAGCAAAATTACTAGATTAATGGAGAAAAAAAGACCTAAGTGTGAATACACACTTTGTATTTTTAATGTAAAATTTGATTGTGTAACATACCTTAATTCAAAACCTATGATAATGTCACTAGAAGTAGTTATTGTTCATTTTTGAAAATTGAAAATTTGATAATTGAAAATTTGGAATTTGATAAAGAAAGAAAGGAATGAATGAAAATGAAGGAGTATGTAATCTAAATGCTATGTAACTTGCAAGTGGAGATAGGGTGCTTTCAATTTTATTTGATTATTGACTAGGGAGAGTGAAGAATTTTGAAAATGATAGTAGGATGAGTGGTAGGCCATTGGGTGTCACTATACCATAACCATATTAGCTCTTAATTGTGGTGAAATTGAGATTTATCAAGTCTTAATGAGTGAAGCTTTTGAATTAGACAAGGGCATGCTTTCACTTTTCAAGAGTGATTTGAAGAATAATATAGTCCTAACCATTGAGTATCACTAGAATCTAAAGGGAAAATAAAAGAAAAAATGGGATGGAACCATGCATCAAGTTTACAAAAATGTAGATATAAACTACTATGCCCTTAACCTATAGAACATCTAGGGAAATGTGTGGATAACTTATGGCTTACATACCTTTCATATTATTTTTAGAGTGAGCCAAAATTGAAGATCAAGACTAGATAACTACAAATGCATGAAGACAAAAACTTATTGTAGAAGTGAAATCAAACATGAGAAAATAAAAAGCTTCATTAGCCAAAATAAATTTAGGAAAGGTACATATATATGTGGAAGATATAAATGCCTTCACATCCTCATGAATGTGAGATTTCTTCTATAGTGACCTAAAATAACATATAGGAAAAAAACCATTAAATGAAATAAAAACCTACACTAACACCCCATTGAGTGTAGCTTAGGTGGGTGGAGAATTGTGTCCCAACAATAAGGACTGATGAAGTACCCAACTATATAATAAAGAGATAACTAGGAATGTCCCCTAAAATATGATGATAAAGTAGCTTGCATTCTAAGTAGAGCTTAAAATATGACCAATGTCAATGATGAAATCCTCTACCTATTAACCAAGAAGATCCATCAACATAAAACAATGTTTCTTCCCTTTTACAGAGGAAAAATTGCTATGCCCTTAACTTATAATGCGTCTAGGCTATGTGTGGCTGACTTGTGGCTTATACATCATAATATTATCTTGTTGCATTTCTTGATGTTCTTAGTATGGTCGACCTATGTAATAACCATGGCTAAGTATAGTATATGTAGGAGGTAGTGGTTAGTCTTTTATTATCATATTGTGAATTATGTTCTTATTGCATTATTGTGGAGGTTGCCCCATTGAAGTGGCTTAGTCATAATATTCAAGTAATCTTCTCATTTGGAAAATTTTATTATGTATTTACTTATTCTACTCTTAATTCTACCCTATATAATTCTAATATTATGAATCATCTAAGTAATTTCCTTGCAAGTGGTATCAAAGCATCGATTTGGGAAAGTTTTTGTATGCATTTTTTTTGGATCTAGCAACCTGAGCACCAAAATGCCCCCAAAACATAACTTGTGATCCAGGAGGATTTGATTGTTTTTGTCAATGTAGTTTTGTTTGTGAAGTTTATTCTAAAAAAAGAAAAAAAATGTTTGGAAATTGTTTTTACCTTGTGCAAATTAACAATCCTTCAATTCATCTCTACGATATGATCACAATGGTGTATTCCACCATTATACTTTTTTGGGAAAAAAATTTCAACCTTGTGCACAATAAAAATAGTTGGATTCATCTCGATGAGATGCTTGCAATGGTGTATTCCAATGGTACATTTTTTTAGGGATAAAACACTCCTAGGGTTTGTGCATACCTGTTCCAAATACTCAAGATCATAGGAAAGGGAAAGAAAATCCAAAAATTCCTCAAAAGGATGACATAGAATCTAAAATTTTTGATCCATATATTTTGAAGGTAGTTCAACAACTAAAGTCATAGTTTTAGGGCATGGTAAAAAATATGATTTTGATATAGTTCAAGGGGATATTACAAGTTTGAGAGGGGACTTGGATAACATGAAAGATCAATTACAAAAAATATTTGGGTAATTGGGAGCCAACTTATTAGATGAGCCATTGTAAAATGATCCTCCACCACTTTAGTTTGGTTCTCTTACTCCAAATAATACCAATACCAATTTTGGCCCTAAGTTGATGTTACTAAAAGTGGACCTACATAATTTTTATGGTAATGATCCACTCACTTTTCTCACTCAAATTGAAAATTTATTTGATCTACATCAAACTCCATGTTCATAAAAAGTGGTTATGGCCTCTCTCTATTTAGAATTTGAGCCATTCATTTGGTATCATTGGTTGTGTGCTCAAACTAAAAATAAGGGTGTCCCAGTTTCATGGTTAGTATTTTTAAGGAGTTTTAGCTCCACTATCACAATAATGTCTCTAAAAATTACTTAAGTTAGCTTGTTAAGTTATCCTAAACTAGGAATATCAAGGACTACATTCATCAATTTTAGAATCTCTCTTTACATATGGTAGACATCACTGAGGAAAATATGATTGACCTATTTTTGGGTGGGCTCAAAGATAACATCCAATTGGAGGTTTACATGTTTCATCCTAGTATTATCTTTGAGGTCATACCAAAGGCATGCATGGTTAAGGAAAAAGAGCTGATTAGATGTAGACCTTTCACCAATGTTCATGAATGCACCTTTCTAACACCATTATTTCATCAACCTACCAAATTGACACCTCAACAAGTGGATGAAAATCATACAAAAGGTTTGTGTTTTATCTATGAGAACAAATGGATCAAAGGGCATCGATGTGATTAAAATAATTTATTTTACATTGAAGGTGCCAATGGTGATGAATAAGATGAGGAGGCTTCAGGGGAAGGGTTATAAGAACCTGATGATGAATTTGAAGATTCTCAACCTACTATTTATTATCAAGTTGTTTTAGGCATTAGTACTCCTCAAAGTCTTAAGGTGGTAGGGTTATTGAAGAAATAAAAGGTGACTATGTTAATTGACTCTGGGAGTACACATAAGTTCATCAATAGTAAGTTGGCTACTCATTTGAATTATTTTATTTACCTATCTCTAGAATTTTAGGTCATGATTACAAATGGTGGTACAGTCAACTATTCTAGAAAATGTCATCATATTAAGATTGCTATGGGAGACTATTTATTATATTCTCCTATATTTTCTAATCCCATGGGAGGAGCTAACATTATTTTTGGAGTGCAATGGCTCACCACTTTGGGTACTATTGAGATGATTTTTTTAGAATTATCATGAGGTTCCATTCAAAAGGAAGGAATTTTGAACTACATGGATTATGGGCTAAATCTCCAAAACTAGTTAGTTCCCATTAGATGATGAAGATTCTAAAAAAAGGTGTAGGATGTTTTGTGGCATGCCTATTTTCCATGGAGGTTCAACCAACCAAGGATTCTACACATCTTAATTTGTAAAAAGTGTTGGATGACCATTCTATTATTTTTGGTGACATGCCAAAAGGACTCTCTCTAAGTCATGCACATGATCATGCCATCATACTCATTCCAAGAAGTAAACCACCCAATATCAGAACATATAGGTATCCCTATGCCCAAAAGATTAAAATTGAAAATATGGTACAAGAAATGTTAGAGGCAAGAACCATCTAACACAATCATAGTGAATATTCCTCCCTGGTGGTCATGGTGTGGAAGAAGGATGACAATTGGAGGATGTGACCAAAATAAATGAACTCAATAAATACAACATCAAAGATAAATTTCCTATTCTAGTAATTAATGATTTTTTATATGAGTTACATGGTGCTATTTATTTTACCAAGTTAGATATTCACTCTGAATATCATCAAATTTCCATCCATAATGAGGATACACCTAAAATAGATTTCATAACTCATGAAGGCCATTATGAATTTATGGTCATTCCTTTTGGCCTTACAAATACACCATCTACATTTCAAAGTTTGATATATATGATTTTTAGGAAATTTTTGAGAAATTTTGTATTAGTGTTTTTTGATGATATCCTCATCTATAAAAAAAATTGGGAAGACCATTTGAAGCATGTGAAATAGGTGTTTTAAATTTTGGAACAACATAAGATTTATGTCAAACCTTCCAAATGTGATTTTGGTGTCCAAAAGGTGGAGTAACTAGGTCATATTATTTCACATGGAGTGAAATTTAATCCTAATAAAATCTAAGCAATGATGGAGTGGTAGGCTCCCAAGTCCCTTAAAAACCTCAATGGATTTTTGAGGCTGACTAGTTACTATCACAGGTTTGTCAAAATTTTTGGTAGCATTACAACCCCACTCACCTCTTTTATAAATAAAGACTCATTCTAATGGACTGATTTAGCTACCAAGGCATTTGAACAACTAAAAATGGTTATGTGCACAAATCCAATTTTAACTACTCCTAATTTTTTAAAAACTTTTATTGTGGAGTGTGATGCATTATAATATTGCATGTGCATTGTACTCATGCAAGAAGATAGACCATTGGCATTTGAAAGTCTCCAACTTAAGGGGAAAAAAGGCTCAAACTAATATATGAGAAAGAGATGATGGCTATTATGCATGCAATAAAGTAATGGAGACTATATTTGATGGGTCATCACTTTTAGGTAAAGATTGATCATGATAGCCTCAAATATTTTTTGGAATAATGCTTATCATCTAAAGAAAAATAAAAATGGGTGACTAAAATGTTAGGCTATGACTTTGAAATAGTGTATAAGAAAATAAAAGAGAATGTGGTGGTGGATGGCATATCTTGATAGGATGAATCAGTTAAGGATTGTTATGTACCATGACCATGTGGTAGGTAAATTGGCTAGAGGAAACAAAATCATAATGGGAGGATGGTAGTCATACCAAGGATTTGATTCATAATCTTTAGTAGGGTTCTAAACAAATATAAAAAATTCACATAGAAGGGGGAACACATTATGGTATACATATATGTTATACCTTTGTAAGCATTCTCTCCTCAAACATAAAATTATTTAGGAACTTCATACCTCTCCACTTGGAGAACACTCCGGATTTTTGAAAACATATCATAGAATCAAGCAATAATTATTTTGGGAAGGAATCAAAGGGGATGCTCATAAATATGTGGTTGAATGCATGGTATGTTGATAAAATAAAGGTGAAACCATTAATATCTTAGGTTTTTTTATCCTTTATCCATCCCTAGCCAACATTGGGAAGAGGTTTTCATGGATTTCATTACAGGTTTACCAAGGTCTAAGGGTAAAAAATGTTATCATGGTAATTGTGGATCAACTCAACAAGTATGCTCATTTTTTCTCCTTACCATAGCCATTTTTTGCCAATATAGTATATTATACTTTTTTCAATATAATTTAAAAATTGCATGGTAATCCAAAGATCATTTTAAGTGACCAAGATCCCATACTTAATAGTAATTTTTGGATTGAATTATTAGCATGTTTGGGTACCCAATTGGATCATATCTCATCCTATCATCTTCAATATGATGGAAAAATAGAGGTAGTCAATAAAAGTCTCAAAGGGTATCTTCATTATTTTGTTTTTAACAAATAGGATAAATGGGTTCATTAGCTGCCACTTCTTGAGTGGTAGACTAATGGTTCTTTTCACACTTTTTCAAACATGTCTCCCTTTGTGGCATTTTATGGGTATCACCCTTCATCCATCACTAAAGTTTTGATAGTGTATCCTAAGGTTTGATCTATTTAGGAGCACAGTCACCATCAATAGGAGGTGTTAGTTAGTTTGTGAGAGAATTTAGTAATGGCATAAAATCAAATGAATTAGAAAGCAGATCAACACCATAGTGAGTGAAATTTTGACATAGGTGATTGGATCTTTGTGAATTTACATCCATATAAGTAGATGTATCTAAAGTAATAGAAAAAGGATAATAATCTATCACCTAAGTATCATGGCCCTTACCAGATCTTGCAATAAATTGGTAGTGTGGTTTATAAGTTAGAATTACCCCCATCTAGTCACATACATTCGATATTCCATGTATTTTGCCTAAAGAAAGCAATTAGATAGAGAGTTTCCACTTACTTTGAGTTACCTAAATTAGATGAATAAGGAAGAGTCATTCTAGAGCCTGAGGAGATCCTTCACATGTGTACTAAGCAAATGTGGACTAGATTCATTAAGAAATATTTGATCAAATGGAAGCACATGCATTCTAAAGATGCCACATGGGATGATGAAGCATTCCTAAAAAAACATCTAGGTTTGATTCAACATTGAGGACAACATTATTTTGAATGGGAGGGGCATGTTATGCCCTTAACTTATAGTACATCTTGGGATATGTGTGGCTGACTTACAGCTTACACATCTTCATATTCGCTTGCTGTATTTATCAATGTTCTTAGCATGGTTGGCATTTGAAATAACCATGGATAAGTAGAGTATATATAGGAGGTAGTGGTTAGTATTTTATTATCATATTATGAATTCTATTCTTATTGCATTGTTATGGAGGTTTCTCCCTTGAAGTGGCTCAATCATAATATTCAAGTATTCTGCTCTTTCACCAATTGTTATTATGTATTTTCTTATTCTAGTCTTAATTTTGACCTATATAATTCTACTATTACAAATCATCTAAGTAATTTACTTTCAAAAACCCAATACATGTATTAAAATTTTTCCCATTCTGTAATGGAAGATGAATGCATTAGTATGAATATCTTTGAAAGTGGTTCAAATGTGATTTGTGGCATAAGTATAGAAAAATTGTGTGTAGAGGCTAGAGGTAATGCCACTAAAGT
This sequence comes from Torreya grandis, assembly GCA_037957365.1. Classification (NCBI taxonomy): domain Eukaryota; kingdom Viridiplantae; phylum Streptophyta; class Pinopsida; order Cupressales; family Taxaceae; genus Torreya; species Torreya grandis. The sequence goes on along the minus strand of JARHVA010004800.1, from coordinate 324,269 downwards.
AGACCAATTAGAAGAATGACATGGAACATTTTATAAAATAATGTCCATGTTAAGTGAAGAGTATGGCTAAAAAAACCTCAAAAATGAAGAATGGCCTATAAATGAAGCATGCAAATTTAAAGAATGAATATCCAAAAAAAGAGATATGTTGTCAAAGTTATCATTAGGTATACTCTCAATGTCAATGTAGATGATGTGATCCTATAAAAGATTTATAAGAGTAACATTCTACATGAGAATGGATGTGGATTCTACAAAAAGATAGCACAGGTTTTGTAAAAATTCATCCCATAGTGGGGGCTCAACAAAGAGAAGAGTGATATCCAACAAGAATATGTCATCATAATAAATAGGAGTAGGGGAGGAGAAGAGAGTATAATCTTAGAAGATATAACATGAGGAAGAGGAGAGATATCAATATCTATAGAATGGTCTCTGAAAAGATTATGAAGAGTAATTCAAATAGTGCTAGGACACTCTGTGTGCTCCAAATGGTGGTGTAGCTCCACGAAAAAATTAAACAAAAAGTAACCATAAAGGGTGTGGGCACCCATCCATATAAAAATGGATATAGGTCTTACTAATGGAAAAAATACTCCATGCAAAAATGCTATGAAGCATAATTTATCCTTTCAAGAAGAAGGGATAGAGAGGAATATTTCCTCATAGTGGTCTATTGAACATATTTATCAGAGAATGGATGTCAGACTTAGTGGAAAATGTATCCATAAAGGAGAGAAATATATGCAATTAGTAACACAAGTGATAATTCATGCTTAGAAGATGAACATTAGAATTAGTCAAAAATGCATAAAAAAATAAGAGCAATTTATGCAATTATGACACTTTAGTTACAAAACATGAGTGTGCAAGAGAGAAATGTAACCCACATTAAACTATAAAGGTTCAATTTTATAAGGATAAATAACAACACCAATGTATAAAGCTAAAAAAAATCACACTTCTAAAAAATTGACACCTAAAAAGGAGTTTTAGGCTAAAAATTATGTGAGTTTGAAGTTCTTACTCGTGATTGCATAAATTTTGGGTGTGCAAAAGTTTGATTCAGTTTTTCATGGAAAATTTGAGCCCCCTTGGGTTGGTTATGATCAAGGGTTAAATCCCATATGAACAGGGCATAATCCTTAGGATGAATGCCACCCCTAATGATGTCACCTTGGGGTAGTTTTATGATGTCATCTTGGTGGACCCAATTCCACATGAATAGTGTGACTTCTACCATTATTAAATTTGATGTTTGTAAGCACACCACTGACCTAACTAAAGGAGTGGTGGAGATAATTAGAGGTATAAACATGAGGAAAAATTTATAAAGGGTTAGAAACAAGAGGGTGGATATGTAGGAGGTCAAAAATAAGGGGTGAAAGAAATAATGAACTTCCTACATATAGGGTAGAACCCACTACCTTTTTATGTACTGGACAAAACCTATTGAATGTTTACACAAAGGGTGGAACCTTCTAACCATCTAAGTAAGCATTGGATCTTGAAAACTATTTGAGGGATGCTTAGAACTTGATGAATATCTGGATAAGGCTTAGATCTTGATGCCTATCTAGGCAATGCTCATATCCTATCAACTGTGTGGATGAAGTTTAAATTATGACAAAGGAGCTTATAGAAGGAAAAAGTTCTACCAAAGGTTCAATGTCCACTTAAGGGTCAATGTTTTCCAAGCCATAAAAAACATGTAAAAGATGTAAACCCACTAAAGAACTTTATCTCTATTTTGATCTAGTATAACTATGGAAAAACTAGAAAAAAAACCCACTTAGTTTCTTGAGAAACCCAAGAAAACCATAAATAGTTTTTCCAACAAGTCTCCCACCATACAAATTTAATAAAATTCCAAAAAAATACCTTCAAACCCTCTAAAAATTGTTAAAATTGACTATCATGAAATTAGTCATGTTTATAGTTGATCTTAGATTTTTACACCTTATGAACCCAATGACATAGTTTGTTTTTCATGAAAAAAAATCAAAAAGAGTGAACCTATAAAAATTGACTTTTCCCTTGTTCTTTTTTTGAATCTAGATAAAAAAAAGGACCCCAAAAGAAGAGAAAAATATGAAAAAATGGTGAATCTACAAAATACAAGTTCAAATAATGTTAATTTTATGCCTTAGAAGCTAAAAATTCAATATTTTATAATAGAAGATATGACTTTCAACTACCAGAATCATCTCTGATATCATGTTGGAGTGGGCCACAATCGAGGATCAATATTGGATAACTACAAATACACAAAAAATCCTATTCTAAAAGTGAAATCAAGCATGAGAAAATAAGAAGTTTCATTAGCCAAAATAGATGTAAGAAAGGTACACATAGGTGGAAGATAGGCATGTCCTCACATTCTCATGAATGTTGGAGTATCTTCCCTAATGACCTAAAATAACACCTAATCAATATAAAAAACATGTGTAGGAAAAAACCATTAAATAGAATAAAAACCTACACTAATAATTATCTTAATGCATTTATTTATGTTTTTAATATGGTTATCCTATGGAATAACAATGGCTAAGTAGAGTGTATATAGGAGGTAGTGGTTAATATATTATCATCATGTTGTGAATTTTAATCTTAATGAATTGTTGTACATTGCCCCCTCAAAGTGGCTCAATAATTATTATCAATACATCTACTCTTTTATCAATTATTCTTATGGATTTGATTATTCTACCCTTAATTATTTGATATATTATTTCATTATTATGAAAAATCTAAGTAATTTCATTACAAGTGGTATCAGAACATTGATTTAGGATATTTTTTATAGATCTTTTTGGGATCTAGTATTGTGGCAATTGGAAGAGTTGAAGGATTTATAAAACATAACTTGAGATCCAAAAATAATTTATTTTTTTGCAATTGTAGTATTGTTTGAAGTCTTATATATATATATTATCTAGAATTTTTTTTATACCTTTATGTGAATTAGTAGTCATTGGATTCATCTTTATGATATGATCACAATGGTATAATCTACTGGTACACTTTTTTTGGGCCCAAAACCTTCCATCCTAGGGGTTGTGTATGGTTGGTCTTAATACTCATGGATATAGGAAAGGTTAAGACACTCTAAGAACTCCTCACAAGGATGACATGGATTCTAGAACTTTAGATCTGTTAATTTTTTAGGTGGTTCAACAAATTCAATTAGATATATAAAGCATGCTAAGTAAGGATGATATTAATGTAATAAAAATGGAAATGAATTATTTGTATGATTAATTATCAATTATGACTGATCAATTTAATTTTATTACAACTCAATGCCCGTAAAATAGTCCCCTACCTCTCCAATCAATTTCACCCACTTAGATCAATCACAACTCTATTACATGTTCAAAACATATGCTGTCAAATGTAGAAGTGTGTAAGTTTAATGGTAAGGATCCACTCACTTAGATCAATCAAATATCAAATTTATTTGATCTCAATCAAAACCCAAGTCTGTAAAAGGTGATCATGACATATATTTATCTATAACCTAAATAATTCATTTAGTATAGATAGTTGAGTGCTCAAAATAAAAGTAGGGGCACTCATGTTACTTGGTTGATGTTTATTGATGAGCTAAAAATACACTATCAGACCAACATATTACAAAACTACTTTATTTAGTTAACAAAGTTTTGACATACATATATTGTTAAGGAGTATATTTAACAATTATAAAATTTATCCTTATGTGTGGTTGACATCACTAAGAATAGTTTGAATCAATTGTTCTTAGGGGTGATCAAGGATAACATCCAACTTGAGGTTCATATGTTTAATCTATCATCTATTTCTAAAGCCATACCTGAGTGGAAAAATATTTGGTCAAAAGAAAGGCTTTCACTCATGTCCACGAATGCAATTTCATAAAACCATCATTTTTACGGCTTAAAAAATTGACCCCTTATAAAATTGAAGTGAATCATTCCAAAAGGTTATGTTTTAGTTATGAAATTAAGTGGAGCATAAGACATAAATGTGCTAAAAATAAGTTTTTCTACATTGAATGTGCCAATGAAGATGAAGATGAAGATGATGATGAGGCCTCATGCGAGGGTATGGAATAACTAGAAGAGGAATATGAAGATTCTCACCCTATTATCTCCTATCATTCCCTTTTAGGTATAAGTACTCATCAAACTCTTAAGGTGGTGGGATTATTCAAGAAATAGAAGGTGACAATGTTGATTGACTCAGTAAGTACACATAATTACATCAACAATAAGTTAACTACTCATTTGAATTATCCAATTACATAATTTCAAGTCATGATTACAAATGGTGGTACAATCAACTATTCTAAAAAATTCCATAGTATTAAGGTTTCCATTGGGGACTATCTACTTTATTCTCTTATATTTTATATTTCCATGGGTGGAGTTGACATTGTTTTGGGAGTATAATGGCTCACAACTTTGGGCACAATAGGGATGAATTTACAAGAAATATTCATGTGATTTAATTATGAAGGTATGAGATTTGAATTACAATGGTTATGGGAAAAGTCTCCTTAATTGGTTAGTTCACATCAGATGATGAATCTTTTTAAAAGAGGGTCTAAAGGATTTGTAGAATAGATGTTTTCCTCAGATGTTCATCCAACACATGTGTCTACATATCCTAATTTATAAATGATTCTTAATGACCATCTAATAGTTTTTGGCACAAATCCAAAAGGAATACCACCCAACATAGAACATGATCATGTCATAAGTTTAATTTTAGGTAGCACACCATCAAACATCAAACCATACAGGTATCCATATGCTCAAAAAAGTGAAATTGAAAAAATGGCACATAAGATGCTAAAGGTAGGTATTATATAACATAATCAAAGTGAATGTTATTCCTTAGTGGTCATTGTGTATAATGATGACACTTGGAGAATGTGACCCAACTATAGTGAAATAAATAAGTAAACCATCAAAGATAAGTTCCCTATTCTAGTCATTGATGATTTGTTAGATGAATTACATGGTGCTATTTATTTTACCCAATTAGATATTTGTTTTAGTTATCATGAAATTCAAATAAAAGATGAGGATATACATAAAACAACTTTCATAAATCATAAAGGCCATTATGAGTTTATGGTCATGCCTTTTGGTGTCACAAATGTACCATCTACATTTTAGAGTTTGATGAATATTGTTTTTAGGCATTTTTTAAAGGAAGTTTATGTTTGTGTTTTTTGATGACATCTAAATCTAAAAAAAAACTTTAGAAGAGCATTTGAAACATTTGAAATAGTTATTGTTAGTTCTATAATAACATCAACTTTATGCAAAAACCTTCCAATTGTGTTTTTGGTGTCCATAAGGTGGAGTGATTAGGTCATATTATTTCACATGGAGTCAAAGTCAGCCCTAATAATATCAAAGCTATGATGGATTGGTAATTTATAAAGACCCTCAAGAACCTTCATGGATTTTTGGGGCTAATAGGGTACTATCACATTTTTTTTTAAATTATAGAAGCATAACATCTCAACTCATAGACTTGTTAGAAAAAGATTCATTCCATTAGACTTAACCAACTACTAATGCATTTGAGTAGCTAAAAGAGGCTATGTGTATCACTCTAATTTTGGTAACCCCTATTTTTTTCAAATGTTTATTGTTGAATGATATGCATCATGATATGGCATGGGAGAAATTATTATGCAAGAAATAAGACCCATTGATTTTGAGAGTTGTCAACTCAAGGGAAAAATGTAATCTCAATACAATATATGAGAAAGAGATGATGGCTATTATTTATGTAGTAAATCAATGGAAAAATTATATTATGGGTAGACACTTTCAACTAAAGACTAATCATGATAGTCTAAAAAACATTTTGGAACACAATTATCATCAAAAGAGTAACGAAAATGGGTGACTAAAATATTGGGATATGACATTGAAATAATCTATAAGAAAGGAAAAAATATGTGGTATCATATGAAATTTATAGGAGGGATGAATTAATTGAGGCATTGCTATTTGAAATCAACATTTGGTAAGTAAATTGGTTAGAAGAATCAAGATCAGAATGGGATAATGACAGGGATACAAAGGCCCTAATTCAAAACCTTTAGCATGGTTTAGGTGTTTTTAGAAAATTTTAGTGGAAAGGGAACACATTATGGTATAAAGATATATTGTACCTATGAAGGATTATTTATTCAATCACACTATCATTCAAAAGCTTCATGTATCTCCAATAGGGGGCATTCACTTTTTTTGAATACATATCATCACATCAATCAATATTTCTTTTTGGATGGACTCAAGGGGGATATTAAAAAAATATGGCAAAATGCATGGCTTGTCAACATAACAAAGGAGAAATAATTAAGATACTAGGTCTTTTACAACCATTATCCATCCCTAACTAGTGGTGGGAGGAGGTTTTCATGGATTTCATTATAGGGTTGCTGAGATATGGATCATCATGGTAGTTGTGGATAAGATCAAAAAATATGCTAATTTTTGTTCCTTATCACAACCATTTGTAGCTAGTACAACAGCTATTGATTTTTTTAATAGTTTGAAAGTTGCATGGTACCCTAGAAATCATTGTAAGTGATTGTGATCATATCTTCACCAATAAATTTTGGACTAAGTTATTTTCATGTTTGGTTACTCAGTTGGCTCAATATGATGGGAAAAAAAAGGTTGTTAACAAATGCCTAGAAGGGTATCTCCATTATTTTACATCAGATAAATAAGAATGTTGGGTCCATTAGCTTCCATTAGCAGAATGGTGGTACAACACTTACTTTCATACCTCTTCTAAAATTTATCCCTTTATGGAAATTTATGGCTATCACCACCCATCCATCACTTCATCTTTGAAGGTGAAACCCAAGGTTCAATTTGTTGATGAACACATTCAACATAAATAAGAGATAATAGCTAGTTTAAGGGAAAAATTAGCTATAAAATAGAATAAAATGAAGCATCAAGTTGATTAAGACCATAGTGAGAGGCATTTCGATATTGATGATTGGGTATTTGTGCACTTATAACCATATAAGTAGATGTATTTGAAGCAATATAAAAAGAATAACAAAATTTATCCTAAGTATTATGCCCATTATTAGATCATGTATAAAATTGAAAGTGTGAGACATAAGATGGAACTTCCCTAATCCACTCATGTACATCATGTATTTCATGTATCTTACTTGAATAAGGTTATTGGAAAAAGTGTTTCTATCTAGACTGAGTTACTTAAATCAGATGAATAAGTTAGAATCATTTTGGAACCTAAGGAGATCCTTCACACATGCATGAGAAGGCTAAAAACAAGAGAGCTTAAGGAGTATTTGATAAAGTGGAAGATTATGAATCATGAATATGCAACATGGGAGGATGAAACTTTCATGCAACAATATTCAGATCTGATTCAACATCAAGGGCAATGTTTTTTTGAAGGAGAGGGGCATGCTATACCCTTAACCTATAGTTTGTCTAGGGATATGTGTGGTATACTTATGGATTACATACCTTTCATATTATCTTATTGCATTTTTATATGTTCTTAGCATGTTAAACCTATGAAATAACCATGACTAAGTAAAGTATATATAGGGGTAGTGGTTAGTATTTTATAATCACATTTTGAATTATGCTCTTATTACATTGTTGTGGAGGTTGACCCATCAAAGTGACTCAGTCATTATTATCAATTATTTTTCTCTTTTGTCAATTACTATTATGTATCTAATTATTATGATATTAATTATTAGTTATATTATTCCATTATTATCAAACACATAAGTAATTTCATTAATAATACACTGAGTGTAACTAGACTCAAATGTGGCCCTCTTGTCACTTTACAAATCACACTACAATAGATAGATCTAGATTTGATTTGAAACTTTGTATATTTGAAACTTTTAAACTTAGAAAAAAATTAAAATTTGAAATGTATCAATGTGAACATGAATGCATATCATGCCCCCTATACTCTATGCTAACTTGAACTTGTAATTTGTTTTGAAACTTGAAATTGTTTATTGAAAAATGAAGTAGTATTATTTTGAAAGTTGAAACATAATAAAGGGGAAACATGAACGAGTATCATGCCCCTTGAATTTTGTATATAGCTAGATATTGTATTGATACATTTTAAATGCTATAGAGTGAGTGCATGAAGATGTTATATACCCCCTTGCATTGTAATATAATTTGTATTTTTGTAATTTAAATTTGAATCATTTGTTAAGAAACATATCCCTTAGTCAACACGTATCACCTAATATGTGAAGATTGGAAATTTATGAACATATTTGTGTCTATGTTTGTCCCACTTTTGAGGCAAAGGCTAAAATCAATGAATCATTTGCATTGAATTGAAATAGGTGATATAACATGTGTTTGATAAGTATATTATAAAAGATTGATATTTTTGAGAATATTGAAATAATAGTCATAAACTATATTAAATGGAAGGTGATATCATCATGATTTTGATGAATCTGATGAGAAGATATTTGGATAAATATTATTTGAGATATCATAATTTTTGTTTTGGAAATAGTAATTGGAATGAATGAAACATGAACATAATTTTGATCTTAGGAAAAGGTAAATAATAGAAATAGTATGACAAAGAGTTTTAACAATTCATTTGTATTTTTCTTCCAAAAATATAAATTTTAGAATTTGTAAATAAAGAGAAAAAATTCCTTTAAATAGACCCACTTATATTGACATGATTCAAATGAGTATGGGCTATAATCAAGGCCAATAAGGAGCTAGATATGGTGAGTAAAAAATACCTAAATATTAATGAATTTGTTTTCATGTAAATTTATATATTTTTTTGTGTTATTTATATATATATTTGGTCTTGTTCCAATAGATGTGGTCTTGTCTAGACCCACCATGGTGCTGTCTTGGGTAATGCAATCTTATTTGCATTTCTATATGGTCAATGTGACCTAATTTGTGTTTTTTTATATGAATTATGATGATGTATAAATAAAATATTTAGTGACATAGTTGTTAGGTAACTAGGTTGCACCCTTCCTAAGGAAAAGACTGTTCACATCTACCTTAAACCTAGACTAGCATTGGAGTGACCTATAAGTTGTGGGCTGCCTAAGATGCAGGTCAAACCTCTAATTTTGATGGGGATATATAATATAATTTATCACTTTAACTCTCTATAAGACCTAATATTGTTTTAATGAAAATGGAAAAGATATGAAAATTGATAAATGAACCTACTCTAAAGTGGTGATGCACCAATGATTAAAGTTCCTCGATTAGTGTATCCTTTAAAACCCAATAATGAACTTGATAGAGATTAAAACTAATCAAACCTATTAATATTATTCTAAGCATGAATGTTTTATATGGAGGTTGAGTAAAAATTCTAAAACTTGAAAGACAAAGTCCTAGATTTACACAAGACACTATTGGCTTATGACACTTAAAGAACACCTCTACTTACCAACACTTCATACAACCTGCATAAACTAATATCCTAAAGTTAGGTGAATGAAAGGACCTAAAAATGAAAACATAATTCATACATTATACAAATAAAACTCTCATAAAACACACTAGTATTTAACAAGAAATCTACAAGCATTTTCTATCGATTCAAAGGAGTACAAGTTAATTTTGGTAGAGATTTGCTACACCCAATAGAGGTTTGCCAAAGAAAGAGCTCAATTCCTACTTAAATATAATTTTTAAAGAGAATAGAGAAGATTATATTCATGGGAGAGGCCATGAATGAGGCCAGAGTGGCATATGGTAGTTACAACAGGCCTATCCATCCTCCTCATGTGTTGACAATTCTTCAATGAATCCACTTTATCATTGAGAGAAGGTATGGAGGTTGTAACTCCCATAATTTAATTCATGAAATCTTATAAAATTATAAAAATGTCCTAATATTCCCTCTAAATTGTAGTTATATAACATAAATTGGGTATGGATAGGCCTCCAAGAGGCATTGAACAACCTTTCCTTCAATGTATCTATAGATTTGTCCTTGAAACTACCTCTACCCTATCATAATTATCTTCAATTTGGGATTTTATATCTTGGATGAGAGTTACCAATGCTTCAAGGTGATTCATAAATGACACCATGCTATTCTATTCCTGCTAGACTCTTTTACTTGCAAGTTAAGTAGGCCTATTCTGCTTGTTCTTCATCTTTCTACTCATATTCACTAATTGAATGATCAAATAGTTGGATTAAGATCTCAAATAATTTGATAAGACTTATATAATTATTATATTAACCCATATGCATTGGAATTAAGATCTATTAAGTGTTATTCACCTATAGACACATTAGCCTTGCATGACTAGGCCACTTTAATTGGCTTCATTGATTGGATGCTTAAGAGGAGATAATATAGATAATTAAAATTAGTTACATGGATAATTTTGGCATTGGAGGGTTGAATAAGTCTTGATTTTACCTTTTCCATAGTTTGAAACTTTTAGTTAGGCTTTGTAACACATTTTATACCCAAAACCATGCAAACTTGCATTTTTACGAGGTGTCTGTACAACGTTCATACAACTAGGTGCCATGGACATTAGCCCCTCTAAGATGGAAACATTATCCAAGTCTTAGTCAAGTAAGTCTTGAGCATTTGAATTTAATTTTGATTAAACCTTCCTAGTCAAGTCATGATTAGGGTTTAAGGGGGGTTTAATAGTGTTTGGGGGTCTTAGGGATATTTATTAGGGATCAAAGATTGGATATTTGAACAAATTATGCCAAATTAAATCCAATAGACCTCCCCACCTTAAATAAAGTGTTAGGATCCCCATGAATTAAATCCAAGATATGATGCACATTTGAATATGCTCTTTGTGGGAGAAACATACTCACTAAGTAACTCTTGTATGCCTATGATAAAATGGTCCATTATAGAGACTTCTCTTGAGGTTCAAGGTGATAAGGATGTGTTTGAACATCATAATGATTCCTCTCTTGAATGTTTAAAGTGTTATTGACATTCAAATGTCTCTCTACTCCACCTTTTGGTAACATAGTCATATTGGAGATAATGGATCACTATATCTACAGACATATATCATGAATTTTGGTCTAAAGCCTAGGTTTACAAGGCATTCTTGCATCATATATAACCTAAAAATTACCTTAGATATCCTATGAAGTAGCATCATTGGATTGATTAGACCATTTGGATCCCTTTGGATGTACATGGCCGTGAATTCTAACACCTATGATTTTTTGATTATTGAACCAATCATGGAGGTAACTTTGATGACTTATAGAGGACTTTTAAAGATGATATAGGACTCATTATCCCTTCCTAACTTCATTGTGCACACAAATACTCCCCATATCCTTTCTTTTGAGCTCAAACTAACACTTTTAGGCCTATTCCATATAATTTAACTCCTGCACATGCCAACCAATGAGTCATTATGATGATTAAAAGGCTTGAGGAGACCTTAAAGGTCAATTCATGGTCAAACCACTTGATTTGGATGGGGTTTGAGGCCAAAATCCACCATCAAGTCACTTTTGGGGTTTATGTAAGGTTTGAGACATTCTCCATCTTAACAATGGTTCATATCTTACAAATATCCATACTAGGAAAAAATGTCATGAATCTATAGTGAATTGACCTACTCATTTCCATGAATGACTAGGGTTTCCATGTAAAGGGTGTGTGGAGATATGAACTTTGGAAGGTGACACAGGGTTATTTGTAGACAATAATGAGTGGTTATTATATTAAGGTTTATTCATAAATGTTAGCCCATAACTTCCAACCAATATTTTAGGAATATTTAGTCTATATGGGGACTTAAACTTCCCTAAGATATTTGTCCCTGAGCATGTATGTGGTGAAGTGGGTGAGCAATTGAAGTTGAGATTCAAGTTGACTATGTTGAGGTTGACTAGCTTGAGTAGGGTTTTGGAGACACTTTAACCATTTTCACACTTATTTACACCCAAAAACTCCTCAAAAATGTCTTGAAAATCCTCATACACCCCTCATTAACCATCCAATTTGTTTTAATTACTTGGATGAACCTTAAGATGGCAGTAGGGTCTATGAGATGGCTTATTGGATTATTTGCATTGGCCTATCCCTAAGGCACTTAACTATAGATTTAAATGTTAAATATTTTATATGAGGTCTAAGGATCCTTATCACCATGTTGAACTGACCCAAATTTTTTTTTGGATCCTAAACTATCTGCAGACCCTTCATGGCATGGACTTACCATTCAACCCACATGACTAACTACCACAAATAGGCTTGGTTTGAGACAAAAAATGGGTATAACCACTATTTTTATAGCCAAAATGGAGGAATGTATACTTTAATTGGTCATTATTACCATTTTTATAAAATTTGGAGACTTTTCCATGCCTATAAAGGCCTCAAACTATTATTTTGGCTCAGACTAGCAGTAAACTGCCTATTGATTGTGTGCTTAAGCATGAACATTTTGAGTATGGCCTTCATCATTATTTCTTGAGGTATTTGTGATCATGGAGTGTACATAAAATATCTCAATTATTAATATAATCTCACATGGTGACTCACCAACTCGATCTCTGATTGCATACACTACCCTTCTCATAACTTCGGGCTCATATTTGAGTATGCTTGTGTGTTCTCAATCGATAATGTTTGAATTCTCATTCAATATTAACCCTAATAATATTTTTATGAGTTCTTCCATTTTACCATAATCAAGGTATGGTCCTTCATATGCATTAATCTACTATAGGTACACACTCATATGTACTCACTATGCATAGGGTCTGAGTATCATGTTTGTATAAGAGGAGAGTGATCAATAAATACTAAAATATGGTAACACATTCATATATTAACTCATATCCTTAGATTTAATAACTTATTATGCTCACACCAATCTTCACACCTTGAATGGTCTACATAGTGACTTTTGGAGACTCTACTATAGTAAGCCTAAAATGATTGGCTATATGTGGTCATTTGCCTTCTTAGTTCACTATATGACCATGTATGACCAACAACCCATGATATAATTTATTTTTAGTTTTCCAAGGGAATATGAAGGTTTTTTGACATGGTATATCCTTGGAAGGAAGGGTGGGGGAGTGAATGAAGATGACTGTGGGGTGGAGGAGGGTGAAACATGAACACAAAAGTTGGAAAATAGTATGGATGGTAATGAAAACATTTTGAGATGATAGGAGCATAAAAATGACATGAAATGGATGATAATAACCTTTATAAAACATACCACATGAACCTTGAATAAATTTACACATATACCTATGCAAACATGGAACTTTGGAGGCAAAAATTAAGCATACACAACCAAAAGATGGAACCTATGAATCTTTAAGGAACCTTAAACTTTTTAAAAAACCTTAAACTCTAATAAAACTAGTTGTGTGAGAATGGAGGCAAGGAGGATGGTTTATATGTCTATGAGGCTACCATGGAAGTTGGTAAGGTTGCTCCATTATCACTTCAACACCCTTTTTCTATGTTTTTGATTTACATTTGAGGCTCTACAGATGTCACTAAGCCATACACAATGCTCACCATATAGTGGCCTTCAAGTATGCATAATCCCTTCTATTCTTGGGATATTATGAGATGAGAAGAAGCCATTAGACCCCCAACCTAAGAAAGGAGGCATGAGGGAACATGAAACATTTCACCTACTCTACAACTTAGCCCATAACTCTTGATGAAGACATTCAACCCCTGTCCATTGCATAGACCTCTCTACAGATCATACACAAGGGATAGTATTGAAGGTTTGATAATTATATGAGATAAAATATGTGAGTCAAGTGATTAAAATTATATGATAGCATCATTTAAGACCAAAGGAAATAACATCCATCATTAGTTTGAGTAGGCAAGCCAAGGATCCTTGAAAATTGTTCAGTCCAACTTGGCTTGTGTAGATGAGAATGGCATATAAATTCATAAAGTTATTAAGGAAGGTTCATAAAGATAATGAGACCAATCCTAAGACAAAATCCCATGGGTGGAAGCTTCCTTAGTTTACCTCCATTAGACAAGAGCTAGGACCTTCATTCTCTCTCCTCCGTATAGCATAAGCATAAACCTGATGAGCTCTCCTTGCTTGCTAATGAGTTCAAGGGGGAGATGGGATGGTTTTGAGATTCCTTTTCACTAAAACACATTTCTTTATTCTCCATTTGACATTTATAACTTTCCTCTATAAAACCATGACTCCACCTAAGCCAATCCATACTGTATAGATTTGTACCACTTGAAAAACCTCTACAACCTATCATTTATCTACAATTATTCTTATTTCAGACCTAAAGACAAGATTATCAGGTGTTATGGAGGGAAAATAGGGGTCATGTGACATTTTAAACTTGATGGTAAGAATGGAGGGAGTTTAAAAGTAATTATTTAACATGTGTGGGGCCCATTTCGGGCGGTTTAAGCATTGACCATGATGCTAATGGATTTAATGAGGTATGAAATGAAGCTTATGGAGTCTATTGAAGGTGTGTGAGGTGATTTATTGGTCTAAAAAGGTCAAATTAGGTCTCATTATGACCAAAATCATTGACTTTAGCACACATATTTGACCTTAAGAGGAATATCAACTAAATATCATGTCAATATCATATAAATAGACCTTAATGACCTATTAGAGACCTAAAATGAATCATAAGAAACTTACCATGATGTTCTTGAAAGCTTGAAAGTGAACATACCTCATGTGATTGAGCAAACCCAATGTGTTTATGAGCCTTTGTTAAATTGTCTCCTTAGTTCACCTTCACCATGGTATTTTTCACATGTTGGAGCTCCATCAAAGTGATTAAGGACCATCTAAACATGTTTGATCATCATGACAATACTTGATTCAATTTGAATAGAAGTTATGAAGGCTCACAAGGTAGAGCTATAACATGACAAGATATTGGACTATTTGAATAACCCTCTAAACTCACAAGGGTAAGATGCAATCACGAGACTAATGATAAATCAGGACTCAAGGCATTAGGTTGACCCCTTTCTAAGTCTAGGAATAGAAAGTGGTCAATAATAATAAAATATTTAATGGTTGTATAATTTTTGATGTTTAGATGTGATTTTATTTGTGTTTGTAGGGATATATTAGAGCATGCAAGCTTCATCATGGGAATATTAGGAAAACTATCTATAGGATACCTTTGATGGTAGATGAGATGGCCATTATTGATGTTTTAGGGTTAGGATATGTGGTTAAATTGGATTTAATTCCATATGACATGCACATGATGATGATCCTAGCTAAGTATTGGGATTATGACACATTTACATTCTGGTTACCCACATGGGAGTTGATAGTGACTGTGGAGGATGTGTGGCACATACTACATATATTGATAGTGGGTACTTGAGAAGTGGTATAAAATAAAATTAGTGTTGTTGATGCCCATAAATATATAATAGGTCTTGATAGAGGGAGAGGGTATTATACTAGAGAGACCATGATTTTACTATTAGAGAATGTACTTTCTCATGTTTCATGGTTGTAAAAAAAATTATATGTAGTATTGGCCACATTAATTGCTATGTTTGATGGGGGAGTTTATATTTCTTATAGGGTGGTAGATGTTATTCATAGCATCAAGAAATACCTCACTAGGTTTTCATGGGGTTAGGATATCCCATTTTTATAGAGGTTTTCATAGATTGACATGAGAGTGATATAGTAGTGGACTTGGTTTTGTGACATTACATCACTGTTGGGCATATGAACATATAATGGTGATTCAACCATTAAGGATGATGCTATCCAGATGGGTCCATCCACATATGTATATATGGAGATGGATTAATATGAGGTGTGTGACCTAAACGAGTATTATGGACTATTATCAAATGTTAGATTGATTATCGATGGGTGATGTTATATAGAGGCCATACTATGGCTTTGATGGTTGGAGAGAAAACACAATAGATTTGTGGTAGGTAAAACTTAATTATTGGTTTCATAACCATTTTTTAGGTGTATATAAGATATTTTTGTTGGATCACATGACCCAATAGTTTTGTATTGTCCATGTGGTGCCCCAAAAACCAATTATATGGCCATGGTCTATTAGGGATCCTGCGTGAGAGGGGGGACAAGCTCAGCTTACAATGGATGAGCTAACTCCCCTTCATATAGATGAAAGTGATGTCATGATATATGCTCTTGATGTGTATGATCTAGGATACATGGATCAATATATATAGTTATAGGTTCAACATAGGTGGGAAAAATTATTTCTAGTGGTGGAAACACCTACAATGGTGGGACCAAAGATCTTAGGGTGATATGTATTATGTATATATGTTATTTAGTTATCATTTTATTAGTACATTTTGTAAGAATGAATTATATATTGATATTATTGATTTTTTTGATGTATAAAATGATGAGTATTGGCCATTAACTATAGAGTCGACACTTCATGTAATAAAAATATATGCTAGATGGTGTTGTACATGAGGATCTCATGGAGAGAGCATGCATGGTGGGACATGATACCATAATTTTTGATAGATTTGTGATTGATACAATGACATACATGCAAGTGACATCTAGGGTGGAGGATATTACTATTACACGAGGCATTGAGAGTGGAGAGGGATGCATTAATGATTGAGTGAGATCAAATTTGAGCTGATTATCTAAACAACAAATATTGTCTTCCACTATGCCATCAAACTTGAATATGAATATTTTTACGGAGTATGTTTGTCTTAAAGAGGAGTATGCAATTGTGTGAGAGATTTTAGTGTCCTATGAGGCCCATGAGATAATTCAATAAATATTGAGGCCATGATATCTAGGATGTGATTTGAAATTGTAGACACCATTGATAAATGATATAAATGAGGATGTTGATATATAATATGAATTAATTGTTCATGGCCAAGGGCCAATTATTGATTGACACATGCATTTGATTATGTTATGTATGGACACTTTGAAAGTTTCATATATATTTTTGAAAATTTTATTTATGTGTATGTATGAGTCATGCTATGTTGGTGTGGGTTGATAGAGTTATAATTAAGTGATTGCATCTTTGTTTTAGGATTGTAGAACTTTTAAAAATTGAGAAAATTTCTAACTTGATGGGAATAAAAATGCAAAATAATCATTTGTTTGTTTATTGCTTGCATTTTTAATAGTTGATTTATTATGAAAGTGTATTTCATTATGTTCAATATGTGATTGATTTAATTGATGTAATCATGCTAACGTAGGCAATTTAGTTGGCATTTTGTAATTGTGCTTGTTAGGAACTTCTTGTGTTAATGAATTTTTATTACTTATGTTGAAAATTTGGGAATTATCAATGATATTTTTAGTGTGATTATAAAAATATGTTGAAACCATTGTATCTTGTGTTATATCATTTTGAGACATATTGCAGTTGATATTTAGAGATTCAAAGACAAAATGGAGACTTGTTTAGTTTTTTATCAAGTTTTTGAAATGAAATAATTTATTTATTTAGAAGCTCTTTTAATTTTTATTATAATAAATAACAATACTTATCATGCTGTCCATTAATACCATGATAAGTAAAAAATGGTTGGCCTCTAGTATTTTGTAAATGATGAGGAGGGTGATAGTAATTAGGGAGTTGTGTGATTAACCTTTTGTCCACTAATTTATTTGAAATATCATGTGGGTAATTATTAAAGGAAAAGATAAGCGGTTACATTGTCTTTGATGTAAATAAATGAGTATGATTAGTCACTTTAGAAAGAGATTATTTTCCATTATGTAAGATTTTGACTTGTTCAAAAATGGATTTAACTTTATACACTAGATTATTAATATCAAAATCTACCCTTTTATTAGGGAATTCTTTAGCATGTGAATTTCGAAAATATAATTTGTAATTTGTTTTTGATTTATTGGGAATATGTGAATTGAAATTAGATTATTGGAATTAATTATGTGGATTTTGGATATGTAAGCTAATGTCCCCATCCATATTATTTAATACATGAACAAAACCCAATTCTTCCTCTAGTGCTAAGGCTTCATAACAAATAGATATAAATTACTCATAATTGTGATAGAGCACCTTCTATTTTAATGGATAAATTATACTTGTAAAAAAAAATATTGTACTTATAAATCGATTGGTTGTTAAATTAATTGATGCATTTATGTCTTAAATCTTAAAATGTAATAACAAACTTTCATGGATTTGCTTTGATGCAAAGAAGTTAAATGTTCATAAGTGACCTTATGTCCCTTATTTTGAATATATTGTATCAAAAAAGCTTCTTCTAAGTCTAGACAGGTGTTTAAGTATTCAATAGGGAGAAAATGAAACCAAATAAGTGTAGATCCTTATAGAATTTAAGGAAAAAATTGAAATAACATTTAACTACCATTGTAACCATTCATAGTTTCTCAAAAAGCTTTAATATGTAGGTAAGGGTCCCCTTTTTTAGCAAATATAGAAAATTTAGGCATATGAAAGTTAGGGGGTAAATGTGCATACAAAATATTGCACATAATAGGATTAACATAGAACATATTAGAGTCAACCAAGGCATGATATAGTTTACTCTTTAAGGATAACTAATGTACTTTTTCTTGTAAATCACCTACAACATGCATAAAGGATATGACTTATTGTGAAGGAATGTTGAGGTTTTTAAGAGGTTAATTTAAGGGTTTAATTATATTATTAATTTTAGCCATTGGAACACTATTTATAATAGGAGAATAAGGTGGAAGGATAGGCTTTTCTTTTGATTTGGGAGATTCATTGGATATATATGAATCAATTATTTCTTGTTGAGAAAAATCATTGGAGACAATATTAATAATAATAAATGCATTGTAATGATGTGATGAATTTATCTTAGGGTTATGATATTGTGGCATAAAAGGAGCATCATGCGAAGACAAACATGAGATTGAAGTAGAGGCAACATCACAAGTTTTGTTAACATGAATGTTATTACTTTGAATATAACTTGTGATGTGATAAGGGAAGAGAGAGGAGGTTGATCCTCTTTGGTTTCCAAATAAGAAGAGCTATGACATGTAGGCTCAATATCGACCATTTATGAAAGAGAAGGGATAACATCATTATTACTAGTATTTTTTTGATTAAAAAGTGCACTTCTATTAATTTAAAAAAAAACTTATAGGACAACACTATTCATTAAAAAAATGAGTGAAAAAGTCACACATCAGATGCAAAACTAAGTTAAGAGATCCTTGGGAGAAACCAAAATCCAAAATAATAGGCCACAACTCAGCTGATAACCATAGTTAAATTAACTCAAGTGAACATCAATCAAAACAAGATAATGAAATAACATAAACAATAAGGAAAATACTAAGAAATAGATGTGAACATGGTGATTGATAGAGGAGGTAGAGGTAGAGGGTATTGAGGATTCCCTCCCCAACCATCTTGGGCTAGGGGATTTTCATCCATAGGGAGGGGGTCCCAACTATTAGTTTGCTAGTTAGTTTCAAAATCATGCTGCATCTACGAATCTTGGTGGGGAAGAGAGATATATAGCTCCATCTTTGGGAACTTGTCCTATGGAGGGGGCATCCACTTCCCACCACCACCATATCTACCTCATATCCTCTTAAAGGAGATGGCCAATGATAATGAGGATAAGAGCTCCTCCAAATTTGAGACCTCTGACTCCAAGAGTGGTGGCACCTCCCCCTACACCCACGACCCCCAAAAGGAGAGTGGTGAGGTATGGTATTAGGTGGCTCATGGCTAACTTCATAAGGAGCATTCCCCCAATGGTCTAAGAAGAGCTATAGATTATGAAAGTCAAATTGGACCTTGTCTATTTGACTCTAAATCCGAAGGGTAACATTAGCAATCATAATAAATTTATTATTTATAATTTTTTTTCCATAATATCATTATTAAAATATTATTGATTTCTATATTTTCAAATATAAAACAAAATATCGGTATAAAAATCTGTCAAAATATGTTATATCTTGTAGGTAATAGGTTAGAGTCCCCTAGGAGAGTCATTTTCTAAGTGAACATTTTAGGCCTAAACAATTTAAAAAGGGTATGAATCAATCTCTAGGATGACTAGGCATGAAGGAAAAAACAAAAGAGATGTTTGATGGTCTCTAAATGATGATAGGCCGAACATGTGGGGTTTAACACCCCCTTGTGCTTGATCTTATTTACCATGGGAAATCCCTAGTAAAGGATACACCAAAGGAAGTGTGTTATTTTAGGATCAATATAAGCCACCCAAATTATATCAAATATTTGGGCCCAAACCCGATGGAGGGACTAGAGAGATAATTAGTGGTTAAGAGTCTCTATGTCAATATGCTGATGGGATAACAAATTGTAACCTAGTCAAGGATAATATTGATGGAATTATGTGACCATATGTAGACCAATCCTTTTATGATGGAGTGAGAGAGGAAACTCTAATCTTATGCAATTATTCATCAAGTATGGATCTCTACAATTTATAAATGGATTATGCATCTTCCTTAATAAGATGTAATTTGACCTTTAGCATAGTCCAAGGAATCCAATCCTTACATGCCTTACTAAATATTCAGTAATTGTGAGAATACCTTTCTTAAATAACCTCAATATTTTTATCTAGAGGACCATGGTAAAAGGGACATTATGGAAGGTCAACTAAGGAGACCACCATAATCAATGGGAGTTTAGAGAAAGGCCACTTATAAACCCATACCCCAACCAAATAAGGTAAGGTTTGAGTTTTTAACTAGGCCCTCCAAATACTTTGCATGATAAATGTGCCCCCTAATTTGACAGACACTGGTGATATAAGTGCACTGTGGAAGCCTATGCCTTGCTAAGATTTTCTTCTGAGTGGGCAACCTTGATAAAAGTAGTGCTTTAGAAAATTTTTCTAGGCTTCATCACCTTCAAAACTTTTTATGATACATTTAACCCCAAGAGTGGTCCCTTGAAGCTTGATGTTAATAAGCCCCAACCTGCTAGCTTCTTTAGGATGACAACATATGGCCCAAGAGACTCGATGAAAGCCTTGGTGCCTTCAAAATTGGCCCATAAAAAGTCTCATAGAAGATTTTCAAGCTTTACATAAGAAGAATTTTAAGGGGTCTAACAAGATAAATAGTACACATGAGTATCAATTAACACCTTATAATAATTTTAGAACTTTCTGACAAAAGTCAAAGGTTTAGTGATCCAAAAAGAGATTATTTTATCCACTCTTTGAAACATGTAGGACCAAAATTCTATAGGATAGGATCTAAAAGTAAATGGAATGCCTAAAAATTTAAACTAAACCCTTAAAAGGATCCATTTCCACATATATCCTTCCAACCAAGGAGGTTTGGGTGACAAAGATTGGTGGTAGCACTAGGTTTTATGCCATTGGATAGATCACCCATATGCAAGGCAAAAAATATATAAACATTCCATGGCATGCTTGGCAGAGTCTTAATCTTCCTATAGAGTGAGGAAGTAGTCATAATCAAAGTTCCAGTTGATTAACTAGTGGTCTAAATTAGGTAGAGATATCCCTTTGACCAGACCCTTAGAATCATAACTAGCTAATAGATAACTAAAACCTTTAACAATCAACACATAAAGTGTAGGGCCCAAGGGACAACCTTGTCTGATGGATTTATGGAGTTTAAAGTGTTGATATTTGGAGCCATTGATGGTGATGTAGGCCCTAATATCTTGAAATAACATATTGATAGTATGAAAAAACTTGGGATCAAACCTTAGATCATGTAACATATCTATAATAAAATGCCACTCTATCTGGTCATAGGATTTTAAAAATCAATCTTGATTTATAATTCCTTCTAGTTAGATATTCTAGCACATTCCATACCTTACCATATGACAATAACATTGTCTAGAATATATCTATGCTGAACAAAACTGATTTGCTCACTTTGCATATTTAAAGGAAGAAAGTGTTTGATTGTAAGAGCTAATGCTTTAGATATGATTTTTTTAGGAGACATTAAATAGAGTCATGGGTCTCTAATTGGTAATTACCTTAGGATCCCCTACCTTGAGGATGAAATTGATATTGCCCTAATTGATGGGATGACCTAAATAATTCGTTAGGACCTCTTGAGAATAAACTCTATGGAGATTAGGTCCAATAGTATCCCATAGGGTTTGATATAATTCATAGGGAAAGACATCAATACCTAGGGATTTATCATAGGCCATCTACATAATAACATCCTTGAGGTCATTAACACTTAGAGGTCTATCTAAAGCAACTCTATAAGATTCCTAGAGTTTACAGGGAATCACAACAAGACATTAAGAGTAGGAAACCTCACAAGTAGGAGATGAAGGTTTGATCACAAAGACACCATGGTAGTGATGAATAAAGGCTTGAAGGATATCTAGAAGTCTATTAAGACTATCTAAAGCAATTATAATTGCTTTGATTTTATAAGTAGCTTGCCTTGACTGAAGGAGAGGAAAAAATTCTTGGGTCACTTTGTCTCCTACTTTGAACCAATACATCCTTACTCGGAGTTGGGCTCCTCTGGCATTATAATCCTCCACAACCTAAAGTTTATGTCTCCACATGGCAGCCTTAGTCTATAAATGTGCAGATTATAATTCCTATGAAACCCTAAGGTATTCATGGTTTGTAGCATTATGAATGAATTGCATGCGAATATCCATTTGTTTTCCATAAATCCTAAGGAAGGAAGTGGTACAAGCTATAACATCAGAATAACACTCAATCTAACTAGTATCCCCTATGGGTCTAGGATCCAGGTTCTAAATCTGAGTGATATGTTCCATAGTATTCTCATTCTTGAGATGGAAAATAAAGATGTATAAATAGGAACCCTAAGGTTTAAATTGAGGGGAAGTCTATTCTATGAAAAAATAGATGGGATGGCGGTTAGCCAAAAAAGAGTCTTGAATGATAGACATAGGTCACCCATGAACAATAGTGAAGAATAATAGATCTTGCTCACTAAGTAGGGCATTATCAAGACATTTTAGGATTCTATATTCTCCTTGATGGTAGTTGGACCATGTAAACCATAGGGAAATTTCCCTTTATATGATGATTTGCATTAAAGGCCTAAAGTTTATTTTTCATGTAGAACCAATCTTCCCATTCTCCTACACACCATCTCATGGGAAGGTGACCCTCTTTGTCTTCTATAGATTCGATCATGTTAAAGTCACCACAAATGTTGAGTTGTGGAGCTAAAAGCTTCAACTCTTCGCAAACAGGTGGAACAGGAAGGTTGCTCAGATCTAGGACCACCGACATCAGTAGTAGGACCGACGTCAGTCGTGACCAGTGCAGAAGGCCACCAGCGATGACTGGGAGTCGGACGACGTCGGTAGAACCAGACTAGCAGGGATCAACGTCGGTCGCCTGTGTGTTCTAGAATTACTCGTTACACAGATAGTTAGTTAAGTGAACGAAGTGTTTGCATGTAAAGGCCAGTTAGAGTCTTTAGCTATGAGGATAATTGTCTAAATTAAGAGTCTAAGTTAGTGTTTGAGTTAGGAATCTATTTATAGACCCATTGGCATGTATTGTAATTAAGGCATGAGATAGAAAGGAAGGCAAGTAAGTTGCTTCCATTGTAAGATCATTGAGTTTCAGGTTGTTGCAAGCTCATAGGGGATCTACATGTGAGTATGGTCTATTGAATTGTAGGTTGCAGGTTCATGGGAGATCAACTTGAAGTACTTTTGAGTGCTTGGTGAACTGGCAGGGTTATTACTGACTAGTTGGAGAGGTGAACACCAATTCTGTTTGTGAGTTGGTTGTTGGGACCATTTTTTGTGTAGGAGAGTGTTGTGTGAGAAGAATTACTGTAAACTTGAGGTGTGGTAAACCTCTATAAGGTGAAAGAGTGTGGCGGCTCTTTGTTATATTCTTTTCTGTAAAGTGTTAATACAAGATAGTGTATTGTCTCTCATATTCTATGCTATTGGTGAATTCTAGCTACTTGTGTTTCTGGTTATTTTTGCATTTATAATTGCTTATATTTGGTAATCATACTGTGCTCTTTCTAAGGAGCAAGATCCAACAAGAGGAATTAGAACAGGTGTGTTTGTTCTTGGACTTGCAGACATGTAACACATGGGTGTTAAAAGAAGTCATGCATGTCCCAATTCTGGAGCGGAATTTGATTTTTGTTAGAAGTTTGGGTGATGAGGGTTGCACAGTAACTCTCACAGCGGACTCTTGGAAGGTTACCAAGGGTACACTTATTGTAGCTAGAGGTAAGAAAGTAGGTACGCTTTATCTATCTACTTGTACTACTGATTCTCTTTTTGGTTTTTCTACTTCAGCTGTAGATTCAGAGATGTGGCTTGATAGGCTTGGTCACATAGACAAGAAGGAGATGCTTGTTCTTGAGTCAAAGGATATGCTTTCAGATTTGGAAGGTATGGATCGTGGTTTCTGTATGCAAAAGAAGAAGGTAACGTTTCTTGAGGAACCCGATGTTAGTGACAAGAATAGGAAAGCCTTGGTTTTCAAGGAGAAGGTGACGGATAGAGTTCAGCACAAGATGCAGAAGAATTCTAAGTAGAGCAAGGGTGATTTGGACAAGGATTTGATCCAAAAAGAGCTTGCAGGAAAAAGTCAGGTCTCACAAGAAAAACACAGAGACCGACATCGGTAGGAAAACCAGTGTCAACGTCCAGACAGGGACCGACGTCGGCTATGTGCAGACCGACGTCGGTGACTCAGGGCAGATATCGACCGACGTCGGCTAGGGGAAAATGATGTCGGCAAGGTGGCAGTCGTAGGAAACTGACTTTGGTCATTTGCAGACTGAGATGTGATCTGCATCGGTTACTGAGACAAATTTTGGGTGGACAGCAAGCTGTCATGGAGTCTCAAGCACCCATATGGAGGACTAAAGGTGTAAGTAAGTTCTTAAATTCATCATTTCCCTTCTTTACACTACTTGTTGCATAGGACCAAAAAGTTGTTGAAGAAGCAGAACATGTAGATCCAGGAAACAGTGGGAGCTAGGCATGGATGAGGATGTGATTCCTTGGAGGAGAACCAAATAGGTGTTTTGGGTAGAGTGGCCAGCTGGAAGTAAGCACTGAGAGACGAATGGATGTTCAGGATAAAGAAGAGTGGAAATGGATACATGAGATGGAAGATCAGGGTATATGGTCTTGTATTAGCTGCAGGGCAATGGAGGTTTGATTATTGTGTTTCTCTTTACCAGGTTGGATAGTATTAGCTACACTATCCTATTTCTGTATGATGTGCTTGTTGTAGGGTTACATATACAGGTATTGCTGAACTAAAGGTAAAGCTAGTTCAGGTGTTTGTCATGGAGAATCTGGGAGAAACAAGATTCTTTGGCATGAGTGTGTTCTAGAGACATGGTAGGTCATTTGTTGACTTTGTTTCAAGATGATTGTGTGAAACCGGTTAGCACACCAATGGTTGGACAGTTCTATGAACAGGTGTTCTGATTCACACAATGAGGTTGAGTGCATGGTACGTACTAAACCTGAGTTTTCCCAAGTAGTGGGAGTTGTCACAAGATTGGAGCCAATCCAGGAGAGAACAATTGGAGGATAGTTCAGTGGATTCTTACAGGGACTAGCAGGAGGTGCACATGCTATGCAGGTTCAGGTTATTTTCTACATGGTTTGTAGATGTGGATGTGGCAGGTGATTTGGATGATAGGTTTTGCACTACAAGTTTGTGGTGGTTGGTCTTCAAGAGTGATCTTGAGGAGGGATATAAAGCCAAGGGAACAAACTAGACTAAGTACAGGTACAGGTACAGGTACAGGTTATAGCTATTTATCTCCAAGTGGGAGATTGTTGAGTTGTGGAGCTAAAAGCTTCAACTCTTTGCAAACAGGTGGAACAAGAAGGTTGCTGAGATCCAGGACCACCGACGTCGGCAGCAGGACCGACGTCGGTCGTGACCAGTGCAAAAGGCCACCAGCGATGGCTGGGAGTCGGTCGACGTCGACAGAACTAGACTAGCAGGGACCGACGTCAGTCGCCTGTGTGTTCCAAAACTGCTCGTTACACGGACAGTTAGTTAAGTGAATGAAGTGTTTGCATGTAAAGTCCAGTTAGAGTCTTTGGCTGCAAGGATAATTGTCTAAATTAAGAGTCTAAGTTAGTGTTTGAGTTAGGAATCTATTTATAGACCCATTGGCATGTATTGTAATTAAGGCATGAAATAGAAAGGAAGGCAAGTAAGTTGCTTCCATTGTAAGATCATTGAGTTACACGTTGTTGCAAGCTCATAGGGGATCTACATGTGAGTATGGTCTATTGAATTGTAGGTTGCAGGTTCATGGGAGATCAACTTGAAGTACTTTTGAGTGCTTGGTGAACTGGCAGGGTTATTACTGACTAGTTGGAGAGGTGAACACTAATTCTGTTTGTGAGTTGGTTGTTGGGACCATTTTTTGTGTAGGAGAGTGTTGTGTGAGAAGAATTACTGTACACTTGAGGTGTTGCAAACCTCTGTAAGGTGAAAGAGTGTGGTGGCTCTTTGTTATATTCTTTTTTGTAAAGTGTTAATACAAGATAGTGTATTGTCTCTCATATTCTGTGCTATTGGTGAATTCTATCTACTTGTGTTTCTAGTTATTTCTGCATTTATAATTGCTTATATTTGGTAATCATACTGTGCTCTTTCTGAGGAGCAAGATCCAACAAGAGGAATTAGAACAGGTGTGTTTGTTCTTGGACTTCCCTGACAACAAAGAATGTAATGCACATCTGGGAGGGAATCAACCAACCATATCCAAAGCAAAGTGTGTTCCATAACATCATTAGATTCATACATATTAACAAGGCTAATTATGTTATTATCAAAGTCAAAAGGAGTCTAAACCACTTGGTGGGTGGGGTTAAAACCATAATAAATGATATTCTATGACAAACTCCCCATGGATAGACTCATGATAGGTGGCCTGATAGAGGGCCCCGAGATAGATAGTGCAAGCTATAGGTTGAAGAAAAAAGCCAAAAAATTGACATCTTGCATGCATAAAACATTCATGTGAACAAAATTTTGACAACTATTCTTGACTATATACTTATAAGTTAGATCAATGAGTCCTCAAACATTCTAAGAATAAAATATCATTAGGAAACATCTAAATTCATATCATTTCTCTTAGAGAGGTCTGAGAGGGCTACAAACTGATTGAAAGCCAAGCCTGCAAGATAAAATTATCTAATCTTGAAGGGTATTCTATTATTTGGCACATAATTCTCATTTGTAGAGGGAGAGAGACTGTATGAGTGACACATTATAGCCTTATAGTTGAGGGTTACAAGCCCTAGATATGAATCCAAATCATTTACCCTTGAACGGGGTTTTGACAAAGGAGCCATAGGAGTGAGATATGGGGAAGACATAAATTGAATGACCTCTTATGGGGATCAATAAATGGGAGGTAAGGGATTAACTTGTGATGGTGTCTAGAATTATCTAGAAAGGGTTGAGTAATGTTACCCATTATGGGCTAGTAGATAACTAGTTGAGGACAAACATTACCATGGGTAATAGTATTTTTCTTGTTATAAATTGTGGTCCACCTATTAGAAGATTGGGGTTTTGTCTCAAACCCACTTTTGTCCTAAGGGCCCAAAGGGGTGAAGACCATTATAGGACATTTTCTAATCGATGGACTCTTTTAGATCTTTGGTGAGGTATATTTTGACACAGACCCTTGTCTGAGGTTGGGATGCATAGAAATTTGGTTTCTCATGATAGATAAAATGGCCTAGAGGATTGATAATATGGTTGACAAAGTTCCATAGAGGAAGATGTAAGCTTGTAAACTCTACCCATACTGGGATTTTAAGCTTAGCTTGTTTAGAGACTTGGAAGTCTTGGGTCCAATGGGAAAAACAACTAGGGTGTTGCAAATAAACCATGGGCCATGTTTAAAAATGGACATAAAATGTTTAGGGTTTGTGAAATAAAACAATAATAAACCCTTAGTGAGGTTTTGGACTCCTTCCAATTTCACCCCATGGCCTTGCCAATGGTTGTGAACCCATTGTTTCAAAAGGCTCTTGGGAGGAACTTGACCCATAAAGTAAGAAATAACGGTAAATTTTTAAAATAATGATAGGATTTATCAAAATCTTGTAAATATAGAACCACATTTGGTAGATTATCATTAGATTTATAATCAATACCTTATGGTAAACCTTTGAGATAAACTTATGAGCTTGTTTTGATGCCATAGCTTCTCTAGTTCCCATTGGTGGTGCCTACACCAAATGATGTAGAAGGGGTGAAAATAACCATTTAATACATGGTAAGGTGACAAACTCCCCAAAGGGTGGATGGCTAGCTTGAATCAACATAATAAATGTACTATCAATAACCCCCACTTAGATCAGATAGATTGATGGTGTGAAAAACAAACTATGGGAAACCCTAAAAGCTTACAGACCATAAGTGATCCATACTCTCCTCTCTAGAGTCAGGTATTTATATAATAAAATGGCTCCATTAATAATAATACTAATAATACTAATAATACTAATAATAATAATAATAATAATAATAATAATAATATTATTATTATTATTATTATTCATTTTCACTTCTAGATAAAAAGAATTAGGAATTTGTTCATGAATAATACTATCCTTCTTTATACATATTTTATGTCAGTTTATTTTATAAGTGTGGATGAAATAAAGTTAATTAGCAACATGGAAAGACAAGTTAGGTGTGAAAGGATAAGGTTCCTCCATTTTGGTATTAGGTGACAATTTAAGAGAGAGTAAATAGTCATTTTTAGTATGCTCTTTTCCCTCTAAATTAATATTCAATGAAGATGATGAAGGATAATCTAAAGGTGAATCTAAAGAAGGATCTATGGATAAATTTGATAATAGGTTCAAGGATAAGTCAAAAGATAAATACAAAGAGGATTCTAGAGGTGTAGTGAAAAATTTATTTAATGATACATCAAGAGGAATATCCAAAGAAGGATATAAAGATGAATCTAAAGAGTGATTTAAGGATAAATCAAGAGGTAAATCTAAATAAGGATCTAGAGATGAATCAAGAGGGAGATATAAATAAGGTTATAGAGATTAATTTGAAGAGGGATTTAAGGATGAATCAATAAGTGTATTTTATTCCTTAGGTTCAAATTAGTTAGTTGGTTTTACATATTCATGTTCCCAAGGTGCATCAAAATAATATTGTCTATTTATTGTCAAATCATCAAAGTCATATTCATCTATATATGCTTCTCCCATAATATTTTTCTTAGTATGGCTTGTCCATTCATCATCATAACTAAAATTCATAACATGAGTATAGAATAAGTTATCTAGAGGACTAAAATAATTATCATATTTACTTTGACTATCCATGATATATGCAATGAATTTGAAAATAGTAAATTAAAATATAAAACACTTAAATGTTATCAAGTAATCATGCATTTACAAAAGAATTAATGAATATGAGGACAATACAAGCAGAACTAAAAATATAATAAGTGATCTAAGAAAGTATTTGAATGATTGTGTGGGATCTAAAATATACTTGTTCATTTGTAGACTAGTGTTAGCCCAATATTTTAGGGCACTAATAACAAAGGCTAAATTGTGACTGTAGCACACTATCTCTACCTGAAGGTATGGTGAGAGTAATTTCCTTGGGAGATAAGCTCATCTTAGGTGCACCAAAAATAAAATGGATAAACATAGTCACCTCTGGTATAAATAAGGAATCCTAGGCATTTCCAATATAGTGTGAGGTGGAAACTAAACTCCATGCTTAGTGTTATACAATGGCTTGAGTATTGGGGAAATACCCCTCACACCATGATGCATATAAAATATATCATTTATTTTCCCATAATTAAATTCATTAAGTATTTTTAAAACTATTAGAAAAATATTTTCTAAAAAGTTGTAGCAAAAAAATAAAAAATAAAGAGAAAATAAAATCGAAAGATTTTCATGTATAGAGATTAAAAAAATTCAATCCAAGGTTTAAATAAAATGCTTCACTATCATATGTTATCCAAGGTGAAAATATAATTTATTCAGTGTCAAATTAAATATAGGGTCAAATTTTATTTTATTTAAGTGTTAGGAATTTATAAAAATTTGTTGAAAATCTTAGTACAAAAATCAAGCAAACAAAAAGTAATGTTCAAATGAAATTATAGGTTCAACAAAATATTTATATTTATATTTTTGATTTAAAAATCACATTATATAACCAAATAAAATTTTGGAAAAATAATTTAGGTTATATAATATATAACACCTAAATGTAAAATAAAATAATTTATAAAATTTAAAATGAGATATAAAAGGTAAATTAATAAATAAATATGCAAACCTAGCTCAAATTAATTTTGTGTTGACTGTGTAGACTGACTGCTAATAAAAATTGACTATAATAATCCTTAAATTGTGGCATAGCTAAAATTATAATTTCAAACTATGTTGGGACAAGGCTGTATTAAGAGGATATGGTTACATTGTAGCCTTGTCTGTTGACTATGACCATGTCTTGGTTGATTGTGAAATTGTTTTTTCTACATGGGAGCTTGAAAATATATATGAGGGTTTAATGATTAATATTTTTCTCAATTTTTATGTGGAAAACATAAAAAATCCAAACCCTAGTTATTGCATAATAAACCAAATAGAGATCAAATATGAAGGGGGAATTAGATAAGGGTAATAGTCAAACTATCCTTAGAAAACTTTACATAATTTGAGTGCTACCTACATATCCTAAAAGGTCCTTAGGCCAATGTATGTCTCTCACCAAGTGTATATGTGCAATCGTGGATTCCATATTATACGTTATCTCACCTATGATTACGCTTGACACAAGTTTAAAAATGATGTATCTAGCCTTAGAGCCTATAAAAAAATCAACAATTTAGTAGATATATGAAGATATGAAATTTGTATAACTTTTGTGATAGATTGAAATTGATCCCCTTTAACATGACCCTTGCTTATATATAACTATTGGATTTGCATTTTGGGCCTTATCAGCATGTGAGGAGGCCAAATTAAAAATACTAATGGTAATAAAATATACCATTATGTACATAGAAACTCAAAAAACTTTTGAAAGTTATTTTGAGACAAGTCCACATTCCCCATATATGACCACTATGTAGCCTTATCCAAAATCAACAAGACCAAAAATTAAATATATAGAATGTGATTGGGGATCCCTAAGGTATATTTGAGAAGATAAAACTAAAATGTAAAATCTATTAAATTAGTTAAACAAGAGGCACGAGTCTAATACTTGAAATAGAATATGCCATAAGTCCTTCATTCAACATCAATTGTCCTAATAAGAAAGATTATGAAAAAAAAATTGTTTTTGAAAGATCTTATGTCAAATTGAGGTGTAGTAGTGTCCTTCTAGACTGTGAAGGTCTATGATGCCTCAAATAACTACACTTGTGCCTATAAATGTTTCCTATGTCTATATTCACCTTCAATTCAATGTGTTGATCTCTATTTTACTTGTCTTTCCTTCAAAACCATAATCTCACTTTAGATTTAAATATAAACCTTTAAAAAAGGGTAAGTATATTGGTTTGAATATCCTACATTATATTACTCTGAAGAGGGCTCAAACAACATGTAGTTTTCCCATCTAGGTGTGTGTGTGTGCACAATCATGATTAATCTATAACACAATACAATGTTTGACTTTTGGAACTTGAAAAAATTAAAATTTGACTTGTGTTTTTATTCATACTTGGTTCTAGGATTACATTTTTTAGGAATTTTAAGATATGTATGTTTTTGTGATAATGTATCAAGAG
The DNA here is from genome assembly GCA_037957365.1 of Torreya grandis. Classification (NCBI taxonomy): domain Eukaryota; kingdom Viridiplantae; phylum Streptophyta; class Pinopsida; order Cupressales; family Taxaceae; genus Torreya; species Torreya grandis. Next base: position 292,414 of record JARHVA010004800.1, on the reverse strand, counting down.
AGAGCTAATGTATTTCTCAAGCTTTCAAGTGATTCTTAATGTAATAGCCAAGTTACCAAGTGAGTAGTACCTTAGGATTGATTTATATTTATAATTGACTCTTTGATATTTTACCAATTAAAATTACTTGGGATGACCTAATGGAGACTTCCTAATTTTAAAAATATCCATCATGCGTTTTTGGACACTATCAAAAGAAAGTAGACAACTAGGGCTAACCACAACTATTTGATTATTATTGGTACTATTTAGGAGTAGAAACAAGTAAAATGAGATATGAGACACTCTATTTAGGATTATTGAAATTTATTTCACAAAACAAGGTGATCTTAAATATATGCATCTATTAAATTGGTTTGGCTAAGATAATATGTGGGTAGATGGATATGGGAAAGTGTGAAAAATAATTAAATGTGTATGCAAATTTCATGTATGTAAAAGTGTGATAAATTTGATGTTACCAAAGTGTTTAATACCAAATTTAGATTTCTACATATATATAAACTTATCTAATTTGAATTATGGACCTATCTACATGCAAGTTAAATGTAATCACCTAGAAATGACACTTGATTGGTAAGAGTGCTACTTGAGACTACCTATCCCTATCTTATCCATAGACCTATCTTAGTGCCAATTTTCACACTTATCCAACCTTCATTTGGTATACATGCATCCCTAGTCATCACTAAAGTAGTCCCAAACCCTCATTCTTACATCCCAACCCTTCATGCTTCAGAATCTACCACCTGGACACTAGCGCCATAATAAGGACAATAGTACAACATGGTGTTAGTGTCTTGATTTTGGTGCTACTACCCTTTACTTATTTTTTCCACAAATGGATATCTTTACAAATATTAGACCTCATAGGGTCAACCTAGACCTATTTTAACACCCACACAAGCACCATAACAATATATGTACATGAATTTTAGCCTTGTAACCACTAGGTGGAAATTAGATGCAAATTACACATAAAAACTCAAAATAAGTTGTGCATAATTAAGGTTATGAATCCCTATTCTGCCCTACTTATGCATACTACCGTATATAACATTCATAAGCTCATATTACTCAAATTTTTAGTCTCAAGCATATGTAAATCAATCAAGTTATATAATCATACTAGCTTCACTTACACTTACACCAACACTTAGGTGGGGAGAACTAAATCAAGCTTGATCCCTCTTCATAGCATTGTTTTGTAAGTAAATCTCATCATATTGGGGTGTTAAGGATCTCTAGCTTACCCCATTAACAAACACTCTTTACTACTTGTATAAATTGGATACCCTAACAACATAGAGAATGAGGGTTTGATCATAAAATTAATCAAAATAGGTATTCTATAAGGTTCTAAATCTCATACAAATAGGAACAAGCTTGACAGACTCAGACATAGGTACAACCAAAAGCTCAAAATAGTTATGCACAAAGGAAATTACCACTAAGATAAAGACTCTAACACTACATGGTGCTATTTTTCAATTAGGTCACTACTACCTAGGAGGGGTTTTGACACCTATATCCTATTTGTAACACTTAGAATAGTCTTTACCTCAAATTTTAGAATCAAAATATCCTATCTTAGTCATTTTCTAGTTAAGTTCTCATTTACATTATTTATTGATATTTTTAGAAAGGTCAAATTAAGTCAATTTTGTAATAGATCAATGGTTGTATTTATTGCATATTTCTACCTTGATTTACTATACTCAACTCTCTAAAAATATAGGATTTACACGGTCCAAGTCCTAAATGGTTAAAACATTTGATGAACCTAATTTAATTTGAATATTGCATAAACCCTAACCCTAGAAAACCCTATGATTTATATTTCCAACCTTATAAGACCCTAAACTAGATTTATATTTCATATAATCATGATAGATGACGTTAATTACTTTTTGATGCAAAGTTTTCTAGCTTCTCTTGCATGCATGTTTCCTTTCATTTGGATTGAATTAAAAAATGACATAAACACATATGTACATGATGTTTTAAATTAGTTCAAATACATGTCATATTTCATAACATATTATCTTTCTCTCAAGTGGAATTCCATTAAGAATCAAACCCTTACACACATAGATAATTTATAACATAAGCTAGCAAGTATGTTTGGAGTTTAAACGTCATATCTTATGCACAAGAAAGAATTTCCTTCTCCTCCTCATATCCATGAGGGTGATAGTTACTTTAACTCTAACTAGGTCCATGATATCACTCCTCCATTAGATGATTCAACCTATACTATTATTCCTAATGCTCATACTTAGCCCATCGACACCTCTCCCCTATAAGATGTATGCCTAAATGTTCAATCATAAGCAACTAGGGTTTGAACTTATGAGACTCTAAGGGATAAAATTATTAGTATGAGCAAGATAACATCAAAATTACTAAATGAAAATTAGTTATTAAGTGAAAAGGTCATATTATTGGCAAATCACATTACATGTACACAATCTTCAAAATATGATAGTGTAAACCATGTATATGCATATACACCTATGACAAAGTTGTGCCTAACTTTATTTCATATCTAAATCATAAAGTAAATCATAATTCATATATTATAAGTTATTCAAAAATATTAGAAAAGTCCACTAAGAGTTAAATTGAGATACTAAGGGAAATGATTAAAGCTAAGTTGATCAACTTACCTCCTCTATACCCAGTAAGAAAATACATGTATTATTATGCATATCATAAAATGCATGAGAACCACACTGATTACTATTTTATAATTGAAAAATAAAATATAATTGATAATGGATACATATGACTCAAATAATGACACATCATCCAAACAATAATGACACATCTATAAATTCAAAAAGAGTGGTTACCAAAGCATAACTCAGAACAACAAAAGGTTCACAATGCATAATTAGAGAAAGAAAAAATACATAAAACATAGGTAAAATAAGAAAAATATGCACATCTACCTCTCTAAAATGAGGCTCAACTTTCAAAGTAGTATGGGTTTGGTTAAAAATATCGACAACAATTTGATTATCATGGTCAAGGTTTGGGAAACTAGGCCCAATGAATCACTTCTCTTATTCTAGAAGTTGATAATGTTTGTCAACAAGGTTTGGAATTTATTAAACATCCTAAGGCACATAATTCATTGATGTAATTTATCAAGGTAAAAAGTCTATATACACAGGAAATGTTATAGAAAGAGAAAGAACTTAGGTCGTAAATTCAAAATCATGCTAAGCAAATAAACATTATAAAAATAGGATTTCTAGTAAAAGAGCCTCCAAAACACCATATGCTTACAATAAGAATAGTTTCAAAGGGAAAAATTGTAATCAATATTTTAAAGCACAATTCAGAAGGTCAAATCTACAGTATAAAAAATATGATTATTATGATTATTATGATTTTGACAATGAAAAATACTTAGATTCATACTACATCACAATTCAACTACAACATAGCAATAAAAATACACAAGAGATTACCATTACTAATTTTGAAATAGGCCACAATGATAGTGAGTCTCCCATGAGACTCATTGGATAGTATTGTTCCTCCCTTCTTGTACATACTTTACTTATTTCTCACTCCTTATACATAGTTTCATTTTCATGTTGCTTTTACATAGATTATATCCAAAAAATAGAAAAACAATATAATTTATTCAAATATTTACTTAGAAAACACAAATTATATATTGTATGCATTTCCATGTTTACATTTCTTATATTTTCTAGACACCACATATGCTAGCTATCTTAGTATAGTCAATTTTATCATACATAAATGCTTCAATTATTCTTCTCAAGTGCTTTTAGATTGATACAAGACTAAGTTCTACTACACCAATCTATATTTAATATTATTTACCTATTAGGGGTATTTACATAGATACACGAGTTCTTTATTTGACACATTTACCCATTTGGGGGTACCCTATACACAATTTTGATTATAGGTTACATCTTTCTAAATTTTACATCATAGATTTAGAATTTTTATATATTGATATTGATCATGCTACAATTATTCATGTTTTTTTTTGGCTATTTATACTTTAAAATTAGTATATGTACATCTAGGCTCTTACTTATATTTTTATTAAATGTTCATGCATACTTTCATTTATAGCTTTTCTAGTCTAGAATTGATTGTGTCTCTATGATTATTCTATTTGAGGGCATTCGAATATGCCATTTCTCTTTGGACCTACACCATTTATTTTCATTGTATTTATGATTTGGACAAGTGCCCATGTCCTTATGTGTGCCTTCTTGATTATGTATGCAAAAATTTTAACATGTCTTTCTATGTGTCTCTAATCCAACTTGCTTGTTATTTTCATATGTGGACATTTGAACATGTCGTTGTATGTCTTAATTTATTATATTTAGTGACATGTGCCCATGTCCTTTGTATTGTGGCCCCTTGGCTTACTTGCATGCCTCATGTGTGTTGGATGTATGATTTATTAAATGCATCATAACCACGACACTTATATCTTACTTGCTACACAATCTATTTTAGATGCCATGAGGGACCTTATGTATCTCTCCTTCCTAATTGGGTGCCATGGTGGACATCATACCCCATGCCCCTAGGTATATACTTAGTTATTAGTATAATTTGTTGTTACATACATTGTTATATCTATCTCAAAAACCTTGTTAATGATAGACATAACATACATCACACATTACAAACTTATGATCAAATTATATTACTTTTTAATGTTATATATGCACATTATATTGAATTATTATGCAGATATCATATATGATTTGACTAACACATATTTTTGTAGATATTTATATTTTGAGGATAGTTATTGCACATGTTTAACAACTCCCCTCAAAATAGGGGGAATTAATAGGGGTTTGTCAAAGAGATCAGACTATTAAAATGCACTAAGAGTATAATTTTTAGCACACATCATTATATTACAAAAATTAGACTCAAATAAACATAGTGGGAAATAATGACATAGAGATCAGTTATAATTGTATAGAAATTAGATTTGTTAGACATTAACACCTAAATTGGGACACTAACACCACATGGTGATACTATCCAAGATATGGTGCTACTGTCTAGTAGCCTCAATTTTAGAAAAATCTAGATTAGCTAGAGATGTACTATAGGTACAATCCACATTTACATAGGTTCAATTACATATTTACTAGTTTAACTCAAATTCAAACTAGTATAACTTATATTCATACAAATTTAGCTTATATTCATACCAATTTACTTAGATTAGGGGCATCATGCACATCATGACCATTCCCATTTTTAGTTTTGATACTTAGATACAGATTATTCTTACTCAATCCAAAATTTATATGCTCAGATATTAGATTAGGGGGCATGTGCATGACACATTATTTCCATATGCTCACTTAGACACTAGTTAACTAAATGGAATGATAAAATCCATGTCATTATCTATATTGTATACATTAGACACCAGATTATAGGTTGCACACTAGATTTATGCCTTACTCCATCTATAATGGTTGGAATTACCAAGTGGCCTAAAGATACCTAATATACTTGAGTGAGCCAACATCTCTAGTTAGACATTTATAATTACATCATGTAGTTTTAGTTTTGTACGCATCTAGTACACATGGGTAGGAAATGATAAAGTGAAAACTATATTGAGTACTTAAGCCACCCACACATGAGGATTGAGCAAGCCATTAGCTCAGTCCAAGTTATTCATTTATTAATCACTATCTACATGCACACACATAGGTTGTCACCAAGTTTATACATTGGTTCATGTACCTAGTGAGGTGTATTCATTCCTTTTCTCTTCTTTACTCAATTTTATCTCTTTGCTCAGTTTACCTCTTTACTCAATTTTGTCTTTACTTTTAATATATCTTAATTAAGGATTGATCTATACACATTTCACTTATAAACACGTAATAGAGCATGCTTCACATAATTAGAACCAAATTCATGGGCTCCACCTCTTAGGTAGGTCCATGTATGCTTATTTTTCCTTTATCCTAGTCATTTCACTGTCTCATTTCTAAAATAAATGGGGGGGGTAAATATAATAACCTAAAAATGACATTTGAGTGCTAAGAGTGCTATTTGAGACCACATATACCTATATTGGCCCTAAACCTATCTTAGGGCCTATTTTCACACTTATTTAGCCTTTGTGTAGGCCACAAGCATCCCTAGTCATCCCTAAAGCAGTCTCAGACCCTCATTCTTGCATCTTGGCCATTCATGCCTCAGGTTATGCCACCTGAACACTAGTGCCAAATAAGGATATTAGTGCCACATGGTTCTAGTGTCCCAATTTTGGTGCTATTGTCCTTTCCTTCCTTTTTTCAAAAACAAATATCTTTTCAAATATTAAACCTCTTAGGGTCAACCTAGACCTATTTGAACACTACACAAGCACTAAAATAGTATATATACATGATTTTTAGCCCTCTAACCACTAGGTGGAAATTAAATATAAATTATACATAAAACTTAGAACAAGTTATGCACAATTAAGGTTATCAATCTTATTCTACCCTACTTCTGCATACTATCATCTACAACATTCCCAAGTAAAGATTACTCAGATTTCTAGTCTCAATCATATTTAAAGCACTTAGGTCTAAAATCATACTAGCTTCACTTACACTTGCACCAAAACTTAGGTGGGGAGAACTATATCAAGCTTGATCCCTTTTTAGAGTATTAGTATGTAGGAAACTCTCATCATAATGGGGTGTTGAGGATGTCTAACCTACCCCACTAACAAACACATAATTTACTACCTATACTAGCTAGATGCCCTACCAACATGGAGGATTAGGGTTTGATCATAAAATAAATCATAATAAGTCTTATATAAGGTTATAAAACTCCTACATGTAGGAACATGATTAATAGACCTAGACATAGGTGCACCTAAAAGCTCAGAACAATTCTACAGAAAGGACACTACCACCAAAAGAGGGACACTACCACCACATGACACTACTATCTAGTTAGAGTGATATTATTTAGGAGAGGTTTTGACACCTAGATCTTATTTGTGACACTTAGACTAGTCTCTACCTCAGTTTTTAACCTTTAGATCTCTCATCCTAGTCATTTTATAGCTAAGTTCCCATTTACATTATTTATTACTATTTTTAGCAAGGTCAAATTTATTCAATTCTATAACAAATAAATGGTTGTATTTATTGCATATTTCTACCCTGATTTACTATACTCAACTCTTTAACAACATAGGATTTACACCAGCTATGTCCTAAAAGGTCAAAATACCAACACAAGAAAAGAGGGAAAATATGAAAAATAGGCATATAGAGGAAATTAAGGAAGGGGAAAATGGCCCAAAAAGACTAAAAGATCATAATCAGTAGACCAAACCATACAAAATTTGTAAAACTTCAACTGTGACCCTTTAAACACCTAAATTTGGTATAAATATCTTTATTACAATACTTTTAGTATCATTGTATATATATGGATATTTTTTTTGATTCAATAGATTAGTTGTGCATTATTGGTCTTTATCTACCCCATTATTCTATGTATAGCCTTATATTATGTTCATTTTTATGATTTCTTATATTTATCTATTGATTGGATTTTGGGGGTCCACTTTTCCTGACTTGATTTTTCTCATTTTTCCATCTTATGGATTTAATATACCTAATTTTGACTTTAGATAGACATATATCTCTATGTGGATGATATTTTGTGATTATATAACACCTCATTTTTTTATACTTGGCATACTCAGACCTTGGTTATTCCTCTCAGTTGTCTACCTTTCTTGCTTTTCCAAATCTCATATATTCTCTATCTTTATGCCACTTGAACTATATATCTTAGTATGAACAATATTATATTGATGACCTATGTTTTTTTATCTTACCCATAAAACTTAAAATTTACTTATCTTCCATCTCTGTAAGATCTGAACATGTACTTATTTTCTTGCTCCCTAGACACTAACATTCAAGTCAGATAGTAGCATTGACATTATCGTCTTGTCTTGACACAAGTATTTAGTGCCCTAAAGTTATCTAATTTACAAATGAAAATGATCATAATGGTAATAGTAAGTGATTTAATGTGAGTTATTAATCCAAATGGATTGATATAAATACAATATCAACCCTCATTCATTCCTCACCTAACTACACCTAGAAAAGGCCAAAGAGACCAAGGCACTTATCAAAAACACTCTATTGAGAATTCAATTGAAAAAAGTTTCCATATTTACATATAACCTATAGGTACAACACATTTATAGGTTTGAATTACTAAATGAGTATCCTAAGATCCCAATTTTCCAAGTTACAAACTAGGTCATTATTATACTTATTTTGCACACATTATATGATTCACATACAAGCTAACATATAGGGGAGAACTACATCAGTTTGAGGCCCTCTTCAAAGTATTAGATATGTAGGAAATGTCCTTTAACATTAGGATCACTAGGGTCATCTCGACACTATGTTCCCAGTAACCCATTTTCCCAAGGTCATATTAAATATGGAAATCTAGGGTTTTATGATGCAAATAAATCCTTGGGGTTTAGATTCCACAAGACAACTTATTTAAATAGACTTAAAAACCTCTTCAGTAACTAGGTATATGTGAAATAAAGGTATTAAATATAAAATATTAATGAATGTGATTATCTAATCATTTAAAATACTATAATTTAGACTATATGATAATTTTTCTACTCTTTCCAACCTCAAACTTCCATGCAATAATAATGGGATTGCTCTATTAGATTTATTTTAGGACTAATTCAGGGTCTATTTGAACATGGTCCTATGTGATATTTGATATAAGAAGTTTCAAATATTATAAACCAATAAATCCTCTTAAGAAAACCTATTAACACATGCACAAAAATTTTTAGTAGGTTTGGTTAACTCACTTAAGAGATATTTGAATTTATGGGTCAAGGATTTTTGAACTTATTGTCTCTCTTATAGGTATGATATACATAGTCACTTATTTATCCATATAGTATTTTAATATTTTAAATCAATTATATCCTCTTTATATAAATATTTTCAAGGTTTTGACAAAATTTTATGGGATTTAAAGTTATATTTTAAGAGATATGCAAGTTTCTATCTCAAAAAACCCTAAGTTTCTTCACAATTTATAGTAGGTCTAAAAACACAATCAGCTATATATGGAATTTAAAGACACTTGAACCACTAAAATAAATTTTATAATGTAAATTATGGCATAAAATAATTTTGGACCAAATTTCAAATAATTTTGTGGGGTCATGTGCAAGATATAACACTTTTTGTAATTAAAACTCTGTCTTAAGGTTTAAGCCTTATACACAAACCTGAGAGGACTAAAAAATGGATTTATCAAGTTTTATGAACTTTAAAAGTTTGATTAAAATTTAATTAGGTCATATAATACTATTTATTACTCTAAAATAGTTAATTTTCTTTCATACATGCAAAACCACATAGAACCTCTCCTTTTAAAACCTACAACTCACATAATTATTGTGTTTTCCACACATTATTTTTTGAAGAATAAAGCTTTTAGAGAAAAATATGACACAAAAAACATTAAATTTAGTATATTAGTCCAATAATAACTTATTATTCAATTAAAATTAATAAATCCACACTCTTTTATTCCAAAATCTTCTCTTACACTCATATACAGACTTGCAAAACTACAACCCAACCCCTAAAACATGAGAGCCTTCACCATTTATACAATTTTGTTAATTTTTTAAAGATAATAAAAGGATGGTTAAAATTTAATCCATTAAAAAAAAACATTTTAATCTTTTATAAGTTTTATTTTAGTCCCAATTCTTCCTCAATTCCCAATACAATCTTTAAGCAAGGCTAATCCTAGTCCTCCTTTTATGTAGATAAACCTAATCTCATCATAAAAAAACTACTTAAAAGTGTTTACATCATTAAATTGAGGTAATTTAATACATATATAGGTAAATATAATTACCCTTAAACTCTACCAAGACCCTTCAACTATGCAAAGACAATTCAAAAATTGAATTGTCACTTTTGGTGGGAAAGCCAAAAAGTGACCTTATTGACCTAGAGTGAACTTGTGAAGCTGAAATTAATCTTATTATTGACTCATTAAAAATATAAAAACCTCATATAGTGATTTCATGAACTAATTTACAAGATGTCATGATGCCCCTACATCAAACTAATAGGGTACAAAAGAGTCTTTCATGGGCTCTTGCTCATGAGCTCTCAAAGCTACCCTCATACTTATCATTAATTTTTAATTGAAAATGTTATTGATATATATTTTATTTATGCTTCTGCTTAACATTATTCCTTTCTCTCTTTATCCTATTCCTGGATCCCGTGGTCCATTTATCATAGCTAATAATTGGTGTAAATTTGTATTGCCTTCAAATAGGTATCTATCCAATTGAATCTTGAATTCCTCCTTGATAGTGACTCTTTATTGACTCATCTCCAAACTTTATCTTGTTTTTATTTTTAAAAAAAACAAAAAAATTAAATAAAATGACATCTTATTTATGCCTTTGGGTCATATTCCACTCTTCTTTCTTGTTGGTATGTTGTTCATACTTCTTAATTAATGTACTCTGAAATTATTTTACATATTTTTTTAATAATTTCTAATTGAGCTTCCATTCCATACTACTAGTTTGTGCTTTACCAACCTTTAAATCATCAATACCATCATTGTCATTGTCAAATGGATGCCATTTAATTTTCCATTCTTTTTCCTCCATCTTGAATGGTTTTTCAATAACCTATCTTACCTTTAAAATTGATGTACCTTTCACTTGATTTATTTGAACCTTATTATAATGACACTCCACTTATTTATGGATTATTTTATCCTCTTAAACTATTATCTCTTTAAATAAATTATATTTTAAATAACATAGGAAACTCTTACCTTCTCTTTGCTTAATTGGTTCATCCTTTTGTAGTCTCTCTTCTTGACTTATCTTTCATTAATCTTCATCCTTTGTCATATCTAATTTTGATTGGATATCATATTCACTTAGAGTTATTTTTGGACTGATGTTGTCCTATTCCAAACATAATTTCTTATTCAATATATCCTCTTCATGATAAGTTTACCTTTCCTTCTCTTTATCTTACTTCATCATAGACTCTTGAGTTACATCTTCCTTCTTCTCCATATGTTCATGGAGTGTCTCTTGAAAATGCAATCCCATACCTGCATAATTAATTTTTCAGTACTTACCAATTTGTTTTAATAAGACTCCGTGGCCTCTCCATACTTATTTTCATCTCCTCTCTCTTCAAGGATCTCAACATCCTTTCCATACTCTAACTTGATTATGTCCTTCTCAAGGACTTTCCAAACCTATTTTGGGATTCTTACTATCCTTTTGAGCTTATCATGATTAAATTCTTCATACCTCATAAGACTCTCTTTTTGTGGTGACCTATTCACATTCATGGATTGATCTTGCATTCCATTTTAATCCTTTGACCAATATGTTACCTCCTCTTTCAACTATACTTGGATTTCTCTTTCATTACTATGCTTTTCCATATCATTTTTCTTCATTTCAACTACATTTTTAGCTATCTATACCTTTTTTACCACATATTTACATTGTTTATAGATGATTTTAGTCATATTTGTCTCTCTTTATATATATGATTTACAACCTCCTTTCTTTTCTAACATTTGCCTTGTAACTTTCTTGCAATGGTTTTGAAGATTCTTCTTATACTCTCCATTTCTCTTGATTGCTTCATGACCATGGTTCCACCTATATTCTACCTCTTTTTCCATGCTTGGATTTAGTTATTTCACTTGGACTAGAAACATAACATCTACTTATTTGGAACTCTTCTCATGTTCTTTTATTCTACTTTCTTGTCTTGTACTATCCTTAAACTCAATGACTTGCTTGGTTTGAATCTTTATCACTTTGTCTTCCATTGTCTTCTAAAATTTAGAAATATCAAACTGAGCACTCTTTTTTTCAACTGATACACCTATAATCATACACTTAAACAAATTTTTAGAATAAATATCTTTAGGTCAATTTTCCCCTCCAACACTCTATTGCATTAGATTACTTCTTGGTATCCTCGTAATCACTTGTTTCTTCATTAACACTTCCTTTTATTCAATTATAAACTCTTCCAAAGAATCATATAACAATTCATCATCAACTTCAAAATCTTCTTACAAATATTCAAATTTCACCTTCTCACCTAGTTTGTCCTCAATCAAAACAACCTCTTTGAATTTTTATTTTAGCCTTCTTATCATCTTTCTCGTGACATTAAACCTTTTTTGTTTCTTTATTCTTTCTAAAATTGTTTAATAGTCCATTGTACCTTCTTATTAATGTATAATCCTTGTCCAAATGGATTCCATTCTTATACACATTGTTGTATTAGAGCCAAATCCAATTTCATTTCCTCTATTTCTTTTTGCATGTCTATATATTTATTTACCTTATTCATTTCATGAAAACTTCCCATTAGTTTATACTTTATCTTATTTCTTTCAATACCTTGATATGCCTCTTATCAAGTGTTAAAAATTTAATATACTTGTTGGACTTACTAAAGATCATCTATTGAGAAAAAGTTCTAAGGTATGGATATAGTTTTCATTGATGTCATGAAAGTATCATTAATGTCATTACTTTGTTGTTCTTGTGACTGAGTTGATGACTCATGTACTTGAGAGACCTAGTGAGATGGCATAGGCTTGGTACCATGATGAGGTAAGTATTATAAGGCTTGTGAGATGATGGGTGGTAGTGTGTGCTCATGGTATGAGGTCATTTGACATGAGAATGAGATTTTTAGAATAATATAAGAGGTTTCAAGGTGTGATCAAGGTCTAAGTATGACTGGCAGTTTAAGGCCTAGTGTACAAAGAGACCTAGTATGGCATAATGAGGGGTAAAGTTCATTTCCCAAGGTGGAAAATATCTTAATATAATTGAAATAGGTATGAGAGGTTTTGTTAAGTGTGTTAACCAAGTTTGAGGTCATATCTTGAAGGAAAAAGCATGAAAATTGGCGTTAAGTTTTCTTGTGTGCATAGAATGGGGTGTTGTAGACTTGAGAAGGAATTTATTATGATAATTGGCATGAAAAACCTTTTAATTTAGAGATATAAGCTATATATACTCCTTTACTATGGATATTCACCTACATTTACTAACTCATGTTACCAATCTTCTCCTTCTAACTGCATTATCAAATTACTTAACAAATTCTAATGTCATTATCTCTATGCTTAGGTTATAAGAAAATATAAAATATATTTTACTCAGTCTTTAAGGTCTGTACACAAATTATTCTCATTCAAACAAATCATTCTTTTCATTCTATGTTCCTTTTCAAACATACTCACATATTAGTTCCTTCTAGGCTTAAGGCCTTTTTAGATCAAAACCTCTTAATTATTCAATTAAGAATCTAATTAAGTTTATAAAAAAAAATATCAAATACATCCCTATCTTATTAGACTAATTATTTATCTTAGATAACCATTCATTTCATTGCCTACCTTTCTCACAACTTTTAATAGTTGGACAAGGTTTCTTGTAACCCTATTTTTAGGATTTCTTGCCTTGTACTATTCTGTACTATGGAATTTTGAGAAAAAATCATCTTAATAAATACCCTCTATGTCCTTATATATATACAAAGTTTCATTTATTATTTTTGTTATTTGGTCACTCCTCTTACACTTGCTTGCTCACCATTAAGGTCTTTTTAGGTCTCTAATACCCTGTTTACCACACAGTCCTCTTAAACAATACAAACATGCATCCTCTCCGACCATAAACTCAAAATTTTTATTTAAAACATGTAAATATATAATATCAAAAAAATTTATCAAATTTCACTGGTGGAAACAATTTTAAATCTCATTTTTATATAAAAACCTTAACTATAGGGTTTTGACTGTCTCATGAACCTGAGAGCCCATATTTTGCTCATGCACCTTTCATATAAGTTTCAAAGGTTATAATGAGTTTATTGAGGACTATATTACACTTGCACACATTTAAAAATTATCAAATCACAAAACTTACATTTCCATGCCTCCCTTCCAACTCCATCTTGCGCTCACAACATGCAAAGATACAGTCTGTAAACCCTGTAAGAGCACTATCTTGGAAGTTTGAACTCTAACAATGGTTTCCTCTATTTTTTAAGGTTTATTGGATTTGGAAAAAACTATATAAAATATATCTCAATCATAAGCATCAATTCCATGGCCTCTCCTTAATGCTTCACTCAAGTTCTTGTTATGACTAGTTAACTACTATCCTCTCCTTCAGTCTGCCAATGTTTTCTTATGAGTTTTGGTTTTAATGGGAGGTTAAAATGATTGTTTACATATGTTAGGAATTTAAAATGACTTATAACACTATTATAACACTCATTAGGTTATTTCTTTCCTGATTTAATCTTTTCCAATTTCTTCCAATTACACACTACTTGTGCAATCACTAACCTATAGGTCTACATATACTTCATGCAAAGTTTCCAAAAATAAGATTACAAGATAATGAAAAATTAATAAAAAAGATCATAATGACCTTAAAAATTCAATATATGTATTTACAGACAACTCACTTTCACATTTCACTTCTAAAACACATTAACTACTGTCACCACCTTTCTTTCTCTGTGCATATATAAAATATGAAAAAATAGAGCTCTATAGATTCATTTCCACACCATATTGAAACATAGATATCACCAAATTTGATATTCTAGTATCTAGGAATGAATCATATATAATCAAAGAACATTCTTACAAACCACACACCATTATCATTCATTTACAACTTTAGTTCTTTTCAAAAGTAAAAGACTTACATAGTCATATATACCAACTTGGCAGACCTTCTTTTTTTTCACTACTATCTGCCCTATTTCCTCCTCATTATTACTCTTATTTTTGAAAAAAACACACTATATATTACATACCTATCATCTAAAATCTAAATCATGACAAGATAACTATTTTTTGAATCAAGAAACTCTTCAATTTCCTAAACCCACGTAGGGTGGTGTATACCAAGACTACCACCTCATTATTTTAACATGACATAATGACTTGATCTAATATTAAGACCTTTTATAAGACCATAAGGTCTATTACATCATTATTCAATAATTACATAACATCAACATTCCTTTATACCACCTAGCCATCTCTCAATCCTTTATTACAATTTTAAAATTTCAAATTAATAAAAAGGTAGGAAAACTAAAATTGAATTCTACTTAAAATTTGACTTACAACCATGAATTAAATACACATTCTTGAGAAACTCTTGGGAATTCCTAAGAATCCCTTGCATAATACTCCCAAGGGGAGAAAATAAATTGACTATAATGTGCTTTTTCATTCAATTTTTCATACAAATGTGTGTGCTTCTTGCTACCACACCTATGCCTTTGCTTCCTCATCCAAGTACCCCTTTGTTCTTGCTTTTGATGCTACTCATACTACTACTTGTAATTAAAATCAATCTTCTTTATTTGTTTTCTCTCATGATCCTCTTCAATCTTCAAGGCATTGAACATGAATTACCATTCTCTTTCTATGATCTCCTCTATCACTGATATGTATTCCTCTTCATCCACATATCTGATCTACTTCACAATATCTTCCACTTTAGACCATTCCAAGGTCTCTTGATTGTTCATAAGCTTGTATTCATCATCTTCTAGCTTGCTATCCTCTATTGTA
This sequence comes from Torreya grandis, assembly GCA_037957365.1. NCBI lineage: Eukaryota > Viridiplantae > Streptophyta > Pinopsida > Cupressales > Taxaceae > Torreya > Torreya grandis. Next base: position 276,655 of record JARHVA010004800.1, on the reverse strand, counting down.
ACTACTCCTTCTTGGACTTCCCAATCAACCAATTACTCACCTTGCATATTCTCTTCATGGACCATTTATTTAATCTCATCTTCTCTTGACTATTCACTACTTTTCTCAAGCACTCTATGTGCTTATTTTTTCTTAGATGATCCTGTTAACTCTTCAAAAAATCTTATAGTGTCTTGATACAACACATCATCTTCATCTTCAAAATACTCATAAAAAATGACTTCCACTTCATTACCTATTATCCATTTGCTTTCTTGATCACCTGCTATTTAGTTTTTATCTTTCTACTCTTCTCCATAAAGCAATTCACAATCTTTAGGGTAAAAAAACTCTTCATCTTTAGCTATACCTACACTTTTCCATTCATCCATTTCTTCTTTTTTATGGACTACTGTCCATCCATCTTCTTCATGCCAATCATGCACTTGAATTTCTTTTTATTTAGCTACATTCAACCATGACAAATTATTGTTAGAATAAAACTTTTGAGGATATATTGCCTCTTTCTATCTTATACCTCACTTGGGCCTTTCCACTACTTGTCCTTCATACTTGGACGATTCTTCTCTTCTCTAAGCTCTATTTATGAGCTTATCTCTTCCTTAAGCTTGTTAATATATCTATTTTCTATAGGTATGCCACCTTAATCCTTTATTATATTCTTTTCTCAACTATCACATAAATAAAAAATACGTTCAAAACAAGTGATCAACCATAAAGCTTCTCATACCTTTCTTTATCTGTTATCTCTTAACAAGACTCCTTGCCACTACTTCCTTGCTTGCCTGCAAATCCTTGTCAATCATGAAATATGAATTAATCCTAACATTCATACCTATATGTACCTATTAACAAAACATCTAGATGTCTTTGATACCAAATGATGTAGAGCTATAAGCTATCTCTGATCCTTTACTATGGCTATTCACCTGCATTTACTAACTCATGCTACTAATCTTTTGCTTCTAACTACATTATAAAATTAATGAACAAACTCCAATGTCATTATCTCTATGATTAGGTTATAAGCAACTATGATATATATTTTACTTATATTTTGAGGTCTACACATAGGGTATTTTCATTTAGACAAATCATTCTTTTCATTATGTGTTCCTTTTCAAACATACTCACATATTAGTTCCTTCTAGTCTTAAGGCCTCTTTAGATCAAAACCTTTTAATTCTTAAACTAGGAATGTAATGAAGTTTCCAAAAATATATATAATATGCATTCCTATCTTCTTAGACTCATCATTTATCTTAGCCACTCACTACATTGCCTACCTTTCTCATAAGTTTTACTAGTTAGACAAGGTTTCTTATAGCCTTATTTTTAGGATTTATTACCTTATACTATTCCATAAATACCCTCTATGTCTTGAAATATATAAAAAAAAATTCATGTATTATTTATTTTATTTGGTCACTCTTTTTACACTTGTTTACTCACTGTTAGGGTCTTTTTAGGTCTCTAATACCCTATTTACCACACAGTCCTCTTTAATAATACAAACATTCATCTTATTAGACCATAAACTCAAAAATCCTTTTTTAAACATGGAAATATATAATATCACAAATTTTTATCAAATTTCATTGGTGGAAACAATTTTAAATCTCATTTTTCTATAAAAACCCTAACTATAGGGTTTTGATTGTCTCATGAACCCGAGAGCCCATCTTTTGCTCATGTACCTATTGTATAAGGTTTAAAAGGTTTTAATTAGTTTATTTAGGATTTTATTACACTAAAAAACATTTAAAAATTATCAAATCACAAAAATTATGTTTCTATGCCTCCCTTCCAACTCCATCTTGCACTCACAACATGCAAAGATACAGTCTGTAAACCCTGTAAGAGCATTGTCTTGGAAGTTTAAATTCTAACAGTGGTTTCTTATATTTTCTAAGGTTTCTTGGATTTGTAAAAAGCTATCTAAAATATATCTTATCCATAAGAATAAATTCCATGGCCTCTACTTAATGCTTCACTTAAGTTCTTATTATGACTAGTTAACTACTATCCTCTCCTTTAGTTTGCCAATGTTTTCTTGTGAGTTTTGGTTCTAATGGGAGGTTATAATGCATATTTACATATTTTAAGATTTTAAAATTACTTATAACACTATTCTAACACTCCTCAAGTGATTTCTTTCCTGATTTAATCTTTTCCAATTTCTTCCAATTACACACTGCCTATGCATTCACTAACCTACAGGTTTTCATATAATTCAAGTAAAGTTTACAAAAACAAGATTAAAAGACAATGAAAACTTAATAAAAAATATCATAATGAACTTACCAATTAATTATATATATATATATATATATATATATATATATATATATATATATACACACACACACACACACACACATATATGGAGATAACTCACTTTCACATTTCACTTCTCAAACACATTAAATAATGCCACCACCTTTCTTTCTCTGTACATATACAAAATATGAAGACACATAGCTCTGTAGATTCATTTCCACACCATATTGAAACATAGATATCACCAACTTAAATAGTCTAGTATCTAAGCATGAATAGTATATAATAAAATAACATGATTAAAGACCAAACACCATTATAATTCATTTGTAACTTTATTTATTTTCAAAATTAAAAGACTTACATATTCATATATACCAACTTGGTAGACCTTCATTCTTTTTCACTACTGTCTGCCCTATTTCCTCCTCATTATTCCTCTTATTTTTGAAACACAAACACTATATATTACCTACCTATCATGTAAATTATAAATCAAGATAAGATAAATATTTCTTGAATTAATAAACTCTTAAAATTATTAAACCCATGTAGGGTGGTGTATACCAAGACTAACACCTCATTATTTTAACATGACATAATGAATTGATCCACTCTTAAGACATTTTATAAGACCATAAGGTCTATTACATAATTAGTAAATAATTACATAACATAAACATTGCTTTAGACCATCTAGCCATCTCTCAATCCTTCATTACAAGTTTGAAAATTCAAATTAAGAAAACGGTGGGAAAACTAAATTTGAACTCTAGTTCAAATTTGACTTACAACCATGACTTCAAGGCACATATTTTAACTACTCTTGGGAATTCCTAAGATGCCAATACATCAAATTTTCATGAGATATTTATCAATAAATGGAAGTTTTGGAAGGTCCATATCTTTAATTTCTTGGAATTAGTTTTTGAGCTGAGGGGTAATTCTTTATGAATGATTGCTAAGAAGGGAAACCAGTTAAAACCCTCCTAAAACCCTCATAATAACCTGAGATGAGAGATCTTGTTGATTATGGATTATAAATGTTTTTTTAAAATATTTTGATGTTTATAACATGTAAAAGACTCTTCCATGTTTCTCTAAGTGGTTTTGGTTTGTTATAAGAATGAGTAGAATCTATAATAAAACCTTTATTTCTCAGAATTTTGATGTTACAGGCAAGGTTGACCAAGTCAAAACATGAAAATGGTTAGAGGATGATGTGTGAGACTTTTATTTTGTGCCCATGTAAGTTTATGAGATTTTTTTTAGAACTTAAATGTTCTAAATTGATCATGGAAATTGGCCTATCGCTAAAAGAGCCTAATGTGCAAGATAGTGAGAAAACTTGGTAGAAGTGAGAATGAGATTAGGGATTGGTTGTAGAGGATTAGGGATGGATAAAAATGAATGGGTTAATTTATAAATATATATAACTCATATCCCCTTTGTTTGGAGTTTCTGGTGATGCACACAAATAAGATAAAATTTGTTCTCAAAGTGATCTGTCTAAACACAATGAAGTCTATGTAGGGTAGAGTTCTGAGATTGGTCTATAAGACTAATATTGATATTAAACCTTATAATATATCCATTAAAAAAATCTATAATGATAAAATATAATTATAACTCATTTTAATATCATAAATATTTTCCCAAATGTGTTTTAAGACTTGATCTTCATGATTATGTTTTTGGAGCTACAGGTAGTTTTCTGTATGTGAGTGAGAATGTTGTTCTTGAGTGTTTTTTCATAGTGTTGATGAATAAAATGAACGTGAAGTTGTTATAAATTTATCATAAGTTAATTTTAACACATTTTTATTCATGATAAACTCCTAAAAAGGTGTGAAATCAAAGGCTCTTGACTGGGTTTTTGGAGCCTATGTGCAGTTTTGAGTGAGCATATGAAGTTGATCGATTAGAGGTATTTTACCTTGTTTGATGAATTATAATGAACATGATGTTTAAAATAAGGTAATTGATATTATATAAATGTGATTTTTTATTTATTTTATGCATCATATTTTCAATATTAACTTTTTGATAGCGAGAAGGCCTAATTACAAGTAAACCGAATTGTGTGGTTCAAGGAGTGAAATGAGATAAAATGTGTTGGGAACATAAGGAGAGATTATTATGGTTTTATTAAAGTGAAATTTAATGTTTTCAATCCATTTTTGGAGGCTCATGGTGTTACAAGATGGTCAAGGTGAAACATGTGCCTTGAGAAGGCCTAATTGCATTAGGTCTCTATTAGGCCTAATGGTGGTTTTGGCCCTTATAGGTGGTGACTAACCTATGTATTGGGTTTTTAAATTTTAAAACATGTTTTTTGATCTATTAAAATTATGATATAAGTATTTTTGTGTTATTTTATAACCAACATGGGTGAGAGTAAGAGTTAATTATAAAGAGAAGGCTTAATAGGCTCAATTTAACTAGTTAAAATATTAAGCATATGAACGAATAATATAGAGTTTTGAAAACCAGGTAGAGGGATTGAAGATCATTACATAGGTATTATAAATATGTAATGAGTATATAAATATGTTTATATAGGTGATGATTAAGGTCATATGACCCAATTCTACCAAGGAAAGGGATAGTTGAGTAAGAAGGCCTAATAGGTTGTTTGTGAGAGATAAAAGAGTGTGAAGAGCAAAATAAGGTGGTAATATTTAGTTGAGTGAGAAACATGTGTCTAAGGGTGATAAAATATTCAAGGTAGATGAGTTTTTACGAATTTATGTATGGGGTTGGATCCTCCTTACAGGTTGGAACTTGCTAAAAGACTAATTGAGTTGGTGCTTGACTAGTGAGGGGTTGGTGTTCCTTGTAGGGTTGGTGCCTCACTAAAAGTTTGATCCATTAATTATAAGACTATAGTAAAAGTATTGTATCAGTGGGTTTTATTACCCATGAGGGTTTACCACATAGATCTTGTGTTTATGTGTTATGTTTCCACTTCTTACTCGAATGAATGATTATTTATACGTTTTTATCTATTTGATTAATTAATGGAAGATATATGGAATTGAAATACAAGTTTTCACATTTATTCACCTCCCATATCAGTGGTTTTACCTCAATCATCATCAAATTTTCAAGCCTATATTGAGATACTTTAATAATACTAATCAACTTGATCTATTTCTCTCTCAGGTTTATAAGACTTCTTTTGCTCAGATATTCTAAGATCTGATACCAAATGATGTAAATAAATCCATGTGGTTTACATTCCACAAGACAACTTCTTTGAACACACTTAAAACCCTCTTCAGTAACTAGGTCTATGTGAAAGAAAGGTATTAAATATATAATCTTATGAAGGTGATTATATAATATTTAAAAACACTATCAATTAGACCATATGATAATTATTCTACTCTTTCCAACCTCAAACTTACATGAAATAAAAATCGGATGGCTCTATTAGATCTATTTTAGGACTAATTCACTAGGTTTGGTTCACTCACATAAGAGATATTTGAATTTATGGGTCAAGGAATTCTGAACTTCTTGTCTTCCTTATAGGTCTAATATACACAATCAATTATTTCTCCATACAAAGTGTCTTTTAACATTAAAATACATTATATACTCTTTATATAACTATTTTAAAATTTTAGACAAAGTTTCATGGGATTTTAATCTATATTTTAAGAGATATGCAAGTTTCTATCTCACATAACCTATGTTTCTTCATAATTTATATCATATCTGAAAACACAATTAGATATATATGATGTTTAAATAATACTAAGGAAATTAAATAAATTTTATCATGTAAATTATTTCATTACATAATTATGGACTAAAGTTTAGACAATTTGGTGGGGTCATGTGCAAGACATAACACTTTTTTTAATCAAAACTTTGTCTTAAGGTTTAAGCCCTATAGACAAACCTGAGAGGACTAAAAAGTGGATTTGTCAAGTTTAATTAACTTTAAAAGGTTTATTATAATTTAATTAGGTAATATAATATTATTTATTACCTTTATAATAGTTAATTTTCCTTCATATATGAAAAATCATGTAGAACTTCTCCTTTCAAAAACTGCAACACATATAATTGTTGTGTTTTACACACACATTTTTTTATAAAATTTATCTTTAGATCATAATATGACACTTAAAAATATTAAATTTAGTAAATTAGTCCACTAATATAATATTATTCAATTAAAATCAATAAATCACTCTCTTTCATCCAAAAATATTCTCTTACACCCATATAAAGACCTATAAAACTATAATCCAACCCCTAAAACATGAGAGTCTTCACCTTTTATATAATTTTGTTAACTTTTTAAAGATCATAAAAGTATGGTTTAAAGGTAATAACTTAAAAATAAACATTATAATCTTTTATAAGTCTTATTTTAGTCCCAATACTTCCTCAACTCCCAATACTATCTTTAAACAAGGCTAATCCTAGTCCTCATTCTACGTAGATAGACATAATTTGATCATAAAAAAACTGCTTAAAAGTGTTTAAATAATTAAATTAAGGAAATTTAATACATATAAAGGTAACTCAACCCATAATATCCTTTACACAAGGATAATGACCCTTAACTCGACCAAGACCCTTCAAACTATGCAAAGATAATTCAAAAATTTGAATTGTCACTTTTGGCAGGAAAGCCAAAAATGATGTTATTAACCTAGAATGAACTTGTGAAGCTGAAATGAAGCTTATTATTTATTCATTAATACTATAAAAAACTATTATTGTACTTTCATGAACCAATTTATAATATGTCATGATGCACCTGCATTATTTTTCCATTTCACAAGTAACAACTATCCATGACCCAAATATGAATGCACCAGAGTGAAAGTGAAGCAAAACCCAAAAACATCTAGGTGGTTGCATTATATTTTATTATATATTACATATAGGACACTAGTTTAAAACCTATTTAGTAGCATTGATGTAATTATCTCAGGTTGATGTTACTATCTAGAGATCCTAAAGTGTTAGATCCAGAATCTAACAACAATTCTAAAATATACATCCTTCCTACTTTTAGCCTACTCTAGATCTAGATTGCATTGGCATCAAAAAAATATAATTACTTATCTTATTTATCATTTATATATTTAGCATAGTTGTACTTTCCATATTTAGACTATCTCAGAATAATAAATTCAGTGTATGCTTACCTTTGAGTTTAGAATCTAATTGACATACTATAGATCTAATTATCAACCTTATGCCATTTCATTTCTATATAACCCTTTAATGCAATATGTATAACACCAATATAGATCTCCATTTTAGTGTTAATTTTTTTTGTGAATTAGATCCATGTGAATGTAATTTTTTCTGATCTAGGTCTTCCAAGCCTCTTAAGGTTTTAACTTGTGACTAATTTTTAGATCTGAAGTTTTTTCCTAGGGTTTTACCTCCTATAATCATAAGGGTTTTATGTGCATATGATTGAAAGTGAATTATTCCTTGATTGGTCCATTTTAGCCTCCAGATATCTCCATTTTAAAATTACTCAGAGGTATTTTATATTCATATTTTTATATGTAAAAAACTCTTTTTTTGCCAAAATTTGGTATGGATTTTTTAATTTTTTAAATTTAGTATTTTTTTAAATGTTGATAATCAAGATCACATTGGTATGGATATAGGCTGACACATCTCTATATTGTGTTTCAATGATGGGTAACATGGCCAAGCTCCTAGCACCTATTTGGCCCAATCATTTTGTGGCTCTTTCTAATAGATATGAGTGTGAATGGGAAACATAAAAAGGAAAATGGTGTACTTATGTTGAAATTAATTTCTAAGTTTCATAAAAAATCATATTTTATCTAAAAACCTCTCTCATATCTCTAAAAATATTCCTAACTTATCATAATTATTGACTCTTTATTTAAAATATTTTAGGGTTTCCTTGTGAAGTATTCGAAATTATTTGGCCTATTTATGATTCATATTAAATAAAAATTCAAATTCCTTATATTTTTTATAAATATTTTATATAGACAAAAACCTCTTTCTATTTTCCAAAATATTGTATAGAATTATCAAATTTAGAAAATTATTATTTTTAATAAATTTAGATCTACATGTCGTACATGTACTTTTGTTTCCCTATTTTTCTAGGTTTATCTCATTTCCTATTTTTAAAGAAAAACCTATCTCATATTTTCAAAAAGTTTATCCAATAGCCTAAAATTTCTATACCCTTATAGTAATGATTGATTGCTCCTTAGCATTTGTTTTCCTTTTTTATCTTATTCTCATATCAATTTTCAAAACATTTCAAATGGATACAAAGAGGATCCTTTCTCCTCCTAAACCTAAGGAGGGTGATGGTTCTCATATCTCTAACTAGGTCCATGCTATCACTTATCCAAGGGGTAAGGTGGCTAACCCTATAGTTTCAAATGAATATAATTAATCTCAAATACCTAGGGTTTATGCTTATGAAACCCTAATAGAACAAATTATTACCATGACCAAACTAATGCTTGATTTACAAAAGCAAAATCACTCTCTAAATTCAAAAATCACTTTATTACAAAATTATATTTCATATACAAAGAACCCACAATATGATACTATGAACCATTGTGTGCATCTTCATATACCAATTATGTGCCTAATAAAAATCAATATGGGAAGCCAAAACCAAAGTCACCTAATGACAATAATTTTAAAAGTGAAAAAAAGACTACCAATAGGTCAAGTGAGATTTTAAAGGAGATGCTTATGAATGATTCAATCAAATTACCTTCTATGCATCTTATATGAAAATACAAATATTACTATGCATATCATAGAATGCATGGTCACCATATAGATTCTTGTTCTACATTAACAATAAAGATACAAAACATCAATTCTTCCAAATCAGAGATATCAAATGAAAAAAATGGGTACCAAAAGATCCTCCAAAATAAAAGGATAAACTTATACCAAAGCCACCTCAAGATTAAAATGATACATTATTGAATTTGGATGAGCCTTCACATAATGTGAAAGTTTCCAATGTTCTAAATTATTGAAAATCATATGAAATATTTGAAAGAATGATCCAAAACATTTTTTTTTGAAAAAATAATGCCAAATGGTAATGTTACAAAAAGATCAAAATACATCTTTTTATAATGAGAAAGACAAGATGTGCAAAGTTTTTATAGTTTATATCTCATAGGTTGCCAATAATGAAAACAAACAAGAAAAATCCATTTCTCAGAACAAATATCCAACCTATGTTTTAGTTGGTTTTTCATACATAGATACTCAGAATCTCAAACCATTTATTCAGAAGACATTTATTCAAGACAAACTAATAGCCTTAATCGTACCATTTTATACTTGGTACATACATAATCCTAATTATAATACAATTTTGCATGACACTCATAGGTATTTATATGATCACATTGTTCTATGATCCTCAACAATACATTTTCCTAGAAATGTTCATTATATATGTTACATGGTTACATTCATAGATTGTTCAATTGTCTTCTCCTTTTGAGGTGAGGTAAATCCTAGTTCCTATCTTTCCCTCACCTCAAGGGGGCATATTAGAGGGGAAATGTAACAGAGACATGTTATTCACACTTGGCATAACTTGAAAATTTAGTAGGAGCATGATTTGGAAGCATGTTCTCCACACTCATTCAGTATATGGTACTTATAGTAGTTTCTAGATTCACTGGGGACATGTTTTGGAAGCATTTTATCCACACTCATGTAGTATGTGATACTTTTATTAGTTTTAATATTCAATGAGGGAATGTCATATGGGCATGGATTCCACACATTCATAGTTCTCATATTTAGTGGGGGAATTCATTGGAAGCATGTTATCCATACCTATTCAGTATTCAACATCTCCAGTTTATAGTGGGGGAATGTTTTGGAAACATGTCCTATCCATTGGTACTTATACCAGTTTTTATATTTATCCATATATAGTGGGGGTATGATTTGGAAGCATGTTTTCTACACTTACACAATTATCCAAATTGGCCAAAGCACATAATTATATGATTCAGAGTCACAATTATTGTAGAATTCTATACATTGGTACTATTGTTATAAACAATTTCAACATGAGACATATCTAAGGTGAATGTGATATGTAAATTTTTCATAAATTACAAAATCAAAATCAATTTAAAATTACAAAACTCTTTTATGGACTGTTACCATACTATAATCTTTTATTTTGTATTGATACCCCATAAAATTATACAGACTTTATTGAGCCAATATACTATAGTAGTTGGTTCACATTTTTGGAATGGTTGAATTGATCAAATCACTCAATATTTGTAGGTTTTTAGGTTGGAATTGGTCATCGAACCTCACCAGGTTATAAGTATCATTAGGTTACATGATTGAGCTAATCTCAACTGCCAGGTGGTAACTCACTTTTGTTCCAAAGTTAGGAGCATATGCCTTATAATATATATATATATATATATATATATATATATATCCTTAGATATATGCACTTTAAATATTTTTATATATTTATCCTATTATAAATTTCTAGAGCCTTACAATGATACATATTTTGAAAACAACTTACCAATATCCAAGGCAGTTACATTGACACACATGTGTACTAAACCTTGATAGCTTAATTTAAATATATTTCAAGTGATTTCAACCCATATTATATGCATTGATTTTATACTATAACATGATCTTGGTTGTAGGTTAGTCACCAAAAAAGCACTTAAGTTGGGCACACACAAAGACAAGGTGTGCATACACACCATTTACACATCCTTTCCTTTAAACTAATAATTTCATTACTATATTAAAGGAGGGGAATGTAGAGGATATTTTGTGATTATATAGTACCTCAGTCTTGTATACTTGGAATACTTATACCTTGGTTTCTCCTCTTAGTTATCTACCTTTCCCACTTCTATAAGTCTTGCATCTAATCTATCTTTGTGCCACTTGGCCTATATCTCTTAGTCTAACCAATGTTACATTGATGACCCAAGTCTTCTATCTTTCCCAAAATGCTTAAAATTTACTTATATTCCATCTCTACAAGTTATGAACATGTACCTATTCTCCTACTTTTTAGACACTAACATCTAGGTTAGAAATAGCATTGACATTACTGTCTTGTCTTGACATAAGTGTCTAGTGTCATAAATTCATCAAATTTGAAAATGGAATGTATCTTAATAGTTGGATTAAGTGATTTAATGTGATTTATTACTACAAATGGATTTATATAAATACAAAATCAACCCTCATTCATTCCTTAGCTAGCTACACCTAGAAAAAGACCAAAGAGACTGAGACACTTATCAAAAGCAATCTATCAAGCATTTAATTGAATAGATCTTCCCTATTTCCATATAATCTATAGGTACAACACATATACAATTTTGAATTACTAAAAGAGTAGACCAAGAGCCTGATTTTCCAGGTTATAATCTAGGTCACCAGTGTACTTTATTTGCACACATTTTATGTTTCACACATAAGCTAACACATAGGGTAAACCTACATTAGTCTGAGGCCCTCTTCAGAGTATTGGCTATGTAGGCAATGTAAATTAATATTAGGGGTCATTAGGGTTAGCTCGATACTATGTTCCCACTAACCCATTTTCCCCAAGGTCACATTGAAGATCAAAAGCTAAGGTTTTGCTATTCATAAGTAGCGACTATCCAACCTAGATGTGAAAGCACCAAAGTAAAGGCAAAGCATAATCTAGAAGTATCTAGGTGGTCACATCCTATTTTAATAAATATTATGTTAAAGCATTAAAACTAGAAAGTAACATCGACACAACTATCCCAAGCTGACATTACTATCTAAAGAGTCAGAAGCATCAAATCTAGAATATGATAATTGTTCTTGAATTTCAACCTATTCTAGATCCAAAACTTCATTAACATAAAAAAATCTAATTAATTCACTTCTTTATCATTTTTATATTTAGCATAATTATACTTTCCATATTTAGACTATCTCAGCATAATAAATTCAATCTATGCTTACATATGAGTTTAGCATATAATTGGCCTTCTATAGATCTTATTATCACCATTATGCCATTTCAGTTCTGTATACCCCTTTAATGCAATCTAGATAACACCAATCTAGATATCCATTTTAGGGTTAAACACTCTATGAGTGTGTCTTAAGTAGACACATACCTCTGTGGGTCTATCTCTTTTTAATTTCTATGGAACTTACCCCTTTTATGACACTTATTTGAGCCTATTTTTTTAGTTTATAATGTCAACTTACACACCATTACGTATTAATTAAAATCAAAGAAAGGACACACACACACACACACACACACACACACACACACACACACACACACACACACACACACACACACACACACACACACACACAATGGTCCTAAAAGGGATTGAGATATACATGAGAGGTAAAGAGAGGAATAATAATGAGAGTAAGGATAAAAAATATTAAAACATTCCTATAATTAGTCATAAAAATATTAATTCATATTTCAATACATCTCATTAAAGATAATTTTAGGTTTACTGATTTCTAGTTGCATCTTCACTTAGGGAGAGGAATTTGAAGCCATTCCTCAACTATTCATTTAAACATTGCATGAAATACAAGTGGTTTTATTTTTATCATGTGGGATATGTAGATTATAACTCCACTTTGATGGTTACCTAACCCAATTACTTCTCCTTTATCTTATTTTGAGTATTGATTAAAAAATTATGTATATTTTTCCATGAAAATATACATAGTGAAGGTTCAGTGGTAATAATGAAGACATAACACAAAGGCTCTAAAATAATGGACTACAAAACCATATATAGATGTATAGATGAAATAAGGATGTACCAAGTGGTATGAGAATATGAAAAAATTAGACATGGTTACTACTATTAGGCTTGTGCAAAGCAAGATTATAGAGCTACAATTTTATCCAGAAAGCTTGTACAAGTTTATAAATTTAGGACTAGGTCAAACATAATTAGGTTATAGATTTAGATTTTTAATAAAAAATTAAGGTACAATAGTTTATTAACCTATTTGTCAACTTGTTTCTTTGATTTAACTTACATTTGTGACACTTGGGCCTATTTCCTCTACTTAATCTATCATATATTAAAATTATTCATGTTTAGATTTATTTAATTATATCTTGTTTATACCTATTTTATGTATAACCAAAATTAGGGTAAACATAAATGGTGAACTCTGACTCTTTCCAACATGCAACCCACAGTTTCAAAACCCTTTTTTCCTACACTTTCATGATTAATTTAAGATGCAATTTATTTTCATGCATAATTAACCAAACCCTAGTGTTAGTTGCATTTATATTCTTACATTATTCATAGGTTAATTAGTGTTTGTATTTAATCTAAATTTAACATAAGGTTTTATAAACACCCTTAGGGCTTATTCATTTCAAATTTGAATTTTTAGATTTTCTTATCACACTAGGGTGTCATTATTTTTGCATGTGCTTTTCTTGGTTATTATCATGGTTGATATAAATAATATGAATGAAAATAAATTACATGTATTAGACATGAATGATATCAATGGTTAAATAATGTATCAATGCTTATCTCAAGGTATAACAATATTCCTTAAGGAAAATCCTAAAATCATTACTCATAGTATAAATTCAACATGGGATGAAATTATTTCATACATAGGTTCTCTTCAGGTTAAAAACAATACCAATTCCAACCAATGAAAAATAGAGTGCACATAAAAAATGTCAATGGAAAAGTATAACCTTTGAATTAACCACTTCAAATCCCAAGTCTACCTTATCAATAAATTTTGATGCTAATGTATTCACTAGGTGGATTGTAATGTATAATAATAAATCAATCTTTAGATATTGTTGCATATCACCTTAGATGGATTCTAATGTGACATGAGAATCCTATACCATAAAAATACTTATTTTATCATTTCCCCATGACTTCAAAATGCCTCAATTTAAGCTATTTGATGGAGTGGTGATACCTATTTATATCTTAAGTACTTTAGGGATTCTATTGGGAAGTACAATATCAATGATAGAGTTTTACTAAAAACATTCCATAAGAGTCTCAAATGTCAAGCCTTAGATTAGTTTCACCACCTTCCTAGTGGCTCTTTGCATAAATTTATAGAATTGAAAGATTTTTTTTATCACAATACATTGACAAAAAAGGACCAGGACTTAAGTTTGAAAGCATTCCATATCTTCACAAAGGTGAATCTAAACCCATAATCAATTAAAATTTTCACTGTAAGTTTTGTATGCTCAACTTATATTTTAACCATTACTCTTAGAAAAATAATATATTTTTCTAATAGTCTAAATTTTTCTATCAAAGAGAAATAATTTTTTCATAATTGTAATTTTTTTGATTCTCTTTATCATGAAATATTATCTCTATAAAAGGAGTTTTCATGTTCTCAAAATGCTAATCATGTTGAAGGTAACCCTATTTATGTCTCTCTAATTAAGAACCACTAGACTCTAAAAATGTCATCTCAAAAGTGGGTTAAGACATAAGATGCACATAAGTCAAGGGAACCATGATATTTCCCTATGCTAAATATTTCTCCAAGTGAAATAATTAAAAACATGCGTCAAATAAAATGAGTCACATTTCCACTAAAACATATGGTACATATCCCATGTGGTTCATATAGGGATAAATACTATTGTGCTTACCATATATTCTATGGGAATTCATCAAATTGATGTTATGATTTAAAAAATAAGATCATAAACCTCATTGATAGTGGTTATATTAAGCTAAAAACACATCCCAATGGAATTAATACATCTCATATAAAAGAGGGACCTATAACAAAAAATACAACATTTATCATACAAGATTAACTTATTGTTCTCCATCCATAACAAAATGTAATTACTCTAAAAGAGGCATCATTAAATATAAGAAAATAAAATACTACAAACAATGTTCAATCTAAGCAAAGAGTGCAAAAGACCAGAGTTACTAAATCTATGCCTATGATAACTATCCTCAACAACAAGGTCATTAAAGCAAAACCTGTAAATCATATTTTATTTTTTGAACCTCTAACACTTGTACCATACATAGGTAGTAAGAAATATTCTAATGTTTTTATTCATAATTCTCATGACATTAGTATATGTAGCCTTACCTTGATACAAAAGTTGGGATATGATATTGAATATTTAAAAAAGACAAGATTACCTACAAATATTTAAACACAATCAATCCAATTACTAGTATAACATGGTCCAAAATATTATTTTGTTAAATTTCATATTGACATCACTTTATAAAAATACAAGAAATGGATGCTACACTTGATATACACAATGATTACTTTGAATATGAATTTGAAGAAAAATCTATTTATTTTAATTGAATCATGCAAAGAAAAGATGATAACACTGTCAAAAATTCAGCTCCACCTTCACAAGAGGGTTTAAATGAACAACATCAAACTTAAATGATTAGTCATAAAAGAGTCATAATAATACATTTCATCATTCCAACTAAATAATTTTTTTTTAGGTAGGGCACCTTTTTTTATTAGATAATCATTTTTGGTCAGAGCTAAAATCGAATATAGAACATAAAGGGGGGCCAATACCCTAAAAACAAGGATTAATCAGGGTCAAACCTTAACCTAAAATTAAACAAGTTAAAAACCAAATCCATAGGACCAAACTAGAAATAAAAAATTAGAGAAACTATCCTACCATCTTAAGAGAATCCAAACACTGCGTAGAAGAACCATGCTATCAAAGAACTAATATGAGAAAAAACATAAAGATAACTCACTAAATGATCAAAGAAACTTCCAAATCATAACTCTCATTCTTTATTCTAAGAGTTATCTTTCCCCTACTCAAAAGAAGAGATTCCAATGTCCACTATGAGCCACCAAAAATGGATCTTAGAGCATCTAGTTACAAGAGTTACACCTCTATCTTTCTACCTCTTCTACTACTTAGATTTCCATGATTTAGTTTTAAAATCAAATAATATTTTTGATTAAGAGATAACACCTCTATATATCCAAAAATATCTTCTTCCTCCTCTTAAAAGGAGGCATCAACCACCCTCTTCCTGACCACCTACCAACAAAGGGCCTACTTCCTCTATAGGCATAAAACCTTGATGGTGAAGCTTTGAAGTCTCTTTTTTACACACTAAAGATAGCATGTTCAAGGAGAAAAAAAGCCCCAAACACTGTCTAGAAACATCCCCCTTCTCACTTAAAGGAGTAGGCATCTCATTGGTTATTTCAAGGAGATCCTACTGAGCATTAAAGACTAGAATCCACTATGATAAGCCCCTATTATTAAAGGGTTCAACCACAAAAGGTACTAGATAGATAGCTAGTGAAGAGGGAGATTATCTATTCCTTACTAATGTGAATCTAGTTAAAGTATCCTTGTCCTAACTTGAGGAATGGTAATGAGTATCAAGTTTCTGAATGCTATGAACAATAGAGTTATAATAACCAATGTTTTGAACCCATTCATTCATAAGGGATGAGTTACATCCTCCACTAAATTTCCTTAGACAATCCACCACTTTATCACCATCCTAGTTGCACTTAAAAAACTTTAATGGAAGCCCTTTGTAGTTGATGAATTACATCCATGAACTGAAGGAAGAAATGATCCTCATGAAATGGTGAAAGGGTTTTGAAAAATATACCATAACATAGACCTTTAAAAATCTCTACTAAACACCCATGTCCTAATCAAATTTGATAAAAACCCTAAACTTTTTAACCAATCAATGGAGCATCTCAGGATAACTCATGGTTAAAGGAAGATTATATAATTTGACATATATAAGATCTTTTGAGATCACTATTGTATATGAGTCAAAAAAGGGGGCTCAAGGGTACATAAACACTCCATGATTATTGATGAACCAAGGGACATTGTACCACACAAAATCCCAATCCTTAGTTGATTGGAAATAAAACAAGAAGTAACCCTTAGAAAGTAAATATAGAGAGACCTTTGAAAGACTAGGCCAAATTGTCTATCACTAGATAGAGAGATCCTCCCAATAGGGGCATTTTACCAAACATCTATAGATAAGGTGTTTGCACCCAAACTCCTTGTCAATGTCTACTAAATCCTCATCCTTAATTTTGAGGATAGGGGGAATCATTATAGAAAATCAATGGGACATCCACAAAGAAAGCAAGATCAAAATTAGATTAAATATTCCCTTTATTTTATAGCCCTACTTCCATGAGAGATACATCAAATTCATTCACCATGACACCCATAATGACCTTAGGGTTTGAAATGAAAATCCTATTAACTAGTTGTGATTTGAGTTGGGGGTTTGAATGAATAACATTTATTTTATAGTAAGCCATATAAGAATGAAAGGGGTTTAAATAATTGTGATAGTTTGCATACACAAAATCCTTGATTTGTGAAGATATCCTAATATTTTCCATTCTAGCACTATATTGAAATCTAATATCCACCTCTATAAGTCACCCTTTTCTTCCTTATTTGTCACAACTCACTAGTGCCACACCAACAACCATCACCTCTTGGATGCCATTAAAAAAAGGTCTTGTTACTACTACCCCTAAAAAATATCATAGATCCCTATGTCAATATCCTCATTCACTGCATCCACATTCTCTATGAGTACCTTCCTCATCTCCTTCCCCATCACCATCAACATTCTCCTTCACTATCACCATTCTCCTTCACCATCACTTTCCCCATGGTTATCACCATTCTCCTTCACTATCACCATTCTAATTCACCATCACCTTTGCCATTTTTTTCAAGGGTAGGGCACCATTTTACCATAATGCACTTGATTGAAATATATTTTACAACATATGGGGGATTTATCATTTTTATTATGAACAAATTCATAACTTTAAAACTCATCACACACATTTTATGCTATAAAAATGTGAATTCAAAATTTCATTTTCACGCATCATTAAACAATAAATAGATTAAAAAGAAAAATTACAAACACAAAATGATAAGTGCACATGAAAAAGCATAATAAGATAAATACATCATTATGTGTGTGTGTGTGTGTGTGTGTGTGTGTGTGTGTGTGTGTGTGTGTGTGTGTGTGTGTGTGTGTAACATAAGTCCACACACATGAGTTTCAATAATCAGGGTATAAAAAACCATTTAATGCAATCATAAAATCAATGTCTCCTATGAGATATATGAGAAGTCTCATCATTATCATCTTTGTGGGGTATAACGTAATGACCATCCATAACACTAGACTCTCCCTAATTAAAGGTATGGATCCTAAACTCACCATATGAATTCTCACTCCTCTCAACTTGTGCACCAAGACTAGGAGGTATAAGAATCGAAACCTAACATATCCTATAGCCTCTTGATCATTATCCCTCACATAAGCCATATATGATGACATAAAAAAATATCTCTACATAGTATACATGAGGGGATTCTATAAGTGCTATTAGACCTTGCCCACAATGTTATAACTATCATACCTCTGCCTCTAGATCATCATTCCTCTATGGCTCATAGAAGTAGACAATTCATAAAGTAGCTAACAACTCAAATAATGGAGAATATTTCTCAACAACATAAGATAGGCTCTCAAAGGGACATGTCATATATATAATCTCTTGCATAAGAATTCAAGTCATGTCATCAAAAATATTAATCCATAGAGTCAAAAATATAAAGTAAAACATGCAAGTCAATATTTTTATATACCTCATAATTAAACAAAATACATTATAAATAAAAATAACACATGATTACATAAATTAAACACTTACTGAGGTCCTTGGGTGCTTCTCATGTAAGGGGTTATAATGCTAAGTCTAAACCACCGATGTATACACCTATATTTTTAACTTAATGATGATATTGTTTTCAAGACACATTAGCATTTCAATCTCTTGAAATGCATTCCTTAAGGAGTGCATCAGGAAAGGGATGGGGTTAATTCATATTGCTTTGTGATAGATGTCACTATTATATTTTTATACCTATATATCATCACTATCATGCCTTAAAATATATTTAGCATATTGACTTTTCCCAACTAAATCAATCTTGATCAATCTAGTATTTTATATCATTCCATATATTTATTACTAAATAGACACCACTAATCTAGTTTGCTACTTATCTATTCCATTTTAATACTAGAATAACCTTATTGATTTTATTGTTCCCCTACTTATGACTATATCAATCCTAATTTATCTAGTTATTTTCTTATTTTTACTATATTGGCATGGTCATCCCAATACTATGTCATTCCTAATTTACTATACTAAATCGATCTAGATCAATTTTATCAACATTTGAGATAGGTCACTTTTAGGACTTTGGCCATTGTAGTTCCCAAATATCATTTTCATGGGATACAAACTCTCATGTACTCTACTTATGCATAAAAATTCTGCTCTAATTACATAAGAGGAATTAGTATATAAGAGTTTATTATTGTGGAGGTCTAGTCTTGAATAAGATATTTGAAGCTCAATAGGAGGAAACTATACTAAGGAGGTGTCCCTTAATATTTTAAATCCCCAATTAAGGACACTTATGTCTTCATCCTTAAAATTTTAGGTCTTCACCTACAACATCTATTACAAAATGCCACTTGAGCCAAGGGAATATTGATGGGCCAACAAACTAATTAAGGTAAGTATCCTTATCCCCAATCTATTTATTTTATTCACTTTAGTAGATACATATATTCTACATATTGTTAGAGTGGTATGTCTGTTGTTATTTTTATCCTCACCTATATTAGCTTTATTCTTATATTGGTGTAGGTTATTTAAGCCTACTAATACAATTATAATTAAATTTATTTTAACCATGCTTAGGTTAGTTTTGGCTATCTTTGTATGTAGTTACAACCCTTATATCTATTTGAAATTTATATCTTATTAGTTTAAATTATTACCATCTTTGATCTAGGTAGCTTTTGTTTGATAGTTATTTACATGAAGTTTCCTTATTATATCCTTAATACCTCCTTTACTAACAATACTTATAGCCTTTGCCCCACTTTGTAAAGCAACTTCTTATTTATAGTTGGTTATAGTATGGTATTTGATCTTTCATATATTATATTATACTTATGATATTGACCATTTTAGCCAAAAAATATATATTGGGGTGAATATGAAATGAATCTTATCCCACCATTGGTTGGATCATATTCACATTTTCCTTTTCTTGCTTCTTAGCATTATTTTTACATTGATTTTACCAACATAAATTCTGGTGAACCCAACATAAATCCTATCCCACTATTGGATGGATCATATACACATTTTCATTTTCTTTATTCTTATCATTATCCTCTTATTTTCCTAATTTTCCAAACATAACTTTTTTTCAATTTTTTTTTCTTTTATTTTTTCAAAATGCAATATTTCCAAAAATACAAAGATAAAACCAATCAATATGTTTAGGGATTATATAATAAAAATCCTATTGATATTAAATTAATCAATAGTAGTGAGGATTCTTAGTGACCAGATATTTTCAACTTTTCTATCCCTAAATATCATCCTTATAATGAATGCAACATGTATTTAACTAGAAACAAATTTCATGATTTATATAATATTAAGAAATCTAAGAAGAGTAAAACCCTTAAAACCCACAAATTTGAAGGTGAAGAGGAAGATATTATTAACCACACCATTGAAATGCATTTTTCTTCCAAAGACACCACAAGGATAGGGGAAAGGATCCCATAGTTATGTATGATCTCATGTTACATTCTTTGACAATGACATCTTCCATGTATATTTACTATAAACTTAGGCCAAGTCAATTTTATGACTTCCCCTCTCTTTTCTACATTTACCATTTCTAATTTAGCTAAAATAATGATGAGCCTTAGCTTTGGTAATCCTACCCAAATATCTCATATCAATGTTGTTGTACCCAACATCCCCCTATTTTCTATAGGAAAATGGGGACCTACATTTTTTAGATTATGATTTTGTAGATTTTGGGAAAAGATATTAGACTTTCATAATTTGTCAAGATGGAATTGGTATTATATTTTCATAGCCTAACTCTTGAATTCAATCAAGGTTATTTCTATCAGGTATTTTGTCTAATATCTTTGTCAAGTTATTTGTTTTAGAATATTTCTATCAAACTTATTTTTTTTGGGATTTTGTCTTCAAAAATTTTATTCCACAAGAATTGGTCTTTGAGGTTTTTGCATTGGACATTTTATTTGAAACAATTTATCTGAAGCAATTGAACTCTATCATATTTATCTTTATCAATATTTTTTCTATTGGACATTTTGTCCTCTCAATAATTTGCTCGATACATTTACCTTGCAAAAATCTTGCCAATACATTTTGCTTGACATAATTTCCCTTTGGCCCTTTTGAATTTCCCTTCAACATTTTTGAAATGACCCTTTGGACCTAATGCACATACCCTTCAATTTTTTGAACATACCCTTCAGGATTTTAGAATGACCCTTCATATCTTTTGTACTTACCTTTCAACCTCTATGAAGTAGATACTTCAAGATTTTTTACAGGGCACTTTTCCCTATGAAGTAAATCCTTTGAAATTTTATCTTGGGAAATTTTCCCTATGAGCCTACCCTTCAGGACTTTTGTCCCAGGCATTTTTCTCTATGAACCTATCCTTTAGGATTTTTTCCCTAGACCAATTCCTTCAAAAGTTTTGCCTCAAAATTTTTTTCCAATGAAATTGGTCTTTAGAATAATTAACCCACACAAAAACCTCAAAATAATCCCCCCACATAAAAATCCTAAAATAATTTCCTTGATTATTATGTATGATAAGTCATTTTCATTTATGTTTGCAAGAGCAGGGAGTCCTGAGGAAATGACAAGTGTCAAATATAGGGGATTAAATTTGACAATTGCATGGATGTCATTGATAGTTGTGAGGACATCATTTGATGGTCACACAAATTTCAAATTTAAGCTCAACAATAAAATGACACAGGATAAAATTCTGAAAGTCACATATACATCATTGATGGTCATGAGGATGTCATTAATAGTAATGAAAATATCAAATTTAGGATCAATAATAAAACATCATGAGATTATATTGTGATATTCACATAGACATCATTGATGGTAGTGAGGATGTCATTGATGGTCGTATACATGTCAAATATAAGCCTAGTAAATTAGCCATTTGGATTCAAAATGGGCCCAAGTAGATCAATGGTTGGTGTTGATCCATGTTAGTTGATCAAATGATGAGAGATTGATAAAGACTTTTCAAAAGAACATAGGACATGACAAGTGTCAAACATGTAGGATTCAATGAGTCAAATCACTAATATCTTTGAACCACATTAACTTAGGCATAAAAGATTAATGGTGTGAGATCAATGTGGAAAATTCAAAGGTCCCAAAACAAGCCAAAGATTGCCACTTAGCATAAAAACAATCAAATTAAGAATTATAAAGTATATAGAGGCATCATAGAGCTGCCAGATGGCATGGTTTCATTCCACCATGGAGAAGATTGATGGTGTGAGTCCCAAGTAGAATTTTCAAAGATCTAGACTCAAGCAACTGGTGACATATGTCAAATTTTTAAAGCTAGTAATCATATTAGACAAAACACATAAATATTTAGACACTTGATCAATTTTGATTGACAAACATTGAGTCTTAGAGTTAAGCAAAATTAGGAGTATAAACACACATGGTTAGTGAATATGAAAGTAAAGATCTGGTAATAAAACATAAGAAGGCTAAAATTACATGACATCTCAAAGGTAAATTAGAGTTAACACTGCCAATTATTTCAAGATATAAACCTTGTAAATCCTTCTAAGGAGATCTTCTATAAAAGCACAGCCGACATGTAACACAAAATTTAGTTATATTGGTCACTAGTTTAAAATATTGATAAAGTGGTACTTGTCTTGGACATTTATCTACGCCCCACTTGAAGGTGACTAATATTAAAATATCAAATAGGTTGTTCTCAAAACCTATAAAATGAGGTATTTTTACATATATTTTTGGATTTCATGCAGTTTGAGATATAATTATAAAAAGTGTATTTATACACATGTAAATGCTATATAGCCTTTGGTAAAGGCTAATTTTAATTGATAACTATCAGTGGACTCTTATATGATTTTTGGACTATAGTTAGAACTCATGTTTTAACTATCACATGTAATGACTTTGCATGGACTTGGAGGATGAGGTGATCCCTTCCCTAAGTCTATATAAACAATTATAATCCAGCTTATATTTTTGTTAGAGAATTTTAAATACAATAGAAACATCAATTTTGATCGTCAGTGAATGTGTTTATGTATTTTATTTCCAATTTCTATGTAATTAGTTGTTACTTTTTGGTTGTATGTTTCAATAATATTTAGTGTGCAAAAGATATGAATGGATTCTTGATTATTTTTATTGATGTACTCATCTTAGATGTACAAAAACTATTGAAATATTAGTGAATTACATTAATCAAGGTGATTAAGTTGATTGATTCATACATTTGAATGTGTATAAGTGCTTTCTTTGATGTAGTTTTCTATGTATGTGTAATAGCTACCTTAGATACTTCACTAGATTGAGCCATAATCTCCTGAGTAAGAGTGTGAGATAGCTACCTTAAAAGGAGAAAAAATTGTTTGAGGCTTATGAATTTCTTGCATTTGTATGTTATTAGACTTCTTAACTATGTCTGATTATGTGTGAAAATGATGCTAAAAATAGGCATAGGTTTAGAGAACACTTGTCCTTTTATAAACCAACTAGGGAAGTGATTCTTGAAAACTAAAAGCCTTTTTTTTGCCTTACCCTTACCTCTTTTTTAAGTTTATTTTTAGACCTACCCAATTTGGAATAGTAACCAGTCACCCTTCCAACTCACATAGAAATTCACTACCCTTTAAAGACCACACCTCTATCCAAAAACCTTGTTAACAACCTGCATGCCCTACTAGCTATTCCATCAATAGGTTATCAAAGATTGGATACCTAAAACTCATGCCTTGGAGTGGAGTTTACCTCCATGAAGATCCTAAAATGTTGGAGGCTACGTCGTTATGTTGTGGTGTGCATAAAACCTACATCAATAGTAAATTGGTGCTAGAAGGAGGGTTAACACCTCTATAATAGTAGTTATTATTTGCATAGAGTTACACTAGAGTCACCTGAGAGAGTGGCCAGATCCAATTCCTATGTTATTTTTCTAGTCTCGCCCTTGACAAATCATACGAGAGATAGAACTATGCCAATAACCCTAGTTCAGAACAATCCACCTCCTCTAGTAAGGAACCCTTTACCTATTAACTAACCAATGGCTCAGCCTTGGTTAGTTAGATTTTCTATCACTATCCCAAGAAATGTGCATGATTTACCTTGGAATCCTAAAAATTACCTACCATCCTTTTCTCCTTTAGGAGTAAGGATAATCGAGGAACATATCAAATCTTTTAAAGCTACATTAAGGCTAATGAATGTTATCCATGAAGATGTTATATACATATTATTCCTTTTTAATTTAATGGATGTTGCTTATGATTGGTATTTAAATATAATAAAAAATTCCATCACTTCTTGGGATGAATGTCAAGTAGCTTTTCTTACGTAGTTTGGATAAATCACCAATCCTAGTTTGGTATACCGTCACTTCATTAGCATGAGGAGAGAACCTAATGAGCCCATCCATGCTTTCAATGCAAGGTTTTAGAGATGTAAAATTAGTTAATCCCAAGATATATACTAGATGAGTCATTAATGTTGGAAATGTACAACACCCTTGACCCAATCATTACCATGTTCCTGAAAAGACTAGTTGCTATCAGCAATTTGACATTAACATACAAAGAGGCTATCAATATAGATAAGAAAGTCAATCCCTAAATTCTTGGAGTACCTAATGTTAATAATGGATTTATATCACTCAATTTGGTACCACAATAATGTTCCTACATTCAATCAAAATTAGTTGTATGCACTACCTCCATTGACATAGACAACATAGTTAATTTTTAGCTTCCTAAACAATCATACAACAAGTAATGATTACCATCAAAATCAATAATTGGTTGCACTTCCCACTACTATTTTACAAGGTATGAATTCCTTGGTAGAACTAGATTCTATCCAAAAGATGGTTCAAAAGTTGAGCAATGACTTCTTAAATATGCAAAAGAATATAGGAAATGAAAATACCCCAACTAGAAATAAATATTCTAGATTCCAAAGATACAATAGGCCATTCAATAAGCTTGAGTATCTTAGCAAGCTTTCATCACTTCTAGAGATTAACATGGAAAAAATACATCTTTTCAATTGGCGTAGAATTCATAACACCTCTCAACATGATGAGCTTGACTGTGTAGAGTTCTACGCAACATTTGAAATCTTTCAAAGAGAAGTAGTCAGGTAGGACCAAATGAATAATCCATTAGAATCCCACTAGGATCCTAGCTCTTCAAGAACTCCTATGTTATTTGAAAATTATGAGTTTCCCTTCCTAGGAGAAGATGATAATGAACCAGAACATAATATGGATGAAGTTCACACTTTCCAATCATTTTAGAGAGGTTTATATAATTTAAAGAATAAGTAGCCACTTACAACATTGACTCCACCAAATACCATGATGATTCCTCCTAATATTAAAGTAGATAATAATCCACCCCCTTTAAAGGGGAATGATCAACCATAGAATAAGGAAGAACCAAGTAAAGGAGGATATAATATTATGGAGGATATGAAGAAGATCAAGGTAAATATAACTCTTCATGAGTTAGCTCAGATCCCTAAATACAAGGAGCTACTATTGAAATCTAGTATTGGAAAGGCTCATATGGAAATAACTAAAGAATTTATGGACAAAGTGAAGGTTGATGATGTTATCATTATCTACAAGAGTAAGCTAAAAGTTTTATCCTTTTTTATGACTATCAGGACATTTGGTAAGAATATTCATAATTGTTTAATTGAATCTGAAGCATATGAAACTATCATGCCTACTTCCATATGTCAAAATCTTGGTCTCACTCCAAGCCCCTCATAGATAATAGTTTCATAACTGGACAAAATAGTGGTACCATTAATTGGAAAGTTGACCAATGTACACATTCAAGTAACATTTAAACTGTGAGTTTAGATGACTAGTGATATTTTTGTGGTAGACATACCAGAAGGCTATAAAATGTTGCTAAGTAGGGATTAGTCCAAAATGCTTAATGGTTATCTCTACACAAACTTATCTCATATTTGGCTACCATGGAAAGGAGTTGCTAACCAAATCAGAATTGATAGAGAACTGAGAATGAAGTATCCCATTACTAAGTATAACATCAAGAATGAAGAGGTAAAGTATGAGTCTCCCAACCTTGGTATTTATACTTTTCATACTCAAAATCAAGTACAAAAGATAGAAATTGAAGGTTCCAAACAACTATGGAATTTGCACTTTGATGATGCTAGATCCAAGCAAGGATCACTAGTGGGAATCAAGCTAATTGATCCACAAGGTAAAAAATTATTGGTAGCATACAGGTTGTAATTTCCATGCACAAATAATAGAGCTAAGTATGAGGCTTTAATTTTGGGACTAAAATTTTCACTTAAGAACAATGTAAAGCAAATACAAGTATTTAGAGACTTAGAGCTAGTGGTCAACCATGTAAAAAAATACCAATACAAACTATCTTACTTAAGAATATTCAAGCATATAGCATGGGACCTGATTGAGAGCTTTGATGCTTTCAATATAGTATCCATTCATAGAGAAAAGAATTAAGATGCTGATTCACTATATGTTGTTGTGAATAATATAGAGCTGCTATAAGAATCTAAGGTAAAAAAGTTATCTATTGAACTGGTACCTTGTCCCTCTATTTTGGGTAACATATAAAATTTCCATGTCTTTGATGATGACCAACAAATTATTCAATTTTTAACTAATTTAGGGGAGTTAAAGTCCCAAATCATTGATGATAAGGATATTAATCATCTACATCAAGAGGAATCAAATAATGAAGGCATTCTTCAGCTCAAAGAGAATCAAATTCTATATAGGTTAGTCTCCTTAGAAAGACCATTTGACATAGATTCTCAAGCTCAGTAGCTTAGACAACCCAAGGTTAATGAATTAGACTTCAAAATAGAAAATCTAGGAGATGAGCATTGCCCATGATATGTTAATATTGGTATCAACTACACCCCAGAAGAGAGACAGTGAGTGAAGGATTTAATCACTTGATATAGGGACATCATCGCTTGGACATATGAGGATCTAAAATTTTATGACCCATAAGTCATTACTCACATAATTCTGTTAAATCCATATCACATGCCATTCAGATAGATTTAAATACTAGTCAATCCTATTTTAGAGCCTCTCATTTAGAGAGAAATGGAGAAGCTTTTAAATGCAAACAATGTCTTTCCAGTAAGACATTCTACCTGGTTGGCCAATTTGGTCTAAAGAAGAAATAAGAATGATGAGATTAGGTTATGTGTGAACTTTAAGAACCTAACCAAGACTTATAAAAAAGATAATTATCCTCTACCTTCTCTAGATGAGGTGTTACAGATAGTGAGTGGTTCTAAATGATGTCCTTGGATGGATTTTTAGGTTATAATCAAGTACTAGTTCAATCTGAGGATAAAATGAATATGGTGTTTACCAAAAAATGGGGAACTTATGCATATAAAATGATGTTTTTTGGCATAATAAATGTAGGAACTATCTTGCAACATGTCATGGATCATGCTTTCAAAATATTTATAGGAAAATATATAATCATCTACATAAATGATCTTACGGTATTTTCAAAGAATAGGAAGGATCACATAAGCCACCTCCAGTCCATATTCAATAGATGTAGAAGGTTTGGTGTTTCATTAAACCCAAAAAAGAGCCTATTTTGAGTGATTGAGGGAAAGCTCTCAAGGCACATCATCACCAAGGATGGGATCACCATTGATCTAGACAAAATTTATGTAATTTCAAAAATTCAACCACCAAATAACAAGGAGCTTAAATCATTCTTCAAAAAGATTAACTTTGTAAGGAATTTCATCTCAAGATTTGTAGAGATTGTTAAACCTCTGAACACTATGCTCAAGTAGGATCCTAGAATAAAGTGGATGTCTGAAGCCTAAAATTCTTTCCAGGACATTAAAGATGTAATATCATAGGCTTTAGTATTAATTAGTCCAAATTTTAATAAAGAAATTTACTTGTACTCATTCACTTTAGAGCATACGATTATGCATATCATCACATAGAAGAGGATGAGATTGAACATCCAATTGCATTCATGAGCAAAAATCTAAAAGATGTAGATATTAGGTACTCTATGATTGATATACATATTTTTGGCCTTGTCAAATTAGTAAATAAATTTTGGCATTACATCTGGAGGAATAAAACCATTGCCATTGTACTTGATCCTACAGTCAAGCTCACTCTATCACAAAATGAATTAGGAGAATGTTGAGGCAAATGGATGGCCAAGCTACAAGAATTTGACATAGAGATCAAGCCTAAAAAATTTGTCTAAGGCCAAGGCATTGTTTAGTTCATGATTGAGCCAGTTCCACATATCACTATCAAAGAGGTATGTGAATCTCAAGTATCTAAAGGAGAGTGGTATATTGATATAATATAGTATTTAATTATAGGAACTTATTCCTCCAAGCTCAATAGAGAGAGGAGAAGAGCTTTGAGACTCAAATTTGATCATTACATGATTAAGAAGGGATTCCTTTATAGAATAAACTATGAAGGTATTTATCTCAAGTGTGTATCCATAGAAAAAGCTACACATATTTTAGAGAACTTGCATCAGAAGATAGGTAGTGGTCACCTTTCTAGGAATACCATAGCCAATAAGATCTTAAAAATGGGATAATATTGGCCAATAGTTTTCAAGGATACTTATACTCATGTCAGAACTTGCCATGAATGTCAATCCTTAGCCAAGATAGAAGTACATTCAATACTGCCCTTACAACTAGTTATTAAAGGAAGGCTATTTGACCAGTGGGATTTAGACTTAATTTGTGTCATCAACCCAAATTTATTAGAAAACCATAAGTTTATGCTTACTGTTACTAACTACTACACTAGATGGATCAAAGCCATAGCCATAACTATCCACAAAGCACAAGATGTGATTCCTTTATTGGAGGAACACATAATAACTAGATTTTGGCACACCCATTTCTTTGGTTTGTGACAATGGATCAGATTTCATATCAATATAATTTATTGAGTGGGCACATGATAACCAGACTATTATTAGGTTAGCATTTAACTATTACATTAGGGAAATGGATTGGTAGAGTCAACGAACAAGAATCTGATCGATGCAATCAAGAAATCAATTGGAGACAAGTCTAGGGACTAGCATAATATATTAAAGTATGATCTTTGGGTAGATCAAATAAGACACAAACAAGCCCTTAAAGCCTCACACTACTTTTTGGTGTATATATTTAGTCCTATGTTTCCAATTATGTTGAAGTTACCTACTTATTAGTTTATGCAAGAATACATTGAACCAAGTGATAAATTAGAATCAAGACTATTGGACATAATAGAAATGGAAGATTTAAAGACTAAAGCCTTACAAACATTAAACAAACACCAAGATGTAGTCAAGAGGTGGTTTGACAAGAGAGCAAAGATCAAAGTATTTATAATTTTGGATCTAGTGCTACTTTGAGACAAAGCCCATGAGAAGAAAGGATAACATGATAAGTTTTCCCCACTATGGATTAGACCATACTAGATTTTAGAGATCATGGGAAATAATGTATTTCATCTGAAAGACTTGTAGAGAAATAAATTTACATATCCAGTCAATAGATAGTTTCTAAAGCATTACTTCATGGATATATCATTTGAAGGCACCCCAAATTGATGAGGGACAAATAGATGTAGTTGTAGGAATAGATTATATTTCATGTTTTCTTAGATTAGTTTATTGCTTTTTTATATTAGATTTCTTGTTTTCTAGATTAATCTTTCTTGCTTTCAGTATTTTATTTTTCTAGATTAGTTTCACACTTTTTAGATTAGTTGTTTATTGCTTTATCTGATGATCAAAATTGTGTTTTCTCTGACTATAACCAAGCTAAAAATAAAAAACCAACTAAACTTATGATTTTAGAGAGGGGAAAAATTAAAATTTTGACAATTTGGGGACTAGTTTATAGATTGGACACATTTTTGTGTTTTTTGAGTTTTCAAGATGAAGGTAGGTAATCATGGATTATTCTAGATGGTGTCACAATTAATACTTTTACTAGACATGTGGAAGTTGCTCTCAAATTACTTCATATAAATTTAGAAAATTTTCTTATTTTATTGGATAAAATACACCTATCACAATACTTATTGGAAGTGATAATTTTAGGTATAGATGTGGCTGATAGGGATGTTCTAGTAATCATTTATTTTATAATTCTACTAGCTCACTAGGGTTCCATCTCTTCTCTTTTCATTCAAGAACAAAATAAAAATAAAAGAAAGAAATAACCAATGAGTTCAAAAGATAAACAAGAAAATCTAAAAAAAATCAAAAGTCTTACATAATGAAATA
The DNA here is from genome assembly GCA_037957365.1 of Torreya grandis. NCBI lineage: Eukaryota > Viridiplantae > Streptophyta > Pinopsida > Cupressales > Taxaceae > Torreya > Torreya grandis. Next base: position 245,759 of record JARHVA010004800.1, on the reverse strand, counting down.
AGGTCAATGTACCATGCATCATGATTAAAATAAAATAATGGAAAGAGAAAGAGAAGGAGCCCAAGGTATCTCTGTTACGGATATGGATGCCTAACTAGTAGTAGAGTAATTACTGAGCTTCTTTTTATTTCATGAGATTGAAGAGATACTGGAACAAAACCTATAGCTTCAACAAGACTTTAAAAAACTCATCACATAAAGGGTTAAATGAATTACACATTTTACACACACAGATCCAAGAAATTAAAAGGAAAGTATGTTGTGTGAAGAAACTTAGGAGTCTCTTTCATGTTTCTAATTTAACTATTCTTGTGTGACACACTTCATGATTGATTTAAGTATTGCTAACTAAAGTTCTAGGTTCTTGAATATGTAGGAGTATTCCCCTTGTAAGTTACCATTTATTGTACCTAACATCCCCTATTTTCCATAGGAAAATGGGGACCCACTTTATTTAGATTATGGTCTTTACTTTGAGCCCCTCTTATGTATGATTATTAAAATTAAGGAAAAAACTATTGGCCTTTCATACTTTAGAAAGATGGCATTGGCATTATATTTTCATATCCTAGCTCTTGAATTCTATCAAGCTTATTTCTATCAGGTATTTTGTCCAATATCTTTGTCAGGTTATTTTTTTTGGATTATTTATATCAGACTTATCTTTCTCAATATTTTATCTTTGAAATTTTTATTCCACAAGAATTATTCTTCAAGGTTTTTACATCAAACATTTTATCTAAAACAATTTCTCTAAAGCAATTAAACTCTATCATATTTGTTTTTATCGAGTTTTTTTTATCAAACATTTTGTCTGATGGAATTTGGTCTTTGGAATAATTTTCCTAATACATTTTCTCTACAATAATCTTGTTGATATATTTTGCTCAATATAATTTACCTTAGACCCCTTTAAATTTCCATTTAACCTTTTTGAAATGACCCTTCAGAATCAATGCACATACCTTTTGGGATTTTAGAATGACCCTTCGGATCTTTTGCACTTACCCTTTAGCCTCTATGAAGTAGACCCTTCAAGATTTTTTCCATGGGAACTTTGCCTTATGAAGTAGATCCTTCAAACTTTTGTCCCATGTATTTTACCCTATGAGCCTACCCTTCAGGACTTTCATCCTTGGTATTTGACCCTATAAACCTATCCTTTAGGACTTTTACCCTAGACCAATTCCTTTATAAGTTTTATCTCATACATTTTTCTTGATAAAATTAGTCTTTAGAATAATTAAATCACATAAAAACCTTGAAATAATTCCCCTAATACAAAATCCTAAAATAATTTCCTTGATTATTATGTATGCTAAGTCATTTTCATTTATGTTTGCAAGAGTAGGGAGTCTCAAGGAAATGACAAGTGTCAAACATAGGGGATTAAATTTGATGGTTGTATGGATTCTATTAATTGTCATAAGGACATCACTTGATAGTTGTGTGAACATCAAATTTAAGATTAATAGTAAAATGACACAGGATTAAATTCTAATAGTCACAGGTGCATCATTGATGGTCACAAGGATGTTATTGATAGTTGTGTGAATGTCAAATTTAGGCTCAACAATAAAACATTAAAGACTTAAACTATGAAATTTGCATGGACATCATTGATAGTCATGATAAAATCATTGATGGTCATATGAACATTAAATTTAAGCCTAGTAAATTAGCCATTTGGATTCAAAATGGGCCTATGTAGATCGATGGTCAACATTAATCCTTACAAGTTGATCGAATGGTGTGATATCAATAGATAATTTTCAAAGGAATGTAGGATTTGACAAGTGTTGAGAGTGTAAGAGTCAAAGCACTAATATATATGAACCATGTTAACTTGGGCATAGAAGATCGACGATACGAGATTAACGTGGAAAATTCAAATGTCCTAAAACTAGTCAAAGACTACCACTTGGTATAAAAGCATTTGAACTAAGGACTGTAAAGTACATAGAGGTCTCATAGGGCTACCAAATGACACACTCACATTCCATCATGTATTATATCGATGTTGCGAGTACCAGGTGGACTTTTCAAAGATCTAGACATAATTAGGTGGTGACATGCATCACATTTTGAAAGCTAGTAAACATAATAGATAGAACACATAGATATTTAGACACTTGATTAGTTTTGATTGATAGATATTGGGTCTCAAAGTTAAGCTAGATTTTGAATATGAGCATGCATGGTTAGTGATTATGAAAGTAAATATCTGGTAATAGAACATAAGAAGGTTGTAGTTATATGACATCTCAAAGGTAAATTAGAGTTAACACTATTAATTATTTTGAGGTAAGGACCTTGTAAATCCTTACAAAGAGATATTATATAAAGGCATGAGTGACATACAATTCATAATTTAGTTAGATTGGTCACATATAACAATAATGTCACTGGTTCTAAGATATTGGTAAAGTAATACTTGTCTTGGACATATGTCTGAGTCCCACTTGAAGGTGACTAATCTTAAAATATCAGATAAGATTGTTCTCATAACCTATAAAAGGAGGTATTTTTGCATATATTTGTGGATTTTATGTAGTTTGATCTATAATTATAAAAAGTGTCTTTATACACATGCACATATTGCATAACCTTTAGCAAAGGCTAATTTTAATTGATAACTATCAGTAGAATCTTATATATTTTTTAGACTACAATTAGAACTCATGTTATGAATATCACATGTGATGAACTTGCATGGACTTGGAGGATTAGGAGACCCCTTCCCCAAGTCTATATAAACAATAGTAATCCAAATTGGATTTTTGTCAAAGAAATTTTGAATACAGGAGTAGCATCAATTTTTATCATCAATGAATATGTTTGTGTATTTTATTTCCAATTTCTATGTAATTCATTATTACTTTCTAGTTGTATGTTTCAATAATTTTTAGTGTGCAAAAGCTATTAATGGATTCTTGATTATTTTTATTGATATACTAATCTTAGATGCGAAAAAACTATTGAAAGATTGGTAATTACATTAATTAAGGTCATAAATTTGATTGAATTATAATTTTGAATGTGTACAAGTGTTTTCTTTGATGTAGTTTTCCATGTGTGTGCAATAGCCACCTCAGATACTTCACTAGCTCAAGCCATAATCTCCTAAATAAGAGTGTGTAATAGCTGCCCTAAAGGAGCAAACTTTGTCTAAGGCCTATGAATTTATTACATCTATATCTCCTTAAACTTCTTAACTATGTCTAATTGTGTGTGTGTAACTATTGATGGCAACATCTATAGGTTTGGAGAGCACTTATTCTCTTAGAAACTAGCTAGGGAAGTGATTCCTAAAAACTAGAAGCCTTCTTTTCTACCTTACCCTTCCCTCCTTTTTTAATTTTGTTTTGAGACCTACCCACTTTAGATTAGAAACCAACCACCCATCTAACTCACGTATAAATTCACTACCCTTTAGAGACCACACCTCCTTCTAAAAACCTTGTCAATATATTACATGCCCTACTAGTTATTCCATCAACATGTTTTCAAAGATCACATTCCTGTAACTCATGATATATAGTGGAGTTTACCTTCATTGAGATCCTAAAACATTAAAGGTTACCTCATTACACTGTGGTGTACATAAATCTTGCATCAACAAATGCCAATATTAATTATGCTTATAGTGATTTTTATACTTCTAAATATGCTACCTAAGGTTCTATTTCAACCAAAAACACACCTAATACAAATGTAATGTTGTAGGTCATAAACCAAATGTATAACATGAAAATATACACATCTAAATAATTCATTCAAATGTAAAATAAATTCCTAAAAATGCAATATAAACCTCAATAAGTGAAGTGAAGAATGCCTAATCAAATTACCATCACCCCACTTAGAGATCATCTTATGAATATCATTCCAAAACATCTTATTTGTAACAAAGTCTTCCAAAAACTCTAAAGTGAGCCCTTAGTAACTCAAATAACAAACATTTAAATTGGTGGAATTTATCCTACTATACCCTATAATAGATCCACCAATCTCATTTTGTATCTAAAGGCCTTTGGTAACCTCTATAAGGATAGGATTAAAATTATCACCTTTACAACTACCAAACTACTTGCTAAAATGCTAAAATGTGATGTTTTATAATGGTATAATCAACTTAATTCTATCCCTATAACAACTTAAAAGACTTATTGAATGCATTTATCAAATAAATCTAATATCACTACTTGTAGAAAACTAACCTGACTTTATTAATTGTAAGCAAGCAGATCATGTGACTACCCAATACTTTACTAAGCTTTGGAAATCACCAGCTAACAAAGTGGTTCATGACATGATTAAAAATAAACTCTTCAATATTTTTACAACTACCTTAAACTCTAAATTATTATATATTATTAGTTATTTCATTCCTAAGTCATTGGATGAAGCCTTTAATCAAGGTAAAAGATATGACCATATCCTAAGACAATTTGAGATTCCCCAACCTCAATGAGGAACCCAAATGCTCATGAGACTTAAAAATAAACATGCTTCTAATGATGGTGTCTTAAATACTTATGATCATAGTCACAAATATAGGAAGAATATTAATGCAATCATGCTAAGATGTTCCCAAGAAATAACCCTTTCCATACCCAAAGTGGGAAACCCTTTTTAACCTCCCCTTCTTCTAATAACCAAAATAACAATTAAAATCAACCTCTTAATAGATCTTAGGAAGTGATTTCCTAGACCTCTACCTAGAGACTTCAATAATAGATAACCTAAACCCTAATGGTATGAATACAAAAGTTTTGTTGGTTTCATACTAGTTGGGGTCATTATCATGATAAATTTTGTTCTCTTCAATCCTTGGCTTATGAGTTCCTCCTTGGTCATAGATTTGACCATGATACTAATACAAGATAATGTCATATTTTTTTGAAAAGGTCACAAAAGAAAACAAATGTAAAATCAAGATTGATGCATTCAACCAAGCTAGAAATCACCTTTAAATTTATAAAAATGATTTTCCTAATCATTCTTGAAACACTAATAATCCATATCTGTAACCAAGAACCATCACTTATCAACCTCAAAATCCCAAAAATTTAGTTCCAACCACTCAATTTATGGATACCATGGTTAACATTACTAGTTCCACTCAAGCAAAAAACTTGGTTAACATTAGTAACATGAAGTGCATCATATCTCACATTGTTACTCTACCTAATATCCAAATCATATCAAAACACTTGATATGACTTAATTATTCAAGATTTTCCTATGGGTTCAATCTCAGTTTCAATTCTTTCCAAACCACCAAAATTATAAAACTCAAAAATTATAATGTAATTGACCATGTTAATTCAAATGAAAAAAAATATATAAAATTAATTAAATTGATTGTGTTGATTCAATCCTCTATGTTGCCAATTGGATCAATAGGGATGATCCACTATGTTGAAAAATACATTGAATCAAAATGGTCAATTTTGTTTATTATAACTAACTCAACTAATTTGAACCTATTGATATCATCAAAAAATGATCCAAATCCAAAAAATAAGGTCCAACTTCTTATACAAGTGGATCTGATCCTATTTAGACCTATATTTCTTGGTTATAGTTTATACATCCTTGGGTGCTTCCCATGTAAGGGGTTCCTATTATAATACCTAACCACTAATACCTCCATCACCACCCCAAATTATGCTGAGTCCATCTTAGTAATGGGTACATCACCCTATACATGGTAATGTCCACATATATCATCAAAACCAACAACACTGACTCTTATAAGAATAAATAAAAGTTATACTCAAAACAATGTAAGAGATTGGGTGTACTACTTGGTAGCATATAAATCATCTACACCAAAATCTAATTTTTTTGGCTCCATATACCCATTTGGTTTCTTCTCTTTCTTTATCAACATAATTAGGTGAAGGATTCTCTCTATGTAAGGATGTTTCTCTAATGGATGATCTTTGTGTAAAGGGACATGGTGGATGATCCTAGTGAACACCAAACAATCATGTCACATGCTCATGCTAGAATCACTAAAGAGTACCATTGTGATCAATAAGTAATAATATAAGTCACATCCACTATAACATAAAACCATCCTTATGACACCAGAGTTGTAGATGATAAGGTCTCCATATCACACTATGTGCCTAAAAGAGTTTAATCCCCTCATGAAAAAAGTGTTATTGTGTGGCCTGGCTAGTGGGCACAACTAAGAACCCATCTCACCACATAAGGTAGTACCTCAATCCATGAAAAATGGGGTATCAAAGGAAAGTGAATAACTACAATGTGTTTATACACCCACACATGTAATAATGTGTCAGAAACAAACCCTAAAAAGTTTTGATCAACTATGAATTAATACAAGTCATGATATAGATGGGCCAACATACATTTTCCCCAGCTATATATTATCCCATGTTATTCCATCTCATGTGTTATGGGTAAAAACTTGTAAACAAATGAACATCCACTAGTTTCAGTGACAACAAACTAAACAATTAGTATGCATAAATATTTACATAAGCGAGGGATGTTCCCAATGAATATGTGCTTGATCAAAAAACTGCCACCACTATATCTCTCCAAGCTTAAGGCATCACCCCAATAATATATACTAGCAGATCATCTCTCTATCTTACTTAATTTGGAAACAAAAAAATCCCTATTATGGATGGGTAGGTGTAATGTCCTCCACACATCCTTGAGTGTAATGGTCATCTCCCCTACAAGGAGCTAGAAAGCATAGGAGTTGCAATCCCATTTTTCAGCTAAGGTGGTCAATAAAGCTAAATCAGTTCCCACAATCCCAAAATGACTAATGTGGCTAAGGTTGGTGGCCTATATCACTACCTAATCATGGGATTTAATTACAACTTGCATATAAAAATCCATGATCTATATTGGAAAAATTATTGCACATGAATAAATAGCTACAATAAAAAAATAAAAAAATCATGAATGTAATTCCAAAAAATCCCAAAGATAAATTTTGAAGTAACAAAAAGTCAAACACATGTGATGAATAGTTAGGGAAGATATAAACAAGAAAAAAATAAACAATTAAAATATAGTCCCATTAGGTAGACCCAATAGTATACAGATAAACCCATGGTAGGGTTGGATAGTATTGATGCTAAGAATACAAGCTTAACAATCACATGATGCAATCAGGTATGGCTAAGATTGAACCAAAATAAAATAAAAACATAAAATTAAAAAAATCACAAATATATAATTACCTCATTCATGACCTAATTGGTTTCAATGCAAGTATGAACAAAATATAATCAACTGGGCACAATGTTGCTCTTAAGAGCCATGTTAACAAGAGATTGGAGTCAAGAATAATTGATTAGAAAAATAACAAAGTGAAAATGATAGTTATAAAATTAAATCAAATTAATTTTATTCAAAATTAACTCATTAGGGTTTTAAACCTATAATTATACATTAAACTTCTAACTTGGCCTAATGGGGCTAATTAAGACCCTAGGTGGTTATGTTCACAACATTTGATCCCACCTTAAATAACCACAAATATATTAATTTTTTTAAGCCTTTTATTCCAATCATTAGAATTTATTATATTTTTTGTGTGAATGTTATTAATTCAAAATAGTTATAATCTTTCCCTAGGTTTCTTAAGAAAGTGAGACCCAAAACCCTAATTTCCCCTTAACACTGTAAAATTAAACTAGCAAAGGAATCATTTCTTGAAAAAATCAATGAAATACAATAAAAGGCACTGATATAAGCTTAAATCGCCCATATTTCATTATGAACAAGTGACATGGTATTCAAGAAATCAATAGAAAGTAAGTACATTTACAAAATGCCTAATTTTATCGAGTTACTAGGGGTAACATTCAAACTGTGAAAATAATACTCCAACACTTCTTAAGGCGACATAAGGGTTTAGACCCAGAACTAGTCTTTGAACTAAAATATATCAATCCCTATACCAATGGGGGCATAAAAATCATAATTTTAAAAAATATCAATTTTAGTAATATCCAATTAAATTCATTGTGCTAATTTACCAAACACACTCATTATCTATGCATATAAAATATAACTATAAATAACACTTAAGCTCCCAATGAGGTCAATGCACACATGTAAAAGCTTGGATCAACTATATATTAAAGTTATTTCATTTAGATAATGGTACATATACATGTGCTAACAAGATTTAGTGACAAGTTGATATTTTTATCTCTTAAAAGGGTATACAAAGACACATCACATCAACATTGAACAAAGAAACAAACTTCACACTATATTCACACCAAGGATTTATCAATCATGGGGCCCCCATTACTCGTGTATTTTATCATTACTATATCTCACTTACTTAGGGGGAATCTTATTCATATTTTGGGTCATGGAGTTGGTCATAATTATTATTAATCATGGGGGAAATGATACTTGTGTGTGTTATCATTACTATATTTAACTCACTTTGAGTGCAACATATTCTTATTTTGGGTCATTTTAGTTGGTTCCAATTGTTATCAATCATGGGGGACTTAGTACTCATGTATGTTCTCATTAATATATCTCAGTTGCCTAAGGGCATATTATTCATATTTTGGGTCATGTTAGTTGCTCCCAATTGTTGTCAACCATGGGAGACATATTAATTTTGTATGATCTCATTGTTTTATCAGAACCATCTAGGGGTGTGTTTATTACATTGGATAAACTAGTCACTCCCATTTTCAAAATTGAAATTTACATGATCTATTATGGCATGAATGGATGCAAATTCAAAATTTTAATGGTAAAATAAAAATAAATTTCCTTATGTGTAGATAATAACATGTTTTCAATATCCTATTTTTATATCATGAGGGAAAAATTACAATTAAATATATTTTAGATAATAACATGAAAACTAAATTATTTTTCCTAACATATGGAGATTTAAACATGTTTATTTAGCTTATGTGATTATAGGAAATAGTGTCTTCATCCCTTACCTATATAGACACCTAAATTTAGTATTATACACTTTTGAAACATCAATTTTGTCACACTTTGACATACTTGTACATTGCATACACATTTGACTATTGGGCACACTTTCCCTCTATCCATCTACCCACCTGATGTATTGACTAATTCTATTCACCAATTACATATATTTAAGATTAGTGTAGTCTATATAATAACCTTAGATATTAATACATATACCTTCTCCATATCTCAAATCATTGATTTTCACTCCCATGATAATACCAATAATGATTGGATAATTATGGTTACAATAGGTGTCTACCTTTATTGATAGTGTTGAGGAACATCTAATGGTTATATTTTTAAATAGGGAAGTATTCATTAGTTTTACCTAGACATTTTTCAAGGATTATTCATATAATGAAATAACTAAGTGCTAACTATAAATATAAATCAATCCTAAGGTTATTATTCATTGGTCAAAACTGGGCAATCACATTGAGAATCACTTGAAAGCTTGAGATATCCATTAGTACTCTCTTCATACATTATTAAAAAAAAACACATATATGAAAACCCATAAAAGGATAAAAATTAGATAAAAGTTTAAATACATTGTAAAGTCAAAATTGCATGTTGCCAAGTGTCAAAAGCACCAAATATTACATTACCTTCTATATTGATCATAATGTTCCACACACACACAAGTTATTGGATGGTGGAGCCTGATCTTATTATAATGCCTAGTTCTTGATGAGGGAGGGTTTTTTTTTTTCGGGGGGGGGGGTGTTAAAAACCATACTTGGAGCCCCCTCTAGTGTGGGTTTGGGGGTAACACCCTTGAAGCAAAATTTTGTGAAAAATGCATTAAAATTATGTTGGTGCATTTTTACATGAATATGTAACTCCCCTTTGATATGAAGGAATTGTTATCATGATGTCACATACTGTATGAGGGAAGAGGAAATTACAGTTGATGTATTTTAGGTTTTATCCCTTCATTTGTTAGACTGAATAAGAGAAGAAATGGCTGATACTATGTAGATGTAGCTCATTTTGGGTGAATCATGTTAAATATGTGTCTCTCTTGTGTTATCTTTTTATGCATTTTTTTTTGTCTTTATTTCATTAATATTGCTCTGCATTCTATATTCCTAACATAAGTGGGATAACTGTGTAGTTTTAGCCCTATTTAGGGTATTAGAATGTAGGAAAACCTCTACCATTCAATAGGGAGTGGTTAGGATTGTCCAACCCAATTAATAACCCCATTTTTAAGGGTCATCTTGTGGTTAAAATCATAACTAGGGTTTGGATGTAAGGAAAAGTAAAATAGAGATCAATGCACAAGATTGAAAGTGAATGCACATGTAGGAAGCATCTATAGGTTTAGGTTTAGGGGTTTGAGGAGTTACATACCTAAACATCACATAGAGGTAGTTCTAGTAGAGAAAAGGTAGTACTAGCCATTGTAACTATCATAATTTATTGACAATGTCTATGTGAGGATTGAGATACAATCTTTTAATTTAAGTAGTGATAAATCATATGAAAAGAACTTTTAGAAAAAGTGACAACTATGATGATTGACATAATAAAAATATAATCTAATTACATCTCCACTCTTTTGATTTGTCATTTTTGAATTGTATAAGTGCAGTATTAATACATCCATTTCTCAATTTAGATTAGTGTACTAATGTTATATTTTACTTATATTTTACACAATTTAAATTAACTTTAGTTTTAAAATTTTTATATCACAATCATCTAAAATAATTAAAACATTCTGGTGAACTTGATCATTGAGTTGAGCATGAAGAGCCCAAGGTTTCTCCTCATTTAAGATTTTATATTTTATTAGGGTCTTAGATTTATCCTCTATTAGGGTTTGAATTTCAGATATACTTTTTGATTTCCCTTTATTTACATAAGTGAAACCATAACATAATTACAAATGGAAGATACTATTAATTTGAATGCTCATAGATGAAATTATTATACTAATTTTCATAATCATTTTGATGATATAGATAAATGTATACTTAGAAAATATCTTGAAATAAATACACACATGATTGATTCATTATTACATGTAACTAGAGATTAAATTGAAAAGCTATCTAGGGAATCCACATTTAAGGAATGACACGATAGTTTTTTGAATGATACTAAGCCACATTTTAGAGGCATGGATTCTAAAATAGGTGTTTAAACTATTATTCCTACTACTACTATTCATGTGTCTACATCTATGGTTACACAAGTAATTTTTACACCTAGTGTGGGGTAAATACAACCTACTCCTAAAATTTATATGGTTATCCCTACGTAACATAAATTTGTGCCTCCTAAGATTACAACTAATTAGATACCACATTTTTCTAATCAATTGAATATGCCAATCAATCAAGTTCTTATACAACAAAATTTTGATCTTCCAGCCAATGTTAATCTAATGGAACAAGGTTATCATAGAGTGAGTCATTTAAAAAATTTCTAAAGCATTATTACATAACCCTTTGGCCCCATATATTTTTAATTATCCATTTCCTATAGGATTTTTTGAACTTAAGATTATACCATTCGATGGTAAAGGTTATCCACAATAATATCTTAGAACCTTCCATCAACATGTTTTGAATAAGCATCTAACAATAAGTTACTAAAAAATATTTTGCATAGGATCCTTAAGGATTATGCCTTGTAATGGTTTTATGTCATTCCCCTCTAATTGGTACATGCTTTCAATTATTTGGCTGACTAGTTCCTAACTCAAATTTATATCAATACTAGTGAGAATTTCTCCTATGTTTAAATGGAAAAACTCAAGCAAGGGGATAATGAGCCCATTAGTGACTATGTGCTTCATTATAAGACTATGCTTTCAAAAATGACAAATCCTATGGTTGGGAACAAATTATAATAAATATTCAAGCAAATCCTACTTTCACCTATCAATGAGTTTATTATGTTTAAAAAATTTAATTATTTTGATGACATGTGTCATAGGTTAAAGATCATGACATTTAGTTAATTGCCATGAATAATTTAAAGTATGTGATGAACCCTCCCAAATATTTTAAATCCAAAGTTTCATAGAAAATTGAATTTCAAATCTAGGGCTAGCAATATTAAGAATGAGGCTAAGACAATGGTCAATGTGGTTTCATAACCCACTAATAAGTTTATCCTTTTAGATCCTCAAAGAAGGTAGTTTACATGATTATAAAACCCTCCTCATAAGCTATTAAATAATATAATTGAGTGAAATATCATCTCTCTCCCTTCACTAATGGGGGTTGATATTCCAAAGATACAACCTAAGGGGTTAGATATCCATGCATATTATAATTGGCATAGTTGAACATGAAATTTTACTAATGGGTGCTTTGAATTGAGACATAATATACAAGACTTAAGAGGAAAAATCAAAATAAACCAATATGAATCATTAGGTACATATGAATTACAATAAACATCATTCTCTGACTTCTTATCCTATTAGAATTGAGGAGGCTACCCTATAGGAAATATTGTTGGTATAATTGAAAATACATATATACAATGACCTAAAATTACATTCAATGAGCTTGTAATTATTGATGATGATTCTACCAATACAGCTTTGTTGATATATGCTTTCATTATCTCACATCCTATACATAGTGTTATGGTGAATAACAAGTCAAGTCAAAACATATGCACTAGCATTAATTACTAGTTTTAGGTATACATATACATATTTGATTGGTACAAAAAATATAGTAAAAGGTTTTGATGGAAAATGACAAAATCCTCTTAGGGAAATTATGTTACCACTTATTGTATGGCCTAAAATTATAGATACTTCATTATTTTTTCTTAACACTAGTGTATTTGAAATTATAATGGGACATACATGGATACATAAGATAAGTACAATCCCATATTCAGTAAATTGATGTTTGAAGTATATCTATAGAAACCAAGTGGTTAAAATTCTACATATTCCATATGGATACCCCATTTATCTAGAGACATTTCCTCAGCCACTTCTATAATAGCCTATTATACAAATTACATAGGTTTAATTTACAAAGGTAAAAATGAGGTAAAATATTGAATTTCCTCAACATACAATCCTATAACATCTTTACATTAACAATATATTTAAGTTTAGATTTTTTTACTTAGTCTATTACATCCTACAATAGTTTTATAGATAAATTTTAAGCATGTTCCACAATGAAAACTAAGGCATTATCCTAACATACATAAAAATAAATAGGTTACTATGGATACTAGAGATACACAACACTTACATTATCATGTTGATTATAATGATGATGTTGGATATTTTAAAGTTCATGGTCATTTCTCTAATTCAAAAAATGATATACATGATATTCCTCACCCATGTCACATTGATCAATCGATAAATTTCATGTGATAACCCCATTGGTAGGACCACCATAGGTTAGTTGGAACATGATTAAATTTAAAAATTCATTAAAAATAAATAAAAAATGAGGAACTATTCACAACATGTTTTGATGATACACATAATCTGATTAATATTATTTTTAATATACATAGTGAATTATATATTTATTTTATACATACATATTTTACATGGTATACATGATTAGGATGAATGATATATAGTTTACATATGATACACAAACATATATACTCATGCCATTATTTACACCCATGGGAAAACATTTCTAAATTAGATACATGCCTACATTTGGGGCATATCCATACACTATGATGTTATATATTTATATATTAGTCCATTGATAAAAGTATAATTTACACATGAATTTATCTTTATTATAATTTATAGAGTGATATTTTAGTCATTATAAAATTTATCTTGAACCAAATCATCTACCGATTTAGGGTTCTACAAGCCATCATAACAAATAATGGATCCCCATTTAAAAACCCTAAGGTATGTGAAGTATGAAATAAATTCACCATATCACATCAAATAGCCTCCTTATATTATCCAAAATATAATGGATAGGTTTAAGCCACCAATAAAACCCTAAACTCAATCTTAATTAAGATAATCAAAGATTCTAAATGAAATTGGCATTTGCAACTTTATCTAGTACTTTGGGATTATAGAACTAGCATTAAAATGCACACAAGGGTAACCCCATGTTCCATAATGTTTATATCTAAAGATATTATACATTTTGAGGTTGAGATACCTATCCTTTGAGTTTTTCTCCAAGGTCTCTTTGACCATGAAGAATAGAATAATGAACGGTTAGCTGAGCTAAAAACTTTAGATTAATATCTACTCGTTGCTATAAATAATCACATTATCTATGGCAATAGTATAAGTAAAAAATAAAAATAAAATTTCCATAAGTTCTAAATAAATGTAGGCATTCTTATCCTTAGGCTCAATAACCACATTAACAAAAATAAAGGATAAGCTCAAAAGTTCAAACCTAACTAGTTAGGCCCTTAACTAGTGACTAATGATTTAAATAAAAAAGCCTATCAATATGAACTTTAGAGGGAAAGGAGTTTAGTGAAATATTTTAAATTTAAGTGTTTATATATTTAGTTCTTTCATATCACATTACCTTAATTTCATTATATTTTTGTAGTCTGTGTGTTCATCTCCATATCAAATGTTGTGTTTAGAGATTACTTGATCGATAGTTTGCATATTGTGAAACTTCCAATATGTAACATGTCATATCATTTCATCTTCACATTACCCTATCATCCTATGGAAAATATTTCTCAAAAATAAACATTATATTGGATCTCATCTTAGTTCTTATGATCAAAGCCACTTACTTTCCCTATATTTTCTTGTAACACTTATAAAATTATAGCCTATAACCTAGTATAGAAAATTTCCCATGACAAAGTATCCTCTTATAATTCCTTTTAAATAAAAACATTAGCATACTAAAAAATAGGTAAACTTACCCACCTGTCTTGATCTTTAGTGATGAGACCTTGCATCTTACTAGTTGCACACGACCAAGATTTGGGGGTAAAGGCACAACAAACAAAAATACACTCTTATTAAAAGCTTATATGACTTCAAAAATAAATCCCACATATCTCACCCTTGTTTAAGATTGGTGTTGATCCCTCAATTATTACTAGTTGTGTGGGGTTAGCATTGAGGGGATATGCCCTTACTTGCCTACATATAGTCTTTGGTGATGATCCCAAGTGTCTTCCTAGTCACATATGACTAAGTGTGGTGATGTATAAAGAAAAAATAAATTAAATACAATAAAAATATTAAATAAAAGTGTCTAAATAAAAATTTCTTCAAAAATCTTATCTATATTCGTATGTTTAAAAATATAACTTTATTCCACTCACTAATTCTGTCAGGGCTAGTCATCCCTATATGAAATAAATAAAGTTAGTATTTTGTAAGTCTAGTATAGAAAGAATTAAAATTCCCCCCTTTTCTCATAAGGATTAGGTCATAATCATCTTTATACAAAATTTTGATTCATGATATTGATATTTTATCATCTTACATTTATCCTATCTCCCTTTTCATTCCCTTACTACAAATTATAAGTCATGTGTTATGAATAAAAAAATAATTGGGTCATCAACTATAAACTAACTATTAGCACATTCAGAGATTCATATGTATCCATAATATTACATCATTTTCACACATTTTTTCCCACATATATAAGCATTATCCATAACATTTTATCATAAATATAGAGCTACATGGCATATAATCACATGCCTAGTCATCTAAAGTGCATAAACTAAAAAGGCAAACATAGAAATTTAAACCCTATAATATACAATGATGTCACTAAGAGGTAAAATAGAATATATCTACATATATAATAATAACTTTTAATTATGCAACATAAGTCTCTAATACAATATCCTTCGTAAGGGTCAATATGCCTCAAAATCTTAAAAAATAAAAAATAAAGGTGTACAATATGTGTCGATAAGTACAATAACTCAAGATCCTAGTCTCCTCTTATGGGATGGTCCTAATGTATAATAGTGATAAAGGTTATGGGTCCTATGGCATCACCTACTAGTACCACTAATGAGCATTCCATATAACTCATTATATCTAATACAAATTGTCCATAAGTGTTGAGTTTTGGTTATATACTACATTACATTTAATAGTTAAGGTCTGATATAAGTAGGAAATAAATGCAATTTGTCCTTTCTTTGTATATGATACATTTCTAATTATTTATCATGTTATTGTGTCTAACTTGGATGAAATGAGCATAATTTTGTGTAAATAAACACATCCCTATGTTGGGATAGTTTTGAGAAGACATCAAATAGTTTTGGCAACTCTTTTTAGATATAATTTTGAGGATTCAGTGAATAACCTCTAAAAATGATCCAAAGATGCTTCAAAGATGATCTGAAGGTTTTCTAAAGATGCTCTAAAGACCTATATAAAATGCTTTAAATATTCCCAAACATGCTCTAAAGATGTCCATCTGGATCTTACAAATCGAGATAGTGATTCTAAAGAGATCTATTGCATATAAACAGACTTTCCATATTTAGATATCTTATTTTAGACATTAATAATCATAGTAATTATCTAAAATGATCTGGATATATTTGTACTTCTATTTTTAAAAACTAGATAAATCTTTTCAAATTTGTTAGTTATTTTATATATATTATTAGTTGAGTCAGTTCCAACACCTTCTTATAAGTGTGGGATTTTATTATTAGATCATATATATTTTTAATAAGCATATTTTTCCATTTAGATCACTAGATTTTGTATTCTATGAATAGATGTTGAGATGTGCTTTAAATACATATTTCCTTCTCATTCTAGATAGTTATAAAAAATTATAAAGTTATTGAAGTTAGTCAATCAATTATAAATCTAGCATTCTAGTATACTTTCACATATTTGTATATGTTCCTTTGATAATGAAATAAATTTCAACATATGTTTTCATTACTAACCAAATCAGTTCCTATTCTGAGCAAGTTGTAAGGGCCCGCTTCTCTTTAAAGATCAAGACAAATTGGTACTTTTAGTTTATAGTTTAGAAGTATTTATTTAATTCAAGTCTAATTCTGTTACTGCAAAGTATAATTTCAATTTTAATGATATATTTATTTATTTTCAAAGAAAAGAGTGATTTCTTTTCAATGCAAGAGTGATTTCCTTTTAAAGCAAAGTGTGAATTTCTTTTAATGCAAGTGTGTTTCCATTACATGCAAGAGTCATTTCAATTAAATGAAAGTGATTTTTTATTTATGCAAGAGAGTATCTTTAAATTTCAAATAAATTAAATTTATTAACCTATCTCCATATTAAAAATTTATTAGAAGCCATTTGAGTGACAATAGACAACATTATCATATTCTAGAATATCACACTATCCTACCCAGCTAGGCAAGTTGAGTGGGACACCATAATGTCTTATGCTAGATATTTAAGTTTTGGATGTTGATGGTGTGAATGTCATATGAGATCTTCAGTTAGAAAACCTTTTAGATTTACTTTTATATAAAATAGAGTTTAAATCTTATTTACTATTTTTAAGATTTAAAAATCACAATAAAAGTAAAACCCCTAAATAACAAAATATAAAACTCCAATATCCAATGGTCTCATTGCATATAGCCTTTGGACACCAGCCCTGGTAGAAAATGACACCAATCCATTGATTGGTTAAATGAAAGGTATAACGATAGCCTATCATTTTTTCACTATTTCTAGGGACAATCATCCATAAGTTTTAGTGAGATCATACATTAGAGTTTTAAAGGGAAATTAAAAAATATTCAAAAAACTCAAAAAGATAAAAACAATCCATGAATATTTAGACTTATGAACCATCTAAGAGATTCTCAAAGATATTTTATCTATAAGGGATCCCAAATAAATTAAGAATAAGAGAGGATCCAATCCTTGATGGAAAGATAAAGAAGTGAAAGAAAGGAAATTGAAATCCATATACAAACTTTTTGTTATTCCTCTCTCAAACAAGGTTTATCCTCACAACTAGATCCTACAAGAAGAATCCTATTAAAACAATCTTCTCCTATAGGGATAATTGATCTTAAAAATACCCTTTATGGAATAGTTAGATTTGAGTCACAAGCTCTACAAGAAGAATATTCAATCACAAATGAGGATTCTCCTCCGAAAGTATACCATAGGTTGAACACCCAAGAAGTTAATTTAGATTTGATTGATAACCAAAGCTGGGAAGAAAATATTGGAGACAAACATACACATGTGGAAAACCCTGATCAATAACCCTAACAAGACATAAATTTTTCATATCTAATTATATTAGATAATAATGATATAAATTCCATGAAAAACATTTCACCATCAATTTTACTTACTTTTAGAGGTAAATCATTAAAAGATCTAGATCAGTTCCTCTTTGAATTTTAATTTCTTTGCCAAACATATGATTATGTCACAGATAATCAAAAGTTGAAGTTATTTCCATCTACACTCAAGGATGCGGCCATGAGATGGTTCATGGGACTTGAGGGTAATTATATCACCATTTGAGATGCGATATAAATTACATTTATAGACAAATATCAAGATGATTGTAGAGTTAGAGAATAGAAGGAAGACTTTTTCAAGATCAAACAAAATGAATATGAAACCTTAGAAGATTAACTTGATAGGTTTATATTCACCCATAAATGGGGTGGTTATAAACTCATTGAAGAGGTCATCAAGAAAGTATTTATTAAAGGGTTAGATGATGATGCACATGATGCTTTGAACCTAATGGGAAAGGGTGACATTGACAACTTAACCTTTCATTGATTTTCAGCATTGTGTACTAACTACTCTAGGACAAGACCTAGCATAAAGAAATCAAGGTTAGGAAAATCACCTAAAGTTGGCCAATTAATATAATAATTATATAATTTAAAGATAAACATTATAGTAATATCTACTTTGTCCTCAAATTAAAAGCTAATGCTATTAGTGTAGGTTTTTATTTTTCCCTATTTTTTAATTAGGGAAATTGTATTGTGCTTACATGGAGTTTTCCTACATTTGAGGGATAGGCTAGCTTATGTGGAGGTGTGTGTCATAGATGTGTCATAGGTGTCATAAGAATGTCATAAGTAACACCCTTGATGGGAGTTACTTCTCTATTCTTAGCACCTTGTCACCACCTTTCATGGAGGAGTTACAGTCTATTTTTAGGGTGCATTGACCACTTTTTGTAGAGGAGTTACTTACGTGCTCTCTTATATGTATTCCTCACTTTGGTCATCTCATGTTAATTAGATTTTGGTTTTCTCCATTTTGTCTTGAGCAATTTATCTTCTTGTGTAATTTTCAAATTGCTTTAGCATCTATGTGGTGTGCACTTGCTTCATCTCATGTGATCATGTCTCCATTGCATTCGCATTATCCAGATTCTAGCAACAACTCTGATATGGTATCAGAGCCAATCCAGTAATCGTGTGTCTGGGTATGCTATCAGTTTATTTTGAAATCAAGAGGAGTGGCATTCTCTTTATTTTTTTTAATTTTTAGATCTGATCTAAAATAAAAAAAACTTTAAATATCATTTCTTGTATCTTTTCCTTGGGATCCTTGGCCTTTGGGTGTCTTGGCTGTCTTCTCTTCAATCTTTTCAGGCACATCAACAACTTCAGGTGCTGGTTTTGCTTCAGCTCGAGTGCCATTGTTGTGTGCAGGGAGCAGAGGGAGGAGCAACATCAGCCACACCAAGCATCAGCCACTCTAAGCAGCAAAGGTCTTCTCTACAGCAAGGCGCTAAGCAGTCGTACAATGTCCAACGTGCAGTTCTGTAGATTATTCTTTTTTATTTTCTGACAGCAAATCAGAACTATTTTCTTTAGAAAATGGCATTTTATTTTCTGGTTTGGCATCCCATGTGGACCCTTAGTCACTAGGCGTCCTTTTTTCTACACCTGGCATTTTGTTTTTGCACTTTTTTTGTCTCTTCTGTGGTAAAATCTGCGCTAGAAGTGTTAAGTCTACACTCTGTGTTGGAAGTGCTAAAATCTACATTGCATTGGAAATGTTAGAAGGGTGCTTATTCATTGGTGAAGCCCTAATCTCATATTCTTGGTAGTACCTATCAAGGCCTAAGACATCACAACAACAGCTATCCACCTTTCTTTCCTCTTATTAAAAAAAAGAAAAAAAAAACTAGCTGGAAATTCTTATTTTTGCCTTACTAGTATTTTTTTACTAAAAGAGGAAGGTAAACTTGATTTCATGCATACCGAGACAATCAATTAAACTTGCTTTCACAAACACCTTTTTATTTGGATTCCTCACTTTGTGCCAAATCCAATGAGTGGTTGGAAGGCCACTTTCTCTCTCAAAATAGGTATTTTTTTAACGTTTTATTATTTTTTTTGCAAAAACACTAGTTTACGAGAAAATTGAACCTTTAATATCTTACAAACGGTAGCTCAAATTTGGGTGCTATTTTTTGCAAAAATGTTTGTAATTCAATTCTCCATAGTGTAGGATTATTATTTGTCAAAAATTCACTCGTTTATAAAGTGCCTAAAATTTGGGTCTCTCGAGACGTATTTTTGGCTGAGTTCGACGTCCTATTTGCTTAAGTCTTGCACTGATTGCTCTAAGACGCATTCTCAGCTGAGCTTGATGTATTTTGAGCATGCACTTGCATATTGGGGGGGGTTCAATATTTTAGGGGGGTGTGATTGCTTTTTAGAACTTGCAAATCTTTGCTTTCATTCTCCTTTCTACATAATTTCACAACTTGTAATCAACATAACTTCACCTAAATTTAGCTTAAAATAGATTCTTTTCAACTTAAACCCATAACACCCTTCAAATATCATGAATGTAAGGTTAAAATGTCAATCATTCTTAGAAGTAAAGGGTTGTATAGGATCATCATGGGTACTGAAGTAGAACCCAACACTGATGCTGAAAAGGTCAAGTGGTACAATCGTAGTGATGAAGCCTATGGATTACTGAGCTTGTCTGTGTCTCCAGAACTTCTCTTCCATTTAGAAACCTCCAAGACTCCCAAATACATATGGGACACCTTAGAACTCTTATTTGGGAAGCTTGATGAGATGAGAGGACATGAGCTTGAAAATGAACTCATAAGTCTAAGTCCTAGCAACTTTGACATCCTACAGGACTTCTTCACTAAGTTTAAGGCCCTTAGATTGCAATTGAAAGAATGCGGGATAGAGAAGAAAGATGATCAACTCATCCTTTCTATTCTCATAAAGTTAGGTCCAAGCTATTCAGTCTTTGTCTCCACTTTCCATGCCACCAAAAGTGCCCTTAGCACTACATGGAAAATGCCTTCTTTGGATTCATTCATTGCTGACTTGACTAGGGAGTAAGATAAGCTAATTCAAATGGGCACAATGAAGTATACTCAACCCCAAGATTTGATATCTAGAAATGGTAAGGATAAGACTTCAACAAAGGAGAAGAAGAAAAAGAACAAGGACCAGAAGAAGAAGAAAGAAAATAACAATCCTGCCAAAAACAACACTGGGACTTCCTCTTCCAATGCTAAACCTAAGAAGGAGAAGGTTAAGTGTGCCTATTGTAAAAAAATAAGGCATAATGAACACAAATGCATGAAGAAACAAATAGATCACCTAACTCATCTTCTAGAGAAGCACAACATAGGTGTTCCTGAGTCCATCAAGCATAATTCATCTACCCAAGATTCTACCAAGGCAAAAGGTAAGGGTAAGGAGAAAGAAAAGGGCAAGGCCCTTGTAGCTACAATAGCTTCTACATCTTCATGGGTCATTGACTCAGGTGCTTCTCACCACATGGGCTCTTCCTTAGTTGAGTTTTCATCTTTAGAGCCTTGTAACATGACTTCAATTAGTTTGGGTGATGACACTTCAGTTTCTATTGCAAGGAGAGGGTCAATTGAAATGTAAGGAGGAACATTCAATAATGTTCTAAGTGTTCCTTCTCTTTCAACCAATCTCCTATCAGTGTACCAAATCACTCACATTGGTTAGGGCATGAGAGTTGAGTTTTCACCAGATTTAGTGGCTATCAGGGAGTTACATAGTGATACTATAGTGGTAGTGGGTAGGGTAGATCACCAAGCAAGGTTATACACCTTCTCACATTTTGCACTAGATTATTCTCCAACAACATTGCTGACTCATTCAGATGGAGTTAGAAAATTATGGCATGAGTGTTTTGGCCACCTTAACTACTGCTACCTTGAACAACTTTGCAAAAATGACATGGTCATTGGCTTGCCTCATGTCCAATTCTCAAAAGGACTTTGTGAGGGGTGCTCCCTTGGGAAGCATCCCGAAGCAAAATTTGACAAAGGCAAAGCTTGGAGGGCTTCATAACCTTTGGAATTAGTCCACAGTGATGTATTGAGACCCTTTCCCAAACCATCTTTTACAAGGGCCAATTACATCCTCACTTTCATTGATGATTTCTCTAGGTACACTTGGATATATTTTCTCAAACAAAAGTCTGAAGTGTTTGAAAATTTTCTAGACTTCAAGGCTCTTGTTGAGAAATAGAGTGAAAAATCTATCAAGGTTCTTCGAACTGATAATGGAGGGGAGTATGACAACAATAGGTTTGAGTAGTTTTACACCACATAGGGGATTGGTTTGCAGTGCACAGTCACTTACAGTCCTTCACAGAATGGGGTTGTTGAACACAAAAATAGGTTCTTAAAAGAGATGGGTAGCTGTATGATTCACTCCAAATTCTTAGCACCATAGTACTGGTCTGAAGCCATCAATTGTGCTTGATACATTCAAAATAGGGTTCCTCATAAAGCTTTGAAAGGTATAACACCCTTTAAAGCTTGGCATAAAAGGAAACCTGATGTTGAGTACCTCAGGGTTTTCAGATCCCCAGTTATGGCCTGCATACCGAAAAAGAAATATAAAGCTATGGAATGTTAGTCTAAGCCTTACATCTTTGTAGGATATTTGGATGGTATTAATGGGTATCACCTTCTAGATCTAGTCACTCATGACTTGTTCATCGAGAGAAGTGTCCATTTTTAGGAGAGTCCTAGAGACTCAACACTTGACACTTCTTCTCCCTCATCAGATATACTTCTTCATGATGACTCATCAGATTTAGATTAGCCACAATAGGTTCTTGAGCCAGAGACATCTTCTTCTTCTTTGAGTTTAGACAATGAGGACAGTGATGCAGAGTCATCCACCTCTAGTCAGTCAGAGGATGAGGAGTTAGCACCTGACTCACCCACTTCTGGGCCACTTTGGGCCAGACAAACACTTGAGAGTGCTGGCACTTGGGTAAGAGATCTTGTAGATGACAGACGTATTAGGGGGATTTTTAGAGAGATCCACGTGCCTTCTTTGATTTAATTTTGGATCCACAAACTTTTCAAGAGGCATCAGGGGTACCTGAGTGGGATAGTGATATGGAAGAAGAATATTCTTCCTTAATCAAAAATCACACTAGGATTTGACTTCACTTCCTAAGGGAAAAAATATGGTTTGATGTAGGTGGATATATCAGGCCAAGTTTGCAGCAGATGGGTCAGTTGATAAGTACAAGGCACGATTGGTCACCAAGGATTTCTCATAGGTGGTGGGCATTGACTACTCAGAGACCTTTACACCTATTGCAAAGATGCCTTCTATCTGACTCACCTTGGCTATTGTCACAACACATGGTTGGGATGTGCACCAGATGGATGTGAAGAGTGCCTTTCCTCATGGAGACCTAGAGGAGGAGATCTACATGGAGTAGCTACTAGGATTTGTTCAGGATTCTTCCTTAGTATGCAAAATTATGAAATCTATCTATGGCCTCAAATAGGCCCCTCAGGCTTGGTATGCCAAAATGGATTAATTCCTTCTCACAACAGGTTTCACTAGGTGCCATTCTGATCCCAATGTCTACTTCTTGTAGCAGGATGATTCGCTCCTAATTTTGGTTCTATATGTTGATGACCTTTTGATCACTGGGAGTTCTTCATCAGCTATTGTGGTGGTAAAGGCATCTCTTCAAGATAGATTTGACATGAAAGACTTGGGTTTGTTACACTACTTCCTTGGCATCAAGATCTCATAGTTAGATTTAGGGATTTCTCTTGCATAGCCTAAGTATGCTCTTGACTTATTGGCTCAGTTTCACATGGCTGATTGCAAGCCATCTCTGACTCCCTTTCTATCAGGAGTCAAGCTTGAGGCTAACTATTCTTCACCTTTGGTTGATGCCACTCAGTATCAACAACTTGTTGGTAGTCTCATCTACTTGACTCACACCAGGCCCGACATATCATATATAGTGGGGCTTGTCTCCATATTTATGTAGGAACCTCATGAGCTACATTGGAAAGTAGCTAAGAGGATCTTGCATTACATATAGGGTTCACATAGATACATGATTCATTATAGATTTGACATAGAGGTTAACTTGGTTGGATATATAGATTCAGATTGGGCTGCTGATTCATAGACTCACAAGTCCACTTCTAGTTATAGTTTCTCTCTAGGTTCTAGTCTTATCAATTGATCTAGCAAGAAGCAGAATGCTATTGCTATATCATCCATAAACGTAGAGTACAGGGGAGCTATTAATGCAACTACTGAGGCTATTTAGCTTCAATGGATTCTTTTTGAGTTTGGCATTCTTATCAGGTAGCCCACCATCATTTATTATGACAACTAGAGTACCATTCAGATTTGCAGGAATCCACTTTAGCACCAGTGGACCAAGCACATAGAGATTCACATGCATTTCATTTAGGAGCTTATTCATAGTTAGGTCATTAACTTGATATTTTGCCAGTCTTCGAAGCATGTTGTAGACATCTTCACCAAACCTTTCACTAAGAGCAAGTTCATTCATCTATGAGCTCTTCTTGGGGTGTGGTCCACATCTACAGTAGCATCATATTTGGGGGGGGCACTAGCCTCTTATTTCTTTTATGTCTCTCTTTTGGGGGGGAGTTCTTTTTCCTATGGGTTTTTTCCTTTTCTCTATCTTATGGGAGATTGCATTTGTACATGGGTACCTCATCAGGCCTAGTTGTCGGGACCCATTTTATATTTCCACACTGCCCACCTAAGCTACGTTTATGGGGGGTATTAGTGTAGGTTTTTATTTTTCCCTATTTTTTAATTAGGGAAATTGTATTTCTTGTGCTTACATGGAGTTTCCTACATTGGTGGGATAGGCTAGCTTATGTGGAGGTGTGTGTCATAGGTGTCATAAGTAACTCCCTTGATGGGAGTTACTTCACTATTCCTAGCACCTTGTCACCACCTTTCATGGAGGAGTTATAGTCTATTCTTGGGGTGCCTTGACCACCTTTTGTGGAGGAGTTACTTACGTGCTTTCCTATATGTATTCCTCACTTTCCCCATCTCATGTTAATCAAATTTTGGTTTTCTCCATTTTGTATTGTGAAATTTATCTTCTTGTGTAATTTTCAAATTGCTTTAGCATCTATGTGGTGTGCACTTGCTTCATCTCATGTGATCATGTCTCCATTTCATTTGCATTATCTAGATTCTAGCAACAACTCTAATTAATTCTAACAACACTGAATAATTATCAATATATTATCCTTGATGCAAACTCAAATATGTGGTAAAAGATTTCCCTTTAGACAAATCATAGATATGAAATATTTGTGACCTAGAACATGACACCAATAATTTTAAACACCTTCCTATCATGAAAAACCAAGTAAAATAAACAACACATATAGTTGATAAAGTAAACTTTATGCAAAAACAAGGATACCAGTAGTCTCAACCTCAAAATCAGTTTGGTCCAAGATTTCTTCCCAATCCATGGATGACACCATGGGATGGAAAAGTCATACCACAAATGTGGGGACCAAAATAACAAAAACCATGGGGTACTAAATAATGGATGCCACAAATGTGGAGAATGCCTTAAAATCAACTTTGGGTACAATAATAAAACCAACAACCACATTGGGTATAATAGTCACCACCTTAATGGTGAAATCAATAATATCAACCACAAAGAAGGTTTCTTACACAATATACCTTGATGCCTTCATAACCTCAACCACCACCAATTGGGTAATAAGTTAACCAACCAAAATTACCTACCTAACCAATGGAAAATATAAATAATAGGCAAAATACACTTGTTTATGGAGTTGATCAAGAAAGTAATATTGCATGAAGTTCAACTGAGTGTAATAATATTCAAATAAAATAAAATAAGGTAGTATGAGATTCACCCATTAACATAACTAAATTTACCAATAATGAAAACATTCTCGAGCCACCTGTAGTCTAAGAACCAACTGAATAAAAGGTAGAAGCCACAACCACACTAAACATAATTCAAGATCCCTCTATTGTTCCATTTCCTAAGAGAATTAAGGAAGAGAAACCTAGAGAATATTTTAAATTGATGCATTGATTAAAATAAATGAATATAAAAATTCAACTGTTAAGAGCGATTAAAGATATTCTTGAGTTGAATCAAATCATTAATGGATTTTGCATCAAATAACTAGGATGAAATAAGAAGGTATCCCAAAATAATTTATGTAACTAGAAAAAATATTAATTTACTAGAAAGAAACATACTTGTTCATAAATATTGGGATCCTAATAGTCCTATGATGACTGTGATAATTGGGAACAAGTCTATTCCAAATGTGATTATATATCTAGGTGATTCCATAAACATAATGACTATCAACATAGTATAATATTTATCTCTCATACGGATTTAGCCTACCACCTTAATATCTAAAATGGTAGATCAATCCAATGTTTCCTTTGAAGGAACCATAGAGAATGTACCAATCACCATAGAATTCTAAGAATATCCTATGTATTTCATGATCTTTCAACCTAAACCAAAGAGGGTAAGATATCTAATCATTCTTGGTAGACCTTAGTTATCTAAAATATCATCATGAATTGACTATATATATAGAAACATGACCAATTATAATGGAAATAATGCTAAATAGATATCTCTCTATCCACCTGCTAGACCTTCAATGGGTCTTTCTAAACAAGTATGGGTGGATCAACCTGAACAAAACCATATTAGTATGTCTTCCTTAGCTATGATTACTATCAAATAACATACCCAAGAGTTTGAAGAATAAATAATATAATATTTAGACCAAGAAATCTTAGCTTTAAAGTTTGATAGTTTTTATCCAAAGTTCAGTTTTGCTTCAAAGTCTAAAATCCTAGCTTCAAAGACTAGTAGCTTAGCTATGAAGACTAGTAGCTTAGCTGTGAAGACTAATAGCTATTTGCAAAGATGAAATATCATGAATGATAATAATCTAGTTCAATTATTTAAAATAAATATAATACCATAAGATCACCAAACATGTTATCTGATCCACAAGATATTCAACAAGCCATAGTTGACTGGGCTCAAAAAGGGCATAATTCATTTTTACATGATTTTCATTATTCATTGACCAATATGATTTCTATAAGTGAAATATTTTACAATTATGTAACCACACTCAACATGTTAATATCACACATATGTATATTTAATGCCTTGATGATTGAATACAAATAGTTAAATTCCATTTTTTCAGGCACTAAATAGATTACAATCTAACCTAGTAAACTATTAAATACCAATAGTTGGTTAATTAACTAGTAAGAAAGAAAAGTATTTGATGTATTGGTATAACACACAAAATATTTTTCTTGGGATTATAGTGACATGAAAGGAATACATCATAGTGTCTGTATACATCACATATAGGCTAAAAATGTTAGACCAGTCAGACAACCACAACAGAGGATTAACCCAACCTTGAAAGAAATTGTTAAGGAGATAGAAAAACTATTGGAAGTTGGTTATATCTATCCCATATCTAATAGTCAATTGGTTTTAACTCTAGTCATTATGCCTAAAAAAATGGAAAATGGAGAGTTTGTGTAGACTAAATAAAATTGAATAAAGTTACTATGAGAGACTACTTTCCCTTACCTTTTATTGATCAAGTTTTGGATAATTTGGTAGGAAAACAATAATTTTGTTTCTTAGATGGATTAAATGGATAAAATAAAATAAGAATAACCCCTAAAGATCAAGATAAAAAAATATTTACTTGCCTCTGGGGAACATATGCCTATATTATCATTTGTTTTAGATTGTGCAATACACTTTTTACATTTTAGAGAGCAGTGTTAGCCATATTTTTTGATCTCACAAATGATTGTGTGGAATTGTACATGGATTATTTCATTATTAATGGTACTACATTTGATAAATCTTTGAAAAATTTGGATAAGTGCTTACTAGATGTGAGGAACATCAAGTATCTTTGTTTCATGAGAAATGCATCATAATGGCTAATGAAGGGATAGTCTTAGGACATCATATTTATTATCAAGGAATAAAATTAGATACCAAAAATACTGAGGTAATTTATAATCTCCCCATTCCATAAACACAAACTAATGTTAAAAGTTTTCTTGGTCATGCAGTATATTATAAAAGATTTATTGAAGACTTCAACAAGAAAACTGCACCTATGTTTTCTTTGTTAATAAAAGATAGTGAATTTTTATAGAATGATAATTGTCAAGAAGCCTTTGAAACATTATAGAATAAACTCATGACTACTCTAATATTGAAAGGAAATAATTGGGAAAAACCTTTTCATGTCTATATTGATGCTTCCAATAATGCATTAGGAGTAGTCCTAGGTCAAAGAGATGAGGATGGAAAAAAATATGCCATTTATTATATCAAAAAAATATTACTCCCATAGAGAAGAATTCTAATACATTTTTTTTTATTATTGTCTATGATATAAACAAGTTTAGACATTACATTACTAGTTATCAGGTATTTATCTATATAGATCATTCAACTATTAAGTACTTAATGAATAAACTAGTAGTAGGTGGGAGAATAATTATATGGCTATTTATATTGTAAAATTTGACATAAAATTCATAGAAAAACTAGGGATGTATAATATTGTTTCTAATTTTTTATCTATATTGATCACTACAGGTGAATATGAACCTATGGAAGACTCTTTTCCATATGAACAACTATTTTTCATATCTAAATAATCCCCATGGTTTACAAACATGAAAAATTACTTGGTAATAGAGAAGTTTCCTCATTATTTTACTTCTAAAGAAAGAAAACATTTGGTTAGAGCTAGTTCTAATTTCAAATGGTTTAAAGGCATGTTATTTAAAACTGGACCTGATCATGTACTTCATAGGTGTGTTAGAGAAGATGAAGTGTATGAAATCATAATAGCATGCCATAGTGAACTAGGAGGAGGACATTATTTATCAAAAAAGATAATTCATAAGATCCTTGGTGCAAGTTATTATTGGCCATCTATTTATAAGACTATCAAAAAATTTATATGGCAATGTGATCTTTGTCAAAGGATGGGTAAGCCTACTATATCCTCTAAAATTCCTATCCATCCTCAAATAAGTTTAGAAACATTTAAAAAATGGAGTTTGAATTTTTTTGGACTAATTAACCCACCATCTTAAGGAAAAGAATATTTATTATTGTGTATTATTTATGTTACTAAGTGGGGTAAAGTGCAGGCACTCACCTTTACTAAGGAAGAAATAATTTTTGATTTCCTATACCATAACATCATGTTGATAATTTGGAGCTCCTAGATCTATTATTTCTAATCAAGGGCCCCAATTCATGTCCAACATAATCAAGGATTTAACATAACTATAATAGATCAATCATAGGAAATCCTCACCATATCATCCCCAAGTTAATGGGCAAGTGGAGGTCACCAACCAAGAAATGGAAAACATCCTAACCAAAATAGTGAATATAAATATAAAATATTGGGCAAAAAGAGTATCTGAAGCAGTTTGGGCATAAAATACACAATGGAAGACAACTACAAGATTATCTCTATATGAACTTGTGTATGGAAAGAAATTTTAGTTACTAATAAAATTTGAATTATATACAACATCTGATATGAAAATTGATCTTGATGAAGCACAAAAAGAAAGAATAATTAAACTAAATGGGTTGAATGAACTGAGGATGGATGCACTCACTCAAACTAGCATGATCTAGAAATAGATAAAGTAGTGGCATGACACATCAGATGATTACAGTTTCAAAAAAGAGATTGGGTATTTATTTTTGATTCTAAATTCCAAATTTTCAAGGGTAAACTTAGGACAAGATGGTTGGGACCATACCTAATCAAAACCATTTTTAGCAATGGCTATGTCTAGCTTCAACCAATTGATGGTGACCAAAGGACACTTTTGGTCAATTGTCATAGGCTTAATGTGTATAGAATACCTCTCATCAAGGAGGAGTTTATTGAAAAGAATCAAGACCAATTTGACCTTGTAGAAGAATTTGATTCTTCCACTAAGGCCAAATGATCTTTACAATATACATCTGATAAAGGAGTGTTGAAAACTAGTAAATGATGGTTCTTCTTCCTTTAAAAAATGAAAAAATAAAAAAATAAAAAAAATAAAAAAACAAAAAAATACTAAAAAGTGAAAACCAACAAATGACACTTTTTAGGAAAAAACTTCTACAATAAAATATGAATTATTGTCAACTAACCTATCTTCTCAGACTTGTTTATCCTTATAGGATGTATGGCACCTCTAGAATATAGGCATGGATTTGTATATAGAAGGTATAGTTTTATTTAATTTCCTAAATGATTAGGCATTTTTTTATTTCATGCCATGCATGTGTAATCATTAGATAGTCAACACTTTTATAAATGGACAAGTTCTAGTGAAACCACATGGATGTGATGAAGCCAGCATCATTGTTGCATTCAAAGATTTGGTGTGAAGTTATTTTTAAAAAGGATATTTCTAAAAAGATATGATATAATGAAACTAATGTCATCACTTTATTCAAAGATTTGATGTGAAGTTATCTTAAAAAGGACCTTTTCAAAAGATATGATATGATGCAAAAATCATTGCAGATATTAATTTAAGTGATACTAATTATGACCTTTACACCATATCATTAATAATGACCAAAAAATAGTTTTCCCATTAAATATCACATGTTTAAAAATTCTCACCATAATTGTTGCCATAATTATTGTCATAATTTCATGATATATCTTGATTTCTTATTCATTTTTGATGTTATCCATTGTTGCATCATATCCCTATTTTCTTTCCTTCCCCTATACCCTACGTAATTCCAAGCTCTATTTTTCAAAACACAATCATAATTTCAAGAAAACAATAACAACTCTAAAGATGGGAGGTAGGAAGAAGAAAAATGAAATAGAATCATTAGATATGTTGCTACAAGATGATTCAACTAGATATGTTTTTGAGTCGATCAGATGGTTAAATTTTCTAAAAATATTTCATGGTTTTTAAGAAGATATTGTGAAATAATTCTTTGAAAATTTTGATGAAGACCATTCTATTGTCATAGGTAAACACATTCTGGTGGATCCTTTTATGATTAATGCACTCTCTAAAATATCTAAAGAGGGTGTAGTTATCACAAATAAAATAAGTTTTGTTGACCTAATTCAAATGTTTATTGAAGGAAATGAGTCCCATCCTAGATTGGTCAAATCTCTACAAGGTGTGGCGAAAGTAATTATGAGAGACAACCTTCCACATCCATGGAATAATGTTATATTTTGGGTTATGAAATATCTTACCTATGATGGTCAATTTATAGTGGTCAGTGGAGATGCCATGTGACTTGTTATTCACTTAAGGAAGGAAACTACTAGGGTAAAATACCATGTAAATCTTCCATATTTTCTTCACAATGCTCTAACAAATGTTGATCAAAAAATAAAAAATAGGTACTAGGTCTGTTTAACACCATGGGTTGGTTACCCTCATCTGTTGGCATAAGTTTTTACAAAAACCTAAGGGTGAAAAGGTCTAGTCCTCCTTCCTCTATAAATTCTCCCAAGTTTTTGTCAAGAAAACACCATGTCTTGTCCTCCTCCTTCCATCATAAAACAAATTGAAGAAGGCCCATCTTCGATGTCCTTAGATACAAACATGTTGTGCTAAAGATAAAAAAGATGAATGAGGGTTTCCTAAAAAAAACCCTATTCCTCTAGTCAAGCTCTGACATAGTCATCAACTCATTCTATAAGAATAAGAATAAAAATATGGAGATGTTTAGGAAGTTGAGATTTTGAAAAGCTTAATCTCTCCCATAGATTTTATAGATGCTGAACAAGTAGCTAAAGAAGAATCTTATTCACAAAAAATTGTATTTGAAGAAGAAATACTTGTAGAAGAAATTATGACTCAAAAAGTAGAACAACCTTTACCCTCTATAGCTGATAAAGGTAAAGTGCCACTGATAAAAGAAGGTTCATCTTCCCCATAGCTTGCTAATGAAGAAGAAAAGTTGTAGCATGTCATGGCTCTATCCTGATATGAAGAAACAATTCAAAAACAATAAGTATAATTGGATTTTCTTTATTCAACATTTCAAGGTAAGAACAAAATTATTTTCAATTTGGAAAGATGTGAAGAATCTATTGATCAAGCTAGAACACAAGAGGTAATTCTTATAGTAATGAATGCTGATCAGACTAGAGTACACAATTTGATGTTTTCCTAAACTCAAGAATTGAGTACTTTATAGGATTCTCTTGCTATTAAGGATACCCAAATTATTGATTTACAAAATTATATTATTGCTAAAGATACTTAGATTAATAATCTATGATAGACTATTTTTGATAGAAATGCATTGATTTTTCAACACACTAATAGAATACATGAGCTAACCACTCAAACTGATGAGTTACAAGCCTCTTTACAAGCCATGTAGAGAGAGATGAGGGAAATAACATTCCAAACTAAGGGACATACAAGATCTATTATTTTCTTTCTCCTTTAACTCCATGAAATGATTTCTATTTGGAATAGAACCCAACAAAAAATTTAGAAGTTGGAGGAAGAAAATGCTAAGGTTAAAGTGGAGTCTCAATAGCAATTACAAAAATGTCAAGCCTCCATCTAGAATATTTGTGTAATTTTTGAAAAATTATCATGTAAGCAACCTTCCTCTACTTATGTTCTTTTTCTTCATGATCAATTCTACAAGTGGTAGATTTAGTTGATTCCTCTTGGATTTCCTCATATTATTGAAGATGAACACATCTTTATGGATGTCTTTCTCAAAAGGACTATAGAAAGACAAGATGAAATTTATGAATTATATATTTTTAACATGTAGTTAGGTTATTATTCTAGTTTTATGGTAAATTTATTTTTAAAAGAAACACAATTGGATGCTTTTCTCTCTACTCTAATAAATTAGACAACATGAAAACATGCCCAAAATAAATATCTAAAATTGTAGAACACCATACGGCTATGTATGAGACCCCAATTTTTAGAGGCTAGGAAGCTTCTTGCTACTTTTCAACCAATGTACCATATGTATATGAATAGAAAATACCATGAATTATTGAGAGCCAATGTGGCTACCTTTAGAGCTTTTCTAAGCCAAAATTCTACCAATTCCATCAATGCAATCAAAGCCAGGTGGGAAACTTTACCTGTTACTTTAAAATACAAGGAAGTCATGAGCCCTACCATCATTAAGTGGAGTCTTAAGATATCCTAGGCAATTGCATAAATTATCACCTAGCTCTTAGATGAAGGAGGCTCAGACATATAGATTGGAATGAAATTTAGGCCTTTAATAATTCTTTATTCTCTGTCTCTATGGTAGAGCTGGTACAATTAGGCAATAGTTGAATTTTAGGCTTGGCTCCACACAATAGTAAGGGATTATGGATTCTTGTTTAGAGGTCACCATGATTGGGGCCACCTTTTTTAGATTTATGATCTTAGTTAGCAGCTAGAATCTAGACTTTTGGATTGAAGACCAGTTATCCCACTAATTTTACAAGATAAATTACAAAAGGTAAAGTGTGGGGGAGAAATGATGAAAATTATATATAGCTCATTATATATAATAAAAACTATCCATAAGTTTTGCCTTTTGTTTATATGCTACATTACATTTAATAGTTAAGGTTTTATCTAAGTAAGAGATGAATGTAATTTGTCCTTTGTTTGTATATGATACATTGATTATTCTTTATCATGTTATTGTGTCTAACTTGGATGAAATGAACATAGTTTTGTATGCAAAAACATATCCCTATGGTGGGATAATTTTGAGAAGACATCAAATATTTTTGGCAATTCTTTTTGGCTAAAATTTTGAGGATTGAAAAAATGAGTTCTAAAGATCTGATTCTTTAAAGATGGTCTAAAGATGCTTTAAAGGTGCTTTGAAGACATATATAAAATGCTTTGAAGATGCCCAAACATGCTCTAAAGATGTCTAAATGGATACTACATATTGAGATAGTGATTCTAAAAATATCTATTCTATATAAATAGAATTTCCATATTTAGATATCTTATTTTAGACATTACTATTCATAGTAATAGTCTAAAATGGTCTAGATATATTTGTACTTCTATTTTGTAAAATTGGATAAATCTCTTCAGATCTATGTTAGTTATTTTTTGTCTAATATTAGTTGAGTCAATTCCAATGCCTTCTTATAAGTGTGGGATTTGATTCCTAGATAATTTATATTTTGAATAAGGATATTTAGCCATTTAGATCACCATATTTTATATTCCATTAATAGATGTTGAGATGTGCTTTAAATAAATATCTCCTTCTCATTCCAGATAGTTAGAAAAAGTTAGAAAGTTGTTGAAGTTAGTCAATCAATATAAAATAAATCATTCCAATATAGTTTTGCATATTTGTATATGTCCTTTGATTATGAAATAAAGTTCAACATACATTTTCATTACTGAGTAAATCAGTTCCTATTCTGAGGAAGGAGTAAGGGCCCACTTCTCTCTAAAGATAAGGACAAATTGGTACTTTTAGTTTATAAGTATTTATTTAATTTAGGTATAATTCATTTATTGCAAAGTATAATTTCATTTTTTATGCAAGACTAATTTTTTTTCAAAGCAAAGAGTGATTTCTTTTCAATGCAAGAGTGATTTCCTTTCAAAGCAAAGTGTGAATTTCCTTTAATGCAAGTGTGTTTCCATTACATATAAGAGTTATTTTAATTCAATGAAAATGATTTTTTCTTTATGAAATAGTGTCTTTAAATTTCATATAAATTAAGTTTGTTAGCCTATCTCCATATTCATAATTTATCAAAAGCTGTTTAAGTGACAATAGAAAACATTCTTAGATTATTGAATATCACACTATCTTACCCATCCAAGCAAGTTGAACGAGGACACCATAATGTCTTATGCTATATATTTAAGTTCTAGATGTTAATGGTGTGAATGTCATAAGATATCTTCAATTATAAAACCTTTTAGATTTACTTTTATAAAAAATAGATTTAGAATATTATTTACTATTTTTAGGATTTAGAAATAATAATAGAAGTAAACCCCCCAAAAAGTGAATTGTAAAACTCAATTATCCAACAGTCTCATTACATATAATCATTAGACACTGGCCCTAGTAGAAAATGACACCAATACATTGATTAGTTAAATGATAGGTATAATGATAGCCTATCAAACACCCTAAGAGATCATCTATCCAAATTAAGGGTTCCCATTTCTCCTCTAAGTAGTGCCTCCCTATGAGGTCATGCATCCTATCCATGAACTAGAAGAAGGTCAACCTCTACTATATACCATCGTATCTATCAAAGAATTTGATCTTTTAGTTATAACCTCAATATTATTATTCTCCACCCTCTAATTAACATCATATACACATGGTAAGATGGCACAAAGACATCAATATGTTGACCTATCCCATCAGGTAATCTAAGATCATCTAGTAGTTCATCTCTAGTCATGTTTGTACTTGACTAAAAAATATTGATCAGGGTATCGCTGATCATTTTCCTCCATCTGGTCAAGGTATCTACAATCATAAATTAGAAGAATCAATGTTAGATTTAGTCATAGAAAAATCAAAACAATAAATCAACTAAGTAATCAAGCTTAAAATCAAATTATCAAGTAATAAGTTGAAATGCATAAATTAGTGGTTCACTTAAGTCATATTCATGCTAGTTTGGGTTAAATTCATAATCCAAAACCTCCTAATCAATGTTAAGGTAATCATCTAGCTCAACATACTTTGGAGCCTCACCATTTCCACCTATCAGTTATTGTTGTTGCTATTATATATGATCTTGATGAGCAGGGTCCTACTATGGTGGTGATGGTGGAAGGGGTGGTGGGTCCATCTATTGCTACCCTTTAATATCCTATCTTCATCCTCCTCTAGTTGGTTAATAGGGAGGTCCTCCCTATATAACTCATGACTAAACTAGTTAGGTGATGGGCACCCTTATCACAAGTGGGTATGAGGACAAGAACCCTAGTCTCCCAACATTCTCCTCCTGAACACCTCAATACATAATTAAATGAATGGGAAGTTTTTTTTGTAAAGGGAATGCCAAACTATTAAGGCATCATGGCTATAGGGTGTACCTCAACCTATCATAACCTATCTTACACCTGAGTGGCCCTAATGACTATCGTGAGATAGTCTCCCTCTTATGCCCATTGTCCAACTATGTCTTAGCAGGGCAAGGGTATCAAATCTACTATAGTAAGAGTACCAACAACCTAGGGAAAATCATGAAACATTACCATGTCTATCCATATAGTGTCCCTGATGGACCCCATAGCTCTAATAGGCACTCCCATTTGATAAGGGATCATGCACTCGTATATCAGTCTCATGATGAGTTTAGGGTGGCATAGACAAGGATATCAGTCCAACCACATGATATAGATATTTATAAGTCTGATCTAAGATATCTTAGACCCAAGAGTAATTAATGCCTCTTTCCTTAATCTATTTTATGATTAGGGACTAGCTATACAACATCTTATTAGTACCCTTATCTCCCACTAGTCGGGAGGTAATGATACCAATGATCACTTTTCATAAGTTAAGGATCATAGATCCCTCAAGCCCAAAAAATTTCACAATGCACTTTACATTAACATTGACTACATCATCATCCTTGAAATGCTCAACCTATCTCTTAGTCTCAATCTAAATCTTGGCCTTTAGAAGGGCCACCAATTGGCATGTCATCAGAAGTTTAGTGATCCCATATACATCCAAGAGAGTGATGGTCCACTCTTTTAGAGCTTATAGGAACACAAATGTATTCTGATGAAGATCTTAGTAGGTGAATAAGTCACATAGAAACCTACTTGATGTGGGGACAATCCCCACCCATGTAACTCAAAAAATTCCTACATAATTAAGAATCACTAGCTCATCCATCATAAAAGCACCATCACTTAAGGAAGTCAGTCTTGGTCCCAATCTTAGCTCGAATGAATATAAGCTCTCTAAAATAAGTAAAGAGCCCAATTTAGATTGAAAAATCATTTTTACCTTTAAAAAATCCAAAATTTAACTTTAGTTCTAAAAGGATATAACCACCCATAGTTGTAGGTGATGGTTACACAGCTACTAGATAGTTATGTAACTACCCTAGGTGATTACACAACTACCATCTAGAAGTAGTTATGTAACTACCCATTTTTATACTATGGTAGTTATGTAACCATTAGTTTATAAAAACCTATGGTTTAGTTAGCCATCCATGTCTTCCAAAAACCCTCCCAAAACACTCAATAATTCACCTAAATCATTAATTTTCACAAATTCATAGTTTACCTCCACCCATGATCATTTTAACATTAAATTTTTCAAAATTAATTAAATTTTCATTGCATTGTGAACAAAAATGAAAAATTAGGTCTAAATGGAAAAATATATAAAAACTTACTTGGATTTACCTCCCACTAATATATTATCCATCCTCATCTCATAAACTATCTATTGACTACTCATTTACTCAAAACCATCACAGGTAGCCCAGAGCTCATAAATATCTCAAATCAATTGGCATAAATGAATTTATTTTTAGTAAGTTTTTGAATAGAATGGTCCCAAACTAGTCATTTTTATTTAAAAACTTTCCAATTTTGGTATATTTTCATATTTACATGTATTTTCACATTTGACAATTCATATTGATGTTATATTTTACAAAATTGATGTTTTAACAACATTTTAGTCTTTTATAACATGTTTTATGGTTTTATAGGCATAAGATAACTTGGCACTAGATTTGATCCCCTAATGGGATAGTTTAGGTAGTATGAGCTTCCCTTCATGTATGGTATATACACTCTTCTAAGTTTTTATTAAGCATTATATTTTCTACTCTTTCATTAAAATTGCACTAGATTCTCATCTTATGTATACAGGTTGCATGAAGTCTTGACTAGATTCACTACACCACTAAGATAAGTGAGGTAAGTATATATAACCCATATTTCCCTTTCTATACATAACTACTTGAGACCACATCATTGTCAACTCATGACAAATATTACTTTGGAGGGGGAAATATGCATGAAACTAAAAATTACATGGTGTGACATTCTGGCATGATGTCTAATGATAATGTAATGATAGCCTAATGAATGATCAAAATAGGTTCTCTTTAATACCCTCCCCCTTATACCTCTTTATATCTCTCCTAGGCCCTTTAAAACCCCACTTTATTGGCCTTTGTATATTTTATTAGATCATTTTTAAAAATATTTTATTATTGCCAAAATCACCCTATTAGGTGACAAAACTAACCTTTCAAAGTACATAATTACCCTAGGCATAATGGGTTAGCCATAATGGTTATGTAAAATGACATGAAATAACCATAAAAAATAGGGTGGTTATATATTAATATAAAGTGGAACTGTAACCTTATGTAGTGATTCTTTCACTAAAATTGATAGTTACATAACCATCCCTATAAAAAGGGGCAATTCTATCACTGTCAATTCATCTTCTAAGCTTAACTTTTGAGACTCATTCCTTCTTGTATTTTTCATGTTTATTATCACATTTCTTGATATTTACACCTTATATTCACTTATTTTCTAGCCCATCTAACTCCCTCTTTTATTTTTAATTACTTTGAGTCTCTCCTAAGTTTTAATCCCAATTCAAATCAATTAAACTCCATGCAACCACCATTGCTCTTCTACAAGTAAGCTGATTTTGGATTGATTTTAGATATGAAAATTTGAATTATAGACTATAGTTTTGAATATTTATATAAACAAAACTTTTTTACCATTATTTTGGAGCTCTTCCACAATTGTTTTCATGATTGATTACAACATTGAAAGTAAACAAGTGTCATTGATTCTGCAACCTAGTCTTTGTAATTAGTGCACTCAACCAACCATAGATCAAATAATATTTATTTATTGTGCTATTATTATTATTATCCATATTGTGACAAACATTATTTCATCCTCATTATTAGAGAGTTCCTAAAATTTTTTCTTGGACAAAAGAACTAGCATATAGAGGACTACAACAACACATGCTACATGATTTCAACTGATCTCTTAATTGATCACGTTCGAGGATTTTTTATTTGATTTGATTTAATTTATTTATATTATATTATTTAAATTCCTATTAAAATATATTATATTTATATTTTATATGAAAACAAATTTGATAGGAAAAAGAATCATTTCCTTTTAAAGTCTTTATAACAAAAATAATAGCTAATCTCTTTGTTTGATTACATTTATTAGATTCAATTATAATACATGATATTTAATTCAAACCATATGTGAATTATATAATAGTTCAAACATAATTTTATCCATTTCAAAAATCAATTTTTAGTCTTGAAACAAACTCTTTCTATTCACACACACACACACTAGCAACTATAAACCCCTAGATTAGCCTAGGTAGACCAAAGTATTTTTTTTTAATAATGATTTATCTTGTTTTTAATAGACTAATAACACTATTTTTATCTGAAAATATCATAAAATCATAATTAAAAAAATCATTTTATTTAAAATAATACATTGTTCATAGATAGTGTGCATCTAATCTAGGAATATTGAAAGTTTGTTCTAGCCTGCATATGAGCAAAAAAAGTGTTAGGAGATTAATAGTATTTTTATATTTATAATATAAAAAATATTATTTAACCACTTAAATTTTTATAAAAATTTATGTTAAACATAGACACATTCATACATTATTCAAAGAAAATCACAAAAAAATAGATTCATCTAGGTTGTATCTGAAAAAATGAAAAAATAAGCATTTTCATAGTTAGAGTAGATCTCTCCCTCTTACCTTGCATGAATTTAAAATAATTTAGAAAAGGAAAAAAATAAGTGTTTTATTTATTCAATTTTAGTATAATTATTTCTATTTAATTTAAAGTTATTCCATTTTCAACAAGTAATTACTTTTCATATTCAGTCAAACATCCCTTAAAACAAGATCAACCAAAAACATTATCAAAGCCTTTCCCAACCATAAAAGCCTCCCAATTAAAACCTTTAATATAAAAAAACAACAAGTTTAATAAAATATCCATTTACAAGACAAACTCATACGCTTATACTTTTCCTAGTCTCCTCTAGATGACACTTTTAGAGACACTTGGTCTTGTCAAAGATGATCTTTTTCCTTGGGTTAGAGCACCTGGTCCCACAATCAACACACAATAAAAAATTAGTGAAAATTTTATAATTGATGTTTTATATGATACACCCATTCCCCACCTCATCATTGATTCTCTTAGTACCCTATAGGAGTAAGAAAAAATTATTGATCCATACATCATCATCCTCCCATAAAACTGAGGTTGCCAATATAACATGATTCAAGCCTAGATCCTCACCTCCCTTACCATTTATTTATATATATTTTTTATTTGGTTGAGTCATGATGACTTGAGGTTGAATATCCAATTGAAAAATGTTATTTTACATTTGGAACATTTGATTTATAGTAAAAGCTTGCATAAGGGTCATTTTTTGGACCATTTGTGCAAATATTTGTGTTGTATCTATAAGTGAATTTTTATTGGAAGTATTAGGATTGGAATGTGGGGGATTAAAAATTTTAGTCTTGGGAGGAATATTCCCAACATTAGTTTTGATTGTCCCAATTGCTATAAAGGATGAAAAAATATTGATTTCAACTATGTTACATTGTGTTGTGATTGGCATTTTTTTATTGGTGTAACAAGAGGATTATAAATATTTGTTTTAATAGGTGGAACATAAGGTGATGTTCCAACCATTGATGTGGATTTTTTGATGAGTTTACAACTTATATATTTAGAAGGAGTAAGTGTGGTATAAGGTGTATAGTTTTCATGATTTTGGATTTTATTTTGAGGATTTTTTGGATCTACCATATGGTATGGGTAGATCAAGAGGGAGAAAAAAATATATAGATTGACTTTTCAAAAAATTACATCATGAAAAATTGTTTTCAATGGTGAACAAGGTGTGGTTGAAGAATCAAACCATGTAGGATATTAATGGGTTAAGGTTGGAAAGAAATATTTTAAGAGGTGACATAATGATGTTATGTTTTTTAAATTGATGATTAAAGTTTGATTATAGAAAACAAATGGTATCAACTAGGATGATATAGTTAGTTATCTAGCCTTAAAAAAAGTCTGTATCAATCAAGCTAATGCAATTTGATGAAAAAATAGACTATTTCATGTTGACCGATATAGTTGGGGAATACATAGAATGACACTAAGATAATCAATACCATTTAAAGACTAATGGATAAAGTTATCAGGCTAGCCAATACAATTAGACTACAAAATATATGGTGATTTAAAATATTTTTTCTAAGTTGTAAAAAGGAAAAAGGATGAATATGAAAATAATCAATGAAGAATGGAAATGTGAAAATAATCAAACTAGTGGTGGGATAGAATTCATGTCAGTTTTAATAAAATGTATACATGATCTAGGATTAGATTACAACTATCTTATCTCCAAAGATCCAAACTCGAATAAGGTTAATAAAATAGAGCTCGTGATAACTAATGTTTAGATAATGAACCAATGTATCTACATACTTAGAAATAGTGGTACCTATATCTTCAATGCCAAAGGAAATGGGTCTAAATACCTTAGGCCTATGACACAATGAGATATATATAACTAGACCTCTATGTAAGTAATCTATTACATATAAGTTACGTAAGTAGTTATGAAAATAAAGAAAACTAATCTAAAGGGGAAGGGTTAGAATGATGAAAATGGATAAGGTACCATGGTTGACAAATGGGGGTATAAGCAACCTAAAATAGAATATGTAAAATATATGCAATCCTATAGCCACACTAAGTATACATTTAGAGAGAACTTATATAAGGATGCACACACATTCATTCACTAAGAAACAAATAATATCTATCTACTAAATGAAATAAATGAAAGAGTATAAGGTTAGAAATACTTACCTTGGAGTGGATCCCTTGGCCATTGGTACTTTTCAAGATATTTTTATGGTTTTAAAGACCTAAAATGGTTGGTATAAGACCTAAGAATACTCCCAATGACTTTTCCTATTGGTTCTCCAAGAATTTCACAAGACAATATTCCTTCAACACAAGATTATACGTATATCTCCTCTGAATGTGACTTAGGGTAGAAGTGCGAGTGAAATCAGAGTGAATATAGTGTATATAATATATTTGGAATGAAATATGAGTTTTATATATAGTAATATAATACCCAAAACCATCCCTAAAGGATAAGTCAATGACATAAACTAGATTGATATATTCAAGAGATGTTGACTGGCATTGAATGCTATTAGCCAGATTAATATAACATAAATGTCAAAATATAGGTTCAAAACTACATCAAACTATTCAATACAATAAAATAAGATAAAATGTGCTAAATAAATAGTATCATCCTAATATATGACATGGTAAACTAAGGAACTAACATAGTTGAGTGAGGTAGGATGAAAGGAGATAGGTAGAAAGAAAAATATGAGGAAGGTGAACTAGAAATAAGAATGATATGATCATGACATAGATAAAAATATCTCTTGTAAATAACCAAAGTCCTACCTCCCATTTTTAGTGTACCCTTTAAGGCA
The DNA here is from genome assembly GCA_037957365.1 of Torreya grandis. Classification (NCBI taxonomy): domain Eukaryota; kingdom Viridiplantae; phylum Streptophyta; class Pinopsida; order Cupressales; family Taxaceae; genus Torreya; species Torreya grandis. The sequence goes on along the minus strand of JARHVA010004800.1, from coordinate 202,804 downwards.
TGCACTTAGGGATATTGACACTTGATAGGTTGTTTAAATATAAATAGTTAGTAAATGATAAAGTGAAAAATACTATGTGTATACATGTTGTTTCATCATGATATTGTGTGCGTGTGCATGTTCATGGTTATATATAGGATTTTTACTATGAGTTTGGTTATATGATTTATATAACATATACTTTTATTGTGTGTGATTCCATGATTTATAACATTCATCTACTATGATTATTATCACTGCATGCCTAATCGGTATATCTACTAGATATTAACACTTATATGCCCATTGACTTAGATAACATGTTTCATATGTAATTTAATGATCAAATATTTTTATGATGATATATATTATCATATTTGTATATGTACATTACATGATTATATTTATTTATATAACACATGGTGTGCATCAATTTTATTTTTAGATTAGTGATTCACATAATTCATCCTTCATATCAAAATGGGGGCATACAATGGGCTTGTTTTAGAGATTCACATTTTGTGTTAGATAATGTGATTTAGATGGACACATTATGGGGTTAAAATTTATTATATTAAGTATATTGAGACATATGTGGGGCATTATATAGATACATAAGGAACAATCGAGGTAGTCTATGACATTATGATAGACTGATGCTGCCATTCTATATCACTTTGAAGTACATGTGGATCATATTAGGACATGTAATTTGTTCATGAAAACACTTTGATGATTTTTATATTATGATCATTTGGGAATGATGGTACTATGTAAACACTTTGGTTATATGTTCCATCTATATAAGTTGATAATTTTACATATAAACCTATTTTAGGGATCTACTTTTACATACAAGCCTATTTCAAGGTTCTAATTTGACATACAAACCTAGTTTTAGGGTTCAACAAAATAATTATCATGATATTTAAAATAGTGTGGTTAAGGTTTCTACATCACTTAACTTATAACACTCCTTGAATGGTGGTTGAGGCATTTACACTCCTCAACTTGTAGTTAATCTATTATGATATTTAGGTATGTGGAATTAACATTGGTGTTTGTGGTCATGCTTTGACTAGGGGCAATAAAGTTATCACTGATCATGCTCACTATTATAATAGGTATAATGGATAAATAAATATTAGAGGAGGTTGTGTAATGACTTTCCATAGGCCATATAGAAAATTTAAGCTTAGAAGGGGTTTCAAGAAAAGGATCCATCATGAGAGAATGTCTTTCTTATTGGGATTTTCCTAAGTTTCTACATGCTCTTGTAGATAGACTTACATCTCATTAGAATATTCAATATAGTCTTTTTATTCATCCTCAAGATCATATTCTTCATGGGGTTACTTTCTATCCCTAGATCTTGTGTTAAAAAAAGGTCATGATTAATAAACTTGTTTTTAGTAATATCCATATTGTAATCTTTGGAAGGATTTTCTTGAAGGATAACAAAATGGTAGGAAAAATTATTTTGAGAGTTTTTTATAGTGTCAATCATGGATATAGCATTAGGATTCTTGGTATTAAATCCTTGGAAACCACTAAAATCTTTGTCAACTTTGTATTGGTTGTTGATGTTGAAAAGAAAAGGGATAAGACCATACTAGATACGACATACATATAATATGTTACACAAAAAAGTGGGGCAAAGCTATAAGTGAGAGTTATTTGTAATAATGGTATCAAGAACATAATTAGGAAGTCTATGCAAGAAAATAATGGATAAAGACTCACCTATGTCTAATATGTAAAAAGGGAAAAATAAAGAGAACAAATGCCATTAGGTGGTAACCAAGAGGTATTTAAATAAAGGTTGTAACCAAGAGGTGTAAACAAACTATGCAAAGATAAAATATACTAATAGGAATACACTAACCTAAGCATGGAATACAAAAACATACCAATATAACACACACACACATACATATATCCACCAAATTATATAAAAAAAGAGTATAGGGCTATAAATACTTACCTGAGGTTGACTTATTAGTGCATTAATCTCTCCCTTAGCTCTAATGGAAATTTGTGAGAGATGATTTAGGTGAAGATCAAGATGTAAGGAATATTACCTAATTATCCCTATTTGAGGACTCCAAATACTAGGTATACCTTATTGGTTCAAGTTTTCTTATTATGACCTTCAAAGACCTTGTGCAAACATATACCTTTACAAGTATAAAATTCTATACCCTGATTCATCATCTTCTTAATAAGTATGGATTTACATACCTAATAAAATAAATTTAGATGTGTTTGTTATTAAAAATCATATTTTAAATCCCTATATATATATATATATATATATATATATATATATATATATATATATATATATATATGGATAAAATCCTTAGAAGTAACATATCTTAAAAGCTAATAGATTCAATTTAGTTGAGTTAGTATAAATGAAAATAAGATAAAAACAATATTGTGATGAGTTATCTATGTTATTAAAAAAAGGTACATCATAAATAAGACTATATCAACCCAACTAATACATGAGATAAATATAGGTAACACTAGAGAACTAACTCACCAAGTCTGAATTAATAGGAAAAAGGCTTGTAAACATGAAGAAGAGGAGGGAAAGTGAAAATATAGAGGAAAGAATGAGAATATGACATAATAATTAAACATAAGAAAATATAATAGATGATCATGGGGGAATATATACAAAATTACCAAGAGTTAAACCATCATGATCTAGGTGCACTCCTTAGGAGATGCTCTCAAAGATTGATGCTCCAACAAGTCCTACAAGAGAAATTTTTAATAAGTGAAAAATATGAAGTGTATATATAATCCAATTTTCTCATGCTCACAAATCCAACTTAAGAAGAAGAAGAGGAATTATGGATAAAGTGATTTCACTTATGGAAGGAAATTTAACATAAGGTATTTGAAGATATCAAAGATATGCGTTGAACCAACAAGGTATACTAAGTTTTTGATTCCCCAACTTGGGTCTGCATAGGTCTTATTATATTCACCTTGAATTTACCTAAAATAATCTCTCACAAAGTATTAAAATCCAAAGGGGAGATTAATGCACTATCAATTAACCCCAAGATAGGCATCCCTAACAATACATTAATTTTTAGTGATTTGGTTGTGTTATTAGATTGGTTTATTTCATGTCTTCCATGTCTAGACTAAAAAATGTTTGTTAATTCATTGTTATCTTTACACACTCTTTATTTACTAGTTTTTATTATGAAATAGAGGTATATTTTATTTATATTGAAACTTTTAGATTAGTTAAATATCTTGACTCAACATTTAATGACACCCTTTATTTAATTATATTTATTATTTCAATGTCTAATTGTTAGCAAAAGCTCTTGGAAAACCCATCAGAACATGCTAATATATGGATAGATAGTGTGACACATGGTGAAATAATATGATAGAATATGTATTAGACTTAAATTATTCATTAATTAAAAAAATAGGAATAAATAAATAAAAAATGAAGGCTTATGAGATGCAGAACATTCAATAAGAGCTATATGATTAATAGATTTATGAAATAGAGCATCACCACACACATATTAACCATAAGACATAAGTAAAAGGAAACCATAGTAGAAATGTATATGAATCTATATCACGTTGGAATGATTTAAAAATATAAATAATTTCTATATATAGAGTTAAAAGAGTGTTGTCACTTCATATTCCATCCTTTCGCTACATCTATAGGAAATAATCTTCGCATTATGAATCTATTACTTATTATTACAAGATCCGCATACATACAAAAAGGTATATGATATAAAAAATATTTCAAGTCACACACATGTGAATAAATTACACTCTATGATTTTGGAAGCCTTGATCTACTCCCAACACTTTCTTAGACTTAAATAATTATCTTGTCTCAAGACAAAGTTGTAGCAAGAGTCTTAAGCTAAATATTTAAAATTTTAATTGTGTTAAAGAAGTGAGCTGGAAAAAAGAGTTATAATAATATATCTAGAAACCATTTAATGATTTTTACCCTTTGTACACTACCTATCCACCCTTTTAGGTTTTCAACTAAGTAGTGTACTAGTCTACTGCCCTTGCAAGTTTTCAATAGATGAGCTTAACTAGGTGGACACCCTTTACAAAATTTCAACCAATTTGTACTTTCTCCTCATTCTTAAGGCCATCCTACTAGAGTTTACAAAATTTTGTTAAAATTTCCTAATTTTAATGGTGCACAATACTTACTGAGAAGGTGGTGGCATGCTCTAAGTTGGCTATTAAGAAGGTTTTGTAATGAGAGTTCTATAGAACATGTTAGAAGAGGTTGTTGGATCATTATTTATGCACTTGAAACATTATTATTTTGTTGTATCACCCATTGAATCTATTAATTAATTGAGGCTTACTGATCTATTGTGTAATTGAGTTATCAAGATGACAAAAATCTTAAACATTTTCTAGTTGGTAAGCACTTTTGGCACCATAGTGAGTAATGTGTGTAATGGGACTTGAATAACCATCATATTCTAAATATATTCATCTTATATGATGGTAATAAAATTTGGTACCTTGACTTGAATGTCCTGGGATATCTCTTCCAAATGATCTACATGTCTCTATGTTTTAATGCTAGCAAATGAGCTACACAAAATCTCATTTTTTCTAGTTCTAGAGATTCTACATGACATTATCCCATGAATCAAGAATTTTTTAAAATTCACTATCCATTGATGTAGAGGTATTATAATGATATTCCATTAGAGATTTGACTTTATATACTTTACTAAATTATATCTTGGCTTTGGATAATGAATTGGTGAGTTGATACATCTAATTTAACATTCATTGAGTAATGTGCTTAACTATCACTGAAGTCATATCCAAAACTTCCTCATATTCCTCCAAGAGTTCACCAATTGCCTATGTTTTTAACTTTATGTTATTACATTGACTATAAAGGTATTGCCACTTTTGAACAACACTCTTATCCTTTATTAACTAGGATAAGAGGGTTGAGAATTTCTTCTCCTCTAACATGACTTGATCACCTAAGACTTGAGTGAAAAATGTAAGGCAAGTTTTATTGATGAGTTGGCACATGTTGTAGAAGTAGAGGTCTAAGTCTGTGTTGTTCTCCTACAATTGTGTGCTCCAAGCTGAAAGCATTCTATGCCAATGATTCCTAAAAAGTAGTTGTGCCTTTAATTTGTTTTGCTAATTGTTGTGTTGTGGAGCCTATTTATTAATTACAATGTATTTCAAATATTGTACACTCTATATGTATTTTTTAGACCCATTTTAATGGGAAACCATTTTTGGGTTGATTCTGCCCATTGTTTTGGTACCCATTATTTTGTAATATCACTTTGTTGATGTATTATGTATTGATGGATATTTCATAGGTAATACATCATGATAACTAGGGTTTTGAGAAGGAAGAATAGAGTGTGTGAATTTATGTGTAAATTTAGGAGGGTTTGTTGAGCACAACTATAAATAATATTTGTGCATTGTAATTGTGAAGATAGATCTGAGAGTGATTATACTCTGGTGGATTGTAATAAATTTTAGTAAGTGTTTCTTAGTGGATGTATCCCACATTGGTTGAACCATGTTAAATCTAGTCTTCTTATTATGCATGTTTATTTCTATTCTTTATGCATCTCTATTTATATCTATTATTGTGATTCTATGAAATTATTCCACATCAATTTTTGTATTTATTCCTAACACTAATAAAATTTGAGAAATATCCAAGGATACTTCATGCATTATTTTGGAGAGACGCATGGAGGAACTATAGTTGAAATAGATGACTTCTTAATGTAGAAAAACTGGTGCACTAAGTGGATGATGTAAGGACATCCTATATCCACTGACTAGTTAGTTTGGGCCTTAGTTAAGAGGCCTTTAAATACACAATATTTAAATTTTTTTATGAAATACTGATGCTTTTTATCTTGCAAGAACCTATCGAGGCTAAATCTCTTTGAGTGCACACCTTAAAGGGTGGATTGAGAAAGGGGTAGGCAGACCATTGGTTCTTTGAAAGATTATTTTCCCTTATTTCCATATTATTACCAATCCAACTAGCTCTTAAAACATTCCCCTAAGCTATTAATCCTATTTTTATGCTCCAATCATTTCTCATATTTCATACCATTTTCCTCATATAAAGTCCCTTTCAATAGTTTATAGTACTAGGTCAACTGGGTTGACCCTATACTCTTATGGGTGAAATTCATTTAGGGTCTAGGTTGGCTCTTGGCTATCCTAGCCCATGACATAGTGAATTTTTGTCCATAACAACACTATGTTGAATAGGTTGACCCTATCAACTAAAACTTTTGGAAGGGATTAGGGTTAAATATTCCTATATATACAAGATCATTTCATCATTATTATCATATGATTAAGAGTTATTATTTGATTACACTTATTTATAATCTGCTCTTCCACCATTCTACTTGAGGAGTATTAGCTTAAGGTTTCTACTTGAAGAATCTAGTCTTGTGGATAAGTCTTGGATGCTTTGGCCTTTCTTAGTTATCCTTATAAACTAAAACAACTTATTGTGAAACCCCATTATCCAAGGGAGATATTGAGTCTCGATGGGTTCATCTTTCAAGAAAGTATTCTCTAACTTTGATCCTTTCTTTAGTAGATAAAAGTAGCATAATTATTGGATTCGAATAATATTACTCTTCTTTTCCATGCATTAGGTTCTTATTCATATATAACTTAATTGAGATTATCATATGCATGTTTATTTCCATTTTTTTACTAACCCTCATATTTTTCCACAAGCTTTGCTGAGCACCAGAATAGATTTATTTACTTTACTTATTATTATTTTAGTGAATATGAAAACACAATGCTTAGTTAGGGTTATTATGTGATTATTCTTGACTGAAGGTTTTGAAACCCTCCCTAGTATTATTATTTTGATAAGAGATCCACTAATTAGTTTTATCAAATCCACATATTGGTCATGTTCCTGATTATATAATGTATCCTTAATCGAAAGTGTAAGTATCATCTATCTTATCTGAGTTAGGATTAATTTATAGACATATTCATTTATTATTGCATATATTTTGGTGAACCTGACATGAATCTAACCCTTGCATGTTTTCTTTCACATTTTTTATTATTTTTATATATTTGTGATACTAGGTTGATAGGGCTAGTATAGTTTCTAACTTCTATATGTAGGTTTAACACACAATCACATCAAAATGACTTTGTTCTATTTGTGTAGGTCTTCAACAGATATAGGTTACTACATCAAATAATTCAACAGAGCACATATTTTCACTTCCAAATAGGCTATTGGGCCAAATAGGTTGACATAATATGCTTAAAGGTTTCTAAAAAACATACTAGGTTGACTAGGCTGATATAGTATTCCAGACAACTTCCATAAAACATACTAGGTTGACTAGGCTAGTATAGTCATCTTCACAAGCTTTAGCAAATAGGGAACTGCAAAACTAGGTTGACCCAATTGACACAATTGATAGAATTTGCAAGTAATATTTAAGGCACTTCAACAAAAATCTCACATCCCTCTACATCTTCCAACCTAGAAAGGTTCCTTTCTCTCTTTATCTATCATTTTAGTTATTCTTTACAATTCTATTTTTACATAGTTTTTAGTCTTTAAAACTACCCTTATACAACAAAATAGGCTGACCTAGTCGACCTGGTTCTATATTTTGTCTTCTATATGAAAGACTAGGTCGACCCTATCAACATAGTTCTTAAGAACCCTTACTTCAATAGTAAAATAATGACTATTAACTCTATTATGTAATCTCTGCATACACTATCATCTGAACTAAAACTATATTGTGTTTCAAAGTTGGAATTAACACTTATATGCTAGTAATTACTTCACACTTTTAGTTGATTACATGGTTATATAAATCACATAGTCTAATTAGGTGGGTTTTCAATATACCATCTAGTTGCACTATTTTTATTTTTCTTGCACACACTACCAAATCACATAATCTTAAAATGCATTTAAACAATTGTCTACCCAAAGATTACCTACTTGGATTTCATCACCAAGGGGGAAGCCAACTTGGTTTTTTGGTCAAGTACAAACACTTGGTTAATAGTATATATTAACAAATCACCAAACACCCTTATATCTATGGTGTGTGAAGTGAGTGGGTAGGCCCCAAGCCAGTACCATTGCTAGCATATATCCCTTTTAGCCTAAACATCCTGAAACCATCCATAGATTGATTTCTAGTTCCCTACTTATAGCCATCTTCCTTATCACACTTAAAATAACATTCTAATAAGATAATAACATTTAGTATGACCACTTAGTTAGCATTTAATTTTTAAGTTGATTGCTTGTTCTTTGATCATTATATGTTATATTGAAAAAACTTATATTAGCTAGCATTGGTACAAGGTTTTGATTTATGTGCCTCAATTAGATCATTTTCATTGACCCAATTGATTGTTGTTTCCTTTCATTTCTTGATTTCAAGTACATTGTAATATTTTTCCCTATTTTCATTACACAATCATTCTACTCGACATAGTCATTTAAATACTATTTATTCCCTTACCTGTATTACTAAGTCGACCTAATTAACCCTGTATCTCTTTTTCTAGTTAGATAACAACACTAGGTCAACCTAGTTGACTCTATACTCTTATCAGGATATATTTCCCGTAGTTTGTAGTACCGGGTTGACCTAGTCAACATTATACTCTTACTACATATCATATCTACCTAACTTAGTTTTCTATTTTCCCTTTTTTACTTAGCATTTTATTCATTTTTATCAAGTCATCATGAGGTTGCCTATCAAAATCTTCTTGAACAAATTTAATACATTTAGATACTATATGGGATGTTCATTTCTCCCTCTCTTTTCCTCCTAAGAGAACCATCACTCTTAGAGCACCTCTTCCCCTCATTCATCTATGGCTTATAACATGGTTCAAATCACACCTCAAGATGAAGTAGGTGGATCTGATCCTTTATATACCTATCAAGATAATTCCCATCTTCAAACTCTTCAAATTAATGTGGGATCAATTGACATAAGTTTAACCAATAACCCTACCAATAATCCATCTTCTAATAACCCTCCCCCTAATACCAATTTAGGGAGTGTTCTTACACACACCAACCCACCAATTGATACAATTCAAATTATTACATAAGTCATACAACAAATGAACATAATTCAAAATTATAACACCTCTTAAATGATGTAATTGCAATGTCATTTGATCAATATGGCTAATCAACCTTCGGCTATCCATCCTCAAGCCAATCCGAATTTCATTCCTCCACCTCTTAGAGATGCCTAAGGAAATGTTATTCCTCAACCTATCATGAACAAAAAAATACTTCAAAACATTCAAAATGAGCCTTTATCCCCCTTCATTATATCTATCTATATTGGTAACATATCTCCCACTATCAAGTATGATGGTACTAAAGACCCTGCATCCTTTTCAAAGCCTTGAAAATCTTTATAAAGAGTTGATCCAAACTAATAATTTAACCAAAACTAAAATTTTAGTCAAAACCTTCACTATTGATGTATTAGAATGGTATAACCAACTTCCTCAACATTCCATTTGGCAACTTGAGGATTTATTCAATCATTTAGTTAAAGAGTTTCAACATAATGATCTTCCTAAAAATTTCTTTATTCATTTCAATAATGCTAAGTAATCTCCCATCGATTTAGCTAATGACTTTATCAAAAGATGGAAATATTTGACCCATAAATCCAACCATAACATGACTGATGACATATTGTTTAAACTCTTTATAACGTCTTTACTCCTTATCTTCATTATAAGGTTTGAATTTTTTCTCCCTGAATACTTAATGAAGTTCTTAACCAAGCTAAACATCAAGACTTCCTCATGAAGTAATTCAAACCTAAACATAAACTTCTTAAAGAATATTTTCAAATATATACTAATGATATCACCAACAATACTCCTCAAACCTAACTAGGAGTTTCCAAAGTCGACATTCCTTTATCTTCTCACACACCACTCACTATGTAGTAAATGAAATAATTTTTTCCACCCTTTAAACCTTTTACTTATCCTAATAATCCTCTTGAGTGGTACAAACCCAATAAATTTTGTTGGTTCCATGCTGACATAGGTCATTCTCATGAATCTTATGGAAGGATTAATAATTTTTTTATGTCCTACATGCTTAGTGATTCCTTCAACCATGAAGTCATGATTAACGTTTGTTATCAAGAATACAATATCACTTCTCAAAAATGACAAGTTTCTAAATATTCTTTTTCCAATAACCAAAAATATTTTCCCACAGTTAATAATAAATAAAATAACAAGGATTTTTGTGTTATTGATGCCAATTATGACCAATATTACAACAATTCTCAATATGTTAACATAGCTAAGGTCAATTATCATCACAATCCAACTCAAAAAGATCCTATCACAAAACCTAAAAAACCATCTTTGGAGGAACAACTTATCAAAGATATTACAACCACTAATCTAGCCTTGGAAGCCGATGAGGAACCCCCTCCTCCTTCAAAACCCCCAACAACTTCTATTCCTTAAAAGTCTACCTTACCTTCTAAACCCCATGTTGGTTCTTATTCTAAATCCCATTAGAACTTTCTTGAAGAACTGAACTCTATGCCTTACAAGATTCCAATTATAGATTTAGTTTTTATTTCCCCTTATCATCACAATTTCCTTATGCAACAATTACAAGAAATTGAAGATCCATATTTTATAGATGAAGAACCACCTTCTATTAAAACTCAACCTGCCAACATGCATACTATTGAAATTGTATGTCCTTATTCCAAGCCTTTTATTGATTTTTTTAAAGAAGACATGATTAACGATGAAATTATTTTTTGCATCAATGATTTACCACTATCCATTAAAATAGCCATTAATACCACCCTTATTCATAAATTTTTAGTTATCAAAGCGTTTGGTATTAATGTGACATCTTTGTGGCTTATCCAACAACTTGGTTATAACAAGAATCATCTCAAGAAAACCCACCTTACCTATCATGGGTTTGATAAGACTAATCAAAAGCCACTTGGTTACATTTGGCTTCCCCCAAAAGTCAAACCTAAGACCATTAAAAGTAAACTTATAGTCCTTTATTTAACCTTATCTTATAACATACTCCTTGGTCACCTATAGACTCATAGAATGAGGGCCATTATTTCTTATGGTAGCCAATGCATCAAATTCTTACATAATAGAAAAAAGTATAAGCATGAGGCTGATCCCAATCCTTAGAGTATTTTAATTCCTAATCCCAAATCTTAGTATCATATTCTTACAATTCCTAATATCAATAGTGATCCTTTACTCAAGTTCATCAACATCAATCTTGATTTACAAGTCACTCTTGTTGATTCAGATGATGATGAACCTAATTATTTTCAACAAACTTCCTCCTTTATTACCTAAAGATTATACTATTCCCCTCATTTATGAGATTATTTATTTCCCCCCTCCATGCATCGCCTAAGATATTTATTATAATATGCCTTCACTTGAAATGATTATGTGGTGGCCAAATTATTTCAATATCCTCTCATCATGTCTCTACGTGCATTCAACAATATTGGGATTTTACCTTCTAAAACTCCCCCAAAATCTCAAGCATGTACAATTTCTCCAACCTATGATGATAACTACATAATGGCCCAAAATCAATCTGAAGACTTGGATGTTTAAAATTATTAAAAAACCTCATCTCAAATACATGATTTTAACTAGGATGTTCATACCATATATATAGATCATGAATTAGATCCTGAAGTTCATGTGTCTCCTGCTAATTCTCCATTTATTGATACTCCTTGGGTGGTAGAAAAAATTAGGCCTTTCAAACCTCCAAAAATTCTTGCATCTTCTATACCACCCACAGATCCCATCATTACATTTGATCCTTCCCTCATAAAAGAAACTAATAACACAGCAATCCCATATGATCAATCTACTCCTACTCCTGAGATTACACTTGATGCCAAGGCCACTAATGTCCATCATATACATTTTAAGTATGATTTCCATGGTAATCAAATTTTGATCTCGAAGTAGATGTTGAGTATTATGGTCCTATTCCCACTTTTCCTAGTGATGAAGCTATTCTTGAGTTAATTCATGCCCAATAAACTCAATTTCCTTGGCAACATCACAAATTTGGGAATTTAAAAAATAAAGCCTCTTGTTTAAACATCTTCATTACTAGCATTGAACCTAAAGCTAATATAATTTATTCTTTACCTAATACACCATATCATTTCTAAGACAGAAATGCTATGATTATCGAAGAAACCAATCACATTGAATATGGTAGTCCATCATGACCTCAACCAATTACAGTCTCTCACAAACTCTCATCTACTAAGTATGACAACTTTGGCTTATTTTTCAATAAATATCATGATATATTTACTTGGTCCTATGAGGACATGCTTGGTATTAACCCTATAATTGTGGTGTGTAACATCATCACTTATGCCAATTCCAAACCTATGTGTCAAAATCAAAATAAATTTCCACCTGAGGTTTCCACTTTATGTCACAAAGAAATGATCAAACTTATTGATTCTAACTTTATCAAACTAGTGGACTATTATGAATGGGTTTCTAACATAGTTCCCATTTGGAAAAATGTCACTATGGTCATTCACATTTGCATCAATTTTCATAATCTTAACTTCACTGGTCTCAAAGATAATTTTACTTTACCTTCAATAGATGTCATTGTCAATTCCACAGATGGATATGAATGATATCTCTTATGGATGGCTTCTCAGGTTGAAATCAAATTCATATTGTCCTTGAGGACCAACATAATACAACATTCACCATGGAATGGGGTACCTATTGCTATGTTAAAATTCCCTTCAGCCTCAAAAATTCTAGAGACATTTATCAACAAGCAATGACTCATGTTTTCATGATCTTATCCATAAAATTGTAGAAATATATGTGGATGAACTCATTTCTAGGTCTAAGAGCTGTAAGACTTATCTTTTTGATCTTACCATCATCTTTGACTGCTTCCTCAAATACAAAGGTAGATTAAATCCTTACAAATGTGTCTTTGGTGTCATGTCTAGAAAATTGTTAGGATTCTTAGTCTCCCTCCATGGCATCAATGTTGACCCTGTGAAAATTAGCGTTATCATCAACATGGCCATCCCTCGATCCATTCTAGAAATTTTTATTTATCTCGACAAACATGGGGAAATTATATGATTTATCCCCAAAATGACTTACTACATCCAGTCCATTAATTCTCTTCTTAATAAAGGTATTGCTTTAGAATGGATAGATCCTTGTCAAAAATCCTTTGATAACATCACCTGTACTTGTCCTCCTTCAAATGAGTGACCTTTAATCTTGTATACTTCTTCCACACCTATATTAATTAGGGCAATGCTTACCCAATAAAATGATACCAAATTAGAGTATGTCATCTGCTACATTAGTCAAGGCCTCATAGATTATGAGAAATGTTATACCAAAGTTGAATGTGATTGCCTCGCTATCTATATTAAAGTTGAAAAGCTTTGACATTACATGTTATACCAGACCACTTATGCCATCATTCACTATGATCCCCTTCATCATGTATTCTCCAAAGCCTTTCTTCTAAGCGATAGAATTGGAAAATGGATGGTTCTTCTCATAGAATATGATCTCTGAATCATAACTCAAAAAGATGTCAAAGGACAAATCATAGCTAATCAACTTGATACCAGTTTTGTGCTAGCTACTGATCACCTTCAAGATAGCCTTCCAAATGATAATATTTTATTTATTAAAGGTCTTAATCAAACCATTTATCTTAAAGATTAATTTCATAACTTCACTACTGATCTTGAATCAAGTAATCTCGATGAATCTACTATCCTCCTTGATACTACTTAACCAAAAGTCATTATCAAATAAATTCCTAAAATTAATGTGGACTTACACGAAGATACTTGGACCCTTCACTTCGATGGTGATAAATTCCTTTAAGGATCTTGGGTAGGTTGAATTATTACAAGTCCTCTTAGAAAAATCATTCATTTAGATATTTTATTAACATTCAATATCACTAACAATATGGTAGAGTATGAAGCTCTAATCTTAGGCATGAAAGCTACTCTTGATTTAGATATCCAATACCTAAATGCCTTAGGTTATTCTCAACTTATTTATTTCCAAGTTAATGGTGATTACCAATGAGAAAGTGAGAATCTCATCTCTTATCATCATATTACAACTAATCTTGCCAAATATTTCATCTCTTTCACTATCAAACCTATCCTTTGAGATCAAAATTCTATTGCTGACTCCCTTGCTTCTTTAGCATATCTTTTTCATCCACACCAAATCTTTCCGATCCCACTTTTATTATACAAATAAGAAAATATCCATCCTCTATTCAACCCAAGATTTACTTATTTGCCACATCAAGGCTGTCACCATTAGAAAAATCTCATGGTACAAAGACATCATTCAATTTTTGGAACATCACACTTATCCTCCCAACTTAGACTCCCATGAAAAGACTCATATTTTTAAAAAAGATTTTAAATATGTCTTTTGATATAACATCCTTTATTATCATAATGTTGAAGGTACCTTGCTCTTTTGTGTTATGAAAGATGAGATTCCTTCTCTACTTGAACAAACACATAGGGGCATTTGTGGTGGATAATGTAGCGAACATTCTACAACCCATAAATGCCCATCTATGGGATACTTATGGATTACTCTTAAAAATTATGCTATTGAATTTGCTAAAATTTTTACTTCTTGCTGAGTTCATGATGATATAATTCATTCACCTCTAGCCAAGCTTAAAACTATCAAATTTCCCTAGCCATTCTCCATGTGGGGATTATATCTCATAGGCAAATTACCTCTCTTAAGATGGGCATGTCTTTATAATCACAACTACCAAATATTTCACCAAGTGGGTTGAGGTTATGCCCTTTGTTAATGTCACTAATACCATCATCTCAAAATCCATCCTTAATCAAATCATCTACCACTTTGGTGTTCCTCATACTATCATTTTTGATAATGGTGGTAACTTCAAAAATAAAGATGTTAAATAGCTCTATGCTAAATTTAAGATCAATCACAAATTCTCTACACCCTATCATACTCAATGTAATGGCCAAGCTGAGGCAACCAACAAAATTATTAATAAAATTATCCAAATGATTATTAATGAAACCCATACAAATTGATACCTTCATCTCTATCCTTCTCTTTGGGCCTATTAGACTAACATACGTACTACCACTGGGGTAACACCATTCTCTCTAGTCTATGATTCTAAGTTAATCCTTCCATTAGAATTTAAGATTCCCTCTCTTTGTATATCTCTTCATGGTATCATACCCAATGAAGAATTATGTGAAGCTCACCTTCATACCCTTGATCTCCTTGATGAACACCATCTTTCTACTTTGAAACACAATCACTAATACAAGGCTTATATTTCCAAACAATATAATAAATGAGTTAAAGTTCACACATTTAATATTGTTGATACTGTACTTAATTATATTACACTCATGACAAAGAAGGTAAATATGTCCAAAAATGGTGGGGTCCCTATTTAGTCAAAGATATTCTTGGTCCAAGTACCTATTACCTCCAAACCAATGAAGGCCATATTTTACAAGAACCCACTAATGCATAATTCCTCAAGAAGTATTTTTACTAATACTTACCTTATTTTCATGCTTTATATATGATATTTATCTAACACTTTTTATAGCTTACTTACATAGGTCTCACCCTCTGTAGCAGTTCTCTCTTTTTAAAAACCTTAGTCCTTATTTTTGGTCTTTAGGTTTCCCTTTTTCTAATGAGTTACATTGTAAAACCATGGATAAAACCTATTATTCCTCATGATGTGATTTTATCCTCTTTAAATTCATGCTTTTTACACACTTTTTGGCACCCCTTGGGTTTTTATTTTGTGATTTATAGTGTAAGACCATGGATAGAACCTGGCTTTCCTCAAAAGTACCATCTTTATTTTTCACATGCTTTGTACACTCTCATGGGTTTATCTTTTATGATTTTTAGTGTATGACCATGGATAGGACCTAGCCTTCCTCATAAAATCACCATATTTTCATTCCTTTTCTAGAACATTTTTTGTAATGGTTATGAGTGTTGATCCTTGTTCTCATCTTTAGATTTCGCTTCTTTTGTAGATGAAATTTGCATAACAACCTATGTTAGCATGTTTTCATCCATTTACCTCATTCTTATGATAAGGAATCACACTTTTATATCATTATATCCTTTTTCAACCTTTATCATTTTTTTTGAGATTTGAAGTGATTCAAATTATTTCATGTTTCATTCTTCTTGATTTCATTTCCTTTCACTCCATATTGGATAATACAAGGTCAAAGTCAAGATAGAAATTTTATTTCACCTAAATTTATGATACTCTTAGACACAATTCTCTATGAGTTTCTCTCTCTTAGAAACCAAGTCCCAAGTATTGGTCAAACTAACCTTAACTAAGCCCACATATTGGTCATGTTCCCAATTATCAAATGTATCCCTATTAGTCAAGAATAATCATGAAATAACCCTAACTAAGCCCTATGTTTTCATATTGGTCATGTTCCCAATTATCTAATGTATCCCCAATTGGAAGTGTAAGTATGATCTATCTTCTCTTATTTAGGATTGATTTATAGACATGATGCATTAATGATTGCATGAAACCTCCTCTTATGCACCTCCCTAAGCAACTTCTAATCCAAGATGCATAAGTAATGTCTTTAGGGTTCTAGTTGTTTGAACTAATTTGGTGGTCACTATGAACAAGGAATCCAATAGGGGGGAGGTTATTCTAGTGTTAGTCTAATAAAATAAAATAAAAATAACACACTAAACACTTAACACCTCTAGCCTAGACACTAGGGGGAGCATGGGTAAGAAACATAAAAATGAAAACACAACTAGAACACAAAATAAATCATTATTTTACCTTATTTGGATCTCCAAATATATTTTTGAAGTGGATTGCTTGGTTTTTGCATTAATAAATCTTCATCAATGGATCTTAATTTTCTTCACCTTTTCTTGACACCTTGGCTTGGATAATTGACTTATGAATTTGGCATGGTAACACTACTTGAAAGGTTTATTTGCATCTATTTGAACATTATAACATTACACCAATATAGATTTGAATATATTTGGGCATAATAAAAATACACTATAAAATCTTGTTGATCAATAGTTATGGACTTGTGTTTATAGCCTCCAAAGTTAACTCTCACCTAGGGTGAGTTAAGGTTGAGTTTAAACATGGAGTGGGTTCAAACTAACCTTAGGTGAGTTGAGGCTAAATCTAGTTGAGTTAAATTTTTTTATGTAATTATGATTTTCAATTACTAGACATGTCTCTCAAATTAGATATTTTGAGAGAGCTTGACAACTCATAAAGGTAATGATGAAAATGCTTGATTTTTTGATTTTTAGAATTTCCCTTTTTAGATATTCATTTATTTCAAATAGATAATTTAGATAAATATTTAATATATTTTAATTATTTGATTCATTTTTATTATAATTTTAGCTCTTTTAAGATTTGTTCAAGTGCCCTTCTGCGTCCATAGGCTAAACTGCCAGTTGTTAGGTCACAAGGTGACTAGGGATGAATCCATGAGAGGTTATTATTACATATGGGTTAGTACTCCAAATAGGGATGCCTAAACATGATTCTAAGCATTGATGAATGATACACAACCTAAATTGGGAAATTTAGTGATTCTTATGATTAATTTACATTATTTAGTAGGAATTAGTCTAAAGTCTAGTTGGAAGATAGTTGTGGTCATAATGGGGTGTTTATAGTCACCACCACTTATTGCATTGTAAATTCTTATTGTGATACACACTCTACTTCCTCCTTGGATTTTTATTCTATCTCCACTCTATATTTTTACTCCACTTCAGCCTTAGCCTTAGCTTTAACCTTAGACTTAGCTTTGAGATCTACTTTAGCCTTGGTTTTGGCCTCTTCCTCTACCTTGGATTTGGATTCAGATTTAGCCTTGGCCATGGCCTCTTCCTCTACCTTGGATTTGGATTCAACTTTAGACTTGACCTTAGCCTATTAATTTGCCTTAGATTTGGCTTGATCTTTAGCTTTGGCCTTAGCCTCTTCCTCTACTATGGATTTGGATTTTTTCTTCTCAGCCTCTCATTTGGTTTTCTCCTCTTAGGTAGGTAGAGATTCTTTGGCATTTTTTCCTTTTGAGCCTTTTCAAGTACCAATTATGCATCTTAATTTTGGCATGAAACCTACACTTCTTAGTTTTTCCTTGTTATTTCTTTTGATTCTTTCTTATTCACCTCTACTTCTATAACTCTTTTCTTTTGATCATCTACTTCCTTAGATTCTTGCATCTATTCCTCCTCTATTGTCTATTATTTGCACTATTCCTCTTCCTCAATAGCCTTACACTTTACCTCTTTTTTATTTTTCTTATTCTTTTCCTTCTTTTTCTTCTCTACCTCCTTATATGTCTTTGATTGATATCCTTTCTCCTACGTATCTTGTTTTTGTGTTGTGATATCTATTTGCTTTGTTTATTATTTAGGCTATGGAAAATTGCTCTCTTCTAGCTGCTCCATGGGGGATAGTGAGTCAAGCATTGTAACTAATTATGAATATTTTGAAGAGGATGATTCCATAATAGTACCTATTCACATGACCATACTATTTCTAGAAGATGGAGGAGGAGTGAGGGTCTTCTTTGGTCTATTTATAGTCTAGACCTAAGGTAATTATTAGGGGTCTTGTGCTTACTATGATTTGCCCTCATCTACTCGAGTATACAAAAGACACCATCCTATCTTTGATTATTGGTGATAGTATAGACATAACATGAGTCCTTAGCATATACACCAGGGTAAGGAGGTGGATTTTCTTGTAATGGAGCATGGGTCTCCTACACATTGGAAGATCCTATAATTAGATGTGTCTAAAAAAGTTATGCCTAAAACCTTTGTCATGCTACTTCTTGATCCATAATATCTATTACAATAGGATGAGGTTAGATAATATCAACCCAAAAATATTTTCTCACCTATTTCTATACCTATTAGGTGTGTATTAACTTCCATAAGAACTCTTTTTCCTCTTTTTATTCATGTACATTGTTAATGATGTTTGTAAGCAGAGATTGTAAAACTTCTTATTCCTCAATTCCTAACTCTGCTAGGTCACACTCAAATTCTATCTTTAGAATGTGTTTATTATCTAGCCGTGAATTTGTATAGGGTGTCTTATTCTTAAGTGTTGGTGGTTAGATTCATCATGTTGGTGCCTTCCTCTTTCTTTTCGCCACTTTAGTTTGTGGTAGTGCTTGTGATTGAGCTTAGGCATGGGTTATTTCACACCTAGAGGTATGGAGTGTAGAGGTTGAAATAAATAGTATCTATGTATCTATGGTGTATAAATTCTAATTGAACATCCAACATAGTGATGAAAAAAGGAAACATGGTTGAGGTTACTTTGGGAAACTCATGCACTTTGATTTGAATGTCATTATGCAAATTTGTGATTGACACATGATGTCTCAGATATTACATAACATCTCAAGGTACCTTATAGTGTGAAATGATAAAGGCTTGGATATCAAGCCACCATGAATTTAATCTCCCTAATTATTCATAATATTTACCTATCTTGGTCCAAATAATGTTAGTGAATGTAGTGGTAGGCCAAAAATATTCCACTAGATTCATGGGTCCCTCTAATGACTTTCATTATGTAAAAAAAGCATAAAGACAAAAAAATGATATTATAATGCCTAAAATGTGTTGATGAGAACATTTTATATGTTTGTTATCAATTCTAAGGCTAAAAACTTAGGCTAGTTGAAATCTTGATTCATGTGTATCATGTGATATGCAATGCCAATAATGCGTTTGGTTGCCTACTTGGCACTTTTGGTTGTTTGCCAAAAATGTTTGGTGATACATTCAAAGAGAATGTGCACTAAAATATCTTCCACATAATTGATGGGAATTCCTTGGCCTACTCTCATATATTTGTACCTCGTATTCGAATGGATGGGAGGAGACTTAGATTTATAAGGCAAAAGGGATTTGACCTAAGTTGGAAGTCCCATTGCTCTTACCAATGTTATAGGATTAATAAATATGGTGACATACTATGAAAGGTGAATGACACCCTTATTATATTTATTGAGTAGCATGAGCATCACCTCATCTAGCTATCCAAAATTAGGTAATTTGATGAGTCTCTCAGCATCAAAGCCTCATAGAGGATGTTGTAATGTGAGAGCTCTTGCTTGTGCTACATCTTGTTGGTTAAGGATGAAAAGAGTGGATTATATAGCATCATTAAAACTAAAAGGATAGAAATCATGATATCTAGTTTGCCTTATCCTAAGGTCAATCCCCATTTCCTCTTTTTGTGCATTAATGAGAGGACTCAACAATCACACCCATTTCATGTCTATTGTTATGGAGTGGATTAAATTTTTTTTTTGATTGATCTAGAAATGGTGGGAAATATTTGCACAAGTAACAGATTTAGATGTAGATCATAGAGTTCTATTATTTTCACTAGTATGTAATGTTAGTGTATTTTTTTTCTCTCTTTTTTATATAGTATTTACTGCTCAAATATATCTAGCTAACTAATTTAAATGTGATGAGTTGGTTGTACACAATTTTACTTGAAGAATTAATCTAATCTAGTTGTTATCAATGTGATGGTTACCATTCTAAATCTAAAATCATTGATCCATCTGATGATAGAATTTTTATATGATGCATCATCTTCTCATCTATCCACTTTCATTTATTGAACATCCTATCCTCTGACATATAATCTGATTTGGGAAAGTTGTAATCTTTTAAGAGTATCATCATTAATGGTTTTAAATGATTTCTAACTATCATTTATAAGTATGTGGGTTGTTACTGCCTCATTATTAGACTTAATCGATGAACTCTATGCACCTATTGCTAACTATATTTATTTAGATTTGAATTAATTCATAGACCACACTCTATGATTTTGAGTTAAAAACTACAATTATGACATTTTGTGATATATAAATCATATTGTGTAAACACACATAAACCTAAAACAAAACATGAAAAAACAAAGTTAAACAAAACCCTAAATTATATGGTATTACTTAGCATCCTCTCATAATTCCTATGATGAATGATAGAGATTAAAGATGGTAAGGCTTAAGCCTATAGCCATTGACACATCCTTATAAAATGGTTCCCTAAAGGTCTTTTATGACAATTTTTACTTGCAATAAAACATCATGAATGATATATGGTCCTTTCCAAATAATGTGTAGCTTGCTTGAAAATTCTCTAAATCTACTATCATATAATTAGACTACTTATTATAGATAAAGTTATTTAGATTTTAGGTTACTATCATGCCATGCTTTCAGATTGATCTTGTTAATTTATTGTGTACACTATGCTTTTTGATTATTTTATTCCATTTTAATTAAATCTATCAACCTTGTCTATAGAGAATCTCACTCCCCAAGTCTCATTATCATAGCAATGCATAGGCTAGGGACTATATATTCCATAGACATCACTACCTTGAGTCCATATACCAATTGAAATGGGGTATAACCTATCACACATTTGTATTTATTTCTATTTTCTAGAGAATCACAAGAATTATGTCTTCCCAATGATCTCATTGAACATTTTATATCTTTGTTAACATCTTGCCCAAGACTTTATTTAAAGTCTCAGCTTGTTTATTTACCTACAGGTGATACATAGTACTTTTATGGTAAGATATCATAAATTATTCTTTAAGAGTTTTGATTTTATTATTAAAAAAGTGTGTTCCCCTATTAATAAAAAATTTGATTAGACATCTAAATATTATAATGATATTTTCATACAAAAAGTTAGTTTCATCCTTAGCATTGCAACTTGGTGTCATAGCAACTTTAGCCCATTTTGTAAATTGGTTTTTGGTAGTAATAATATACCTTGCATGACTATGCTTACTTGGTGGGATTATGGGTCCCCAAAAATCAATAGCCCATTATTTAAAATGTTATTCTATGAGCATTGGGTTCAAAGGCATCTCATCCATCTCATTTAGTTTTCCCATCCTTTGGAAAACATCATAGGTTTTTGCAATCATATGTGCATCTTGGAATAAATTAGGCCAACATAGACCACTTTTCAAGATATTTTGTGTAATGGATTCTCCTGAAAAATACCCTCCTATAATCCCTTGATGTGCCTCTTTAAGAAGTTTGGTTTGTTCATGTTCCAAATCCACTCTATAAAACACCTCATCTTTACCCATCCTATACAAAAATCCATTGATGATAGTATACAAAATATTTCATGTTATGAGTTTATTTTTGTCTTGATATATATATTGCACTATAAAGATTCCATGTTCTAAAAACTTGGCTATATCTTCCATGTTCTTAGGGATTTCATAGATTATAAATAGATGTGTGTCAGGTGATTCATCTTGAAACTCTTCAAGTTCTTCCCCATTTTGTATCCTTCTCAAATGGTTTAGTCCAACATTCTCTCTTTTAGGTTTAACATTGATGTTGAATTTCAATTCTTGGAATAACATTAACCATATCAAAATTCTTCCACCCAGCATAAGTTTACTAACCAAGTATCATAATGATTGATGATTAGTAAATAACTGAAAGGGTGTTACAAGAATATAGTTTTAAACTTATATAGTGTGAACACCATTGCTAGTACCTCCCATTTTATGGTAATATAGTTTTTCTCTACAGTTGACAATTTTTTGATTGCAAAGTGGATAGGGTTATCTAATCTACTATATCCTAGCTATGTTAATACAAGTCCCACCACAATCCCTAAAGTAACTTCATGAACATGAAATGGATTAGTCCAGTCAATAAAAAAAATTATGGGTGTTGTATCTAGCCTTTGATTTAATTTGATAAATGTTGCTTGACAATCTTGTGTCCATTCAAACCTTGTATCCTTGCACAATTTTTTCAAGGGCATATATATGGCTATGTATCCTTTAATAAAATTTATATAATATCTTGTATGACCCAAAAATTCTTTCCCTTCTATATAACTATTCATAGGTGGCATTCCTACTATGACTATGATTTTGGCTTGACCACCAAAATTCCTTCACTACAAACTACATGGCTGAATATAACCCTAAATGGTGAGAAAAAGGAGCATTTTTAAGGTTTAAAGAATTTAAAAAAGCTTTGAAACATTCTAAAATCAGTTGAAACTTGGCCAAGTGATATTTGAACATGGAAAATATATCCCACTCATCAAGATAATCTTATAGGAAATCATGACTAAAGTCCTTGAAAGTAGTCACTATAGCCCTAGAGAATACAATTAGAGTATTCTTTAGCCAAAATAACATTACCTTATACATAAATATCCCCATTCAATTGTAAATGTTATCTTAGCTTGATATTAATCTATGATAGGAATATAATGATAGCCACTAAATCTATCTATAAAGGAATATACTTCATGTCTTACAATCGATTCCAAAACCTCATCAGTGAAAGGTATCAGGAATGGGTCATTGATGCAAGCATCATTTAGTGCATGGTAATCCACACATACACTGATCTTACCTAAATTTTTACGCAACCCACCTTTTTAACCAAGTAAATGATGCTTTCTTCTCACATGCATTCCAACTCAGCCTTCACATTCAACTTCATGTTAGGATTAAGCCTATATGGGAACTTATTGAGTTCAATGAATATTTTCCCCAATGATGGATCTAACCATTTAACATATATAAATTTAGTGGGAAAAACATCCTAATAGTCCCTCAGTAGTTGTAAATCTTTTGAAATTTCATTCTACATCTAATAATATCCCAAAGTCACAAGCTTTGGCATAGACTCAATTTCAATATTCTCAATATTTTTCTTCAATGGATCTTAATATATCCTATTAAATTCATTCAGAATGGATTATTTTAAAGTTATTTATCTTTCCTTCTTAAGGACATTAAATTTTTTTAGCTTGTCTTCCTCAATTTTTCTATGATTTCACCTTTTTGTGACTTGAATTCTCATTCCACTTTGAAGAATCTATTCAAGTCCAAGTCCTCATCAATATTAATAGACTCTTTCAACTCATCTTGAATCCTATTAAAATGTTATATACTAAACTTTTCCTTATTTTTACTAACCATATAATTTTGTATAGCTATATTCAAGTCATATGTTGCTTCTTGATGTGATGATGAGTATGTGATAGTATTTAGATCTTTTTCTCGCCCATAACATAGAAAAATTTTCAATTTTTGAAAATAATTATGCACTACAATATTTTCATCTTCAAACACAAATATTTGGATAAATTATCATTTAACATGTGCCTAATTCTTAGTTTTTTCCCCATGTTCTTGATGCATATAAAAAATAGTTTAAAGTGGTGCTAAAGTGCACCTAAAAATATGCACCCAATACTTAAGATTGAACCCCTATAGAGACCATATGCCTATGCACTGATGTATGTGTAATTTTGAACACCATTCTTCTTGAAAGAATGACCAATCTACTATAATAGTGTTTGGTAGTTGAAAATGTTCTTGCAACAATTCACATGCTTCATCTTAGATTGATTGAGTTTATCTATGAACTACCCACCATATTGTAGTAGTTTCATTTAACGCATAATTTAGTGTGTTGAATCTCTACTCCCCATTAGGTACATGCTGCTCTAATTGAATTATAAATTGATTGAGATCTTTTATTCTAAAATATTGTGTTAGTTGACATTAGTAGTGAATACCATTCATATCAAGTACACCTTATGATTCCTAAATTAGCATATGCGTATCTAAGTCACCACTTGATTAAGATGATACTTCCCAAGGTAATACACTTTATAGAGTAGTATATATGTAATCCACAATAATAACACTTACATTATACAAAAATTCTACCTCCTATGTTGTTGGAGATTGCATAGATGGTGACCTACATTCTTTGATCTAAAACTAGAGTGTTGGTGACTTTATTATAACCAACCTATACATAGGGTGTTAAATTAATGACACCTATTATTGATGCTCTATCTATGTATTAGGAAAGTGATATTTACTAGCTTGTAGAAAATTATGTTTTCTATTTGCATTAACCTTAAACCAATATTGTCCCCATAAAAATAAGGTGATTCTAGTTCTCAAGGGATAACATGGCTTATATTTAGAATTTTTCAAGGGTATCACAATTATCTTATCCCCTTGATGTTCCTCTAATTGATTCTACACTGTGTTGATAATCATTTTCCCATCATAAGCCCATTTCTTACCTTTCAAAGTAGGATAATGGGTCTTATCTATTTTAATTTAATTATCTCAAAATATCCTTACAAGCTTAAGTCAAAAACATTTATTTATACATATTCAAGTCAACCAATTGGTTCTAATCTTCCATAATCTATGAGATTGAGAGTAACTAGAATATAATTTAGTGATGATCAACCAATAACCTCCCATGTAGATCTTGGTATCATGTTTACTATACTCTTAAATTTGAATAAAAAATTAGGTACCTCATACCATGTGAGTTAAATATCCATTCTAGAGTCAACATCCCAAGTATTTTTAGTTTTTACATACCATACCACCTTTTTGGTTTGCTACTGTCCTCATTGTGCACACTCAAGCATATCATGTAGAAGATTTATGATATTTTTTGAAATATTTTCATTTCACAAAGTTCTCAAGAGTTTTAGTAAATTTATCAATTTAGTAACTACTTATTTTGACATTGTGTGAAGAATTTTCCCATACATCTTTGCATCAATAATTGTAGTATCACCTTTTGACACATTTTATTACTATATTTTATCTAGTAATTATGCTACTTGATACATCAAACCATTTTATATTGTAGGATTAATATAGATATCCTATTAAAACTTATATATTATTTAATCTAGAGGCATTTCTAGTGATGGAAATCCTTGCTCTACATATTTTTACCTTGTTACTGCTTGTATGAATGCATTTTTCCTAGGTTTCACATCTATCATGTTTGCATTTTACATAGGATTTTATTTCCTCTTCTTCTCTATCACTAGACAATATTAAATATGGTGTTTCCTTGTAAATTTTCAATATACATAATATATTTTTATTTGGTGATTAGTCAGATAGTTTCATGCAAAGTGGTTATACTCACCACATAGATAACACTAAATTAGTTGGTGCACTTTCTAGTTATCATATTTTGACCTTATTAGTATCCTTAATAATATCCTCCTTTGTATCATCCTAATTTTTTATGAAAAACCCAACCTTATGACTATTGTCCTTTGAATCCCCTGACTATTATTTTTGCACTTCATATCTACCATACTATTATTGAGGTGATGTTGGACTCTAGTTTGATTATTGATGTTGAGGACTCATAGTGTTCCATGTAGACTGATACTAATATTGTTGAGATGATTGAATCCATCCAAAAATATCTTGGGGTTGATATTTAGGCAATGAAGGCATACACCTAGGACCACCTTGTGTCACACTAGTCATTTCCACCTTTGAGCCTAGAATTCCTTGCTTTGAAGTAGGTAACTAATACATTGTGGCTATAGAGATGTTTTGGTGATATATTAATTTATTTACAAAAATTTACTCATCATGATTATTTGATTTATATAAATTAAAATACAATCTATGTGGTTTTCGAATAAACTATTGTAGTAAATAGAACTTTAAAGTTGCATGTCCTACTACTCTGCATATGCCACAAAATTCTATTTTGATTTTAGGACAATCATTAATGTGATTTATTTCATTAACACACTCCATAAACCATATGACTAATTTAGGATTATTTATCTCATGAATCTCATCCATCCTTTTGAGAAAAACATCTAGCTTCATTTTAATTTTAGAACTAGTTGATGGAACATCTCCATAATCTTCAATCTACTCCACCTAGAGCACAATTACTTGAGCGTCAAACTTAGTCAAAAAATATGATTGATAAATATAAAATATTATTATTTATTTTATCCCTTATACAAACCAAACATCCTTATTCTTTTCTCATGATAAAATCAATCTTGTTCATAATTTCTAAAAATTTGTGATCATAGTTCCATATCGATTCTTTACTTCGTTGTCGAATCTCCTTTAGATCTTGAATGGTCTAACTCGATAACTTATTCAACATAAATTTTGTGATTATATAATCCTTAAATTGTTTAATATATAGTGAATTAACATTCCTTTTGCAAATGAACTCTAGGACTCAAACTATTAAAGCTACTATGATTTCACACTTATTTACATCTTTAGAGGTTACTCCCTTAACTTGCCATTTCATATCATATGTTAATAAATAATGTTAATGGTCAAAAGACCCATAATAAGGAGTTAAATATATAAAAAATCCTACATTTAATTCCATTCTCAATACACTTGTAACTTCTACAATGGCCTTTTGTGCACTAGTAATTACTGTTATGGGATTCTGTGCTCTAGTAACTGTAACTATGGGCTTCTATGCACTAGTTTATATGGGTGTCTTAAAACTAGTGTTGAAAGTGAATCTAACCTATTATAACTTATTATTTATTTATTTTTTATTTTCTACACTATGTTTACCAAATTTGTCTATAAATGATTCAAATCATTTTTTACCTATCCCTTCCTCTGTAATTTACTTACTTATATCTAATGATAAATTGGGCTTAAGGGATGCATACTCTTGAAATGAATGATATATGTCTTCAACTTCTTTAATTTTTGATCTTTAACCTATAATAATTCTAAGATTATGCATAACTTACTCCAAAAAATATTCCTTCCCTGGTCTAAATAATATTTTCCCTCTTAACTATGATCTACTCCTATCTTCTAACTAATTTAATGTTATCCTAATTTCCTCTTTCCCTTCACTCTGATCCATATCCTCACTATCTCAATTTATGTCTTCATGCTTCTTGGGCCATTCCATTCCTTTATTTACATAACCTCTACATTATCCCATTTTTGTAACTTATGTAGCCTCTCTCTTTTCTCTCCTCTCTTTAACATCTTTTAATTTATTCCTACTTATGTATTATTTGATTTATTCCATCTTCTTTTTTGTCAAAGGTCTCTTTCCTATCATATAATTTTATTCTCACTCTAACTCTATATGTTTTCCATATTCTAGGTTTAGGTTAAAGTTCCTCTACTCAGCTTTGCATCATTCACTCTACATCACACACACCCCCATAATGCTTGAAGTGACCACTACATGTTGTTAGAGGTAAGCACCATGGCCTTTTCAAAAACAAACATCTTGATCAAAGTAGGTAGACTCTGAATGAAATTTACTCAGATTCCTCTAAAAAATAAGTCTTACATAGTTTCAAAAACCAAATAACCTTTATAATATATTATGTGATGTAATCATAAATAGTAGTATTAGCCCAAAAATGTAATACATGAGTCTAATTAGTATCTAGAATTTATAGGTTGTCTAGATTTTCCTCATCCATACTATAAAATCCATCCTTCTTGGATAAAAACAATAATACTCCAAGGTATACAACCACATAACTAAAAATCCTGGTGATTCACACCAAAAAATTTCATAACTTTCTCCATATATATGATCTTGAATAACCTCTTTCATATATTCTTGATTATTTTTTATTCCTCTTCAAGAAAGTTGTTTATTCTTTCATCCATCCATCTTTCCAAATCTCTTTGCCTTGGTATCCATCTCAACATGTTTCACATAGAAGTTCCACACTTACCACATCATTATTAGTATAATTTCCTGGAAAACCCATTAGAACATGCTAATATATGGATAACTAGTGTGATACATGACAAAATAATACAAAAGACTATGGATTAGATTTAAATTATTCATTAATTAATAAAAAATGAATAAATAAATAAATAGAAAATGTAGGTTTATGAGATGCAAAACATTTGATAAGAGCTATATGATTAACATATTTAGGAAATAGAGCATCACTATACATAAAACAACCATAAAAGATAAGTAATTTTAAACCATAGTAGAGATTTATATTAATCTCTATCACATCATAACCAATTCAAAATACAATTGAGTGATATATATAGAGTTTACAGAGGGTTGTTTTATATTCCATCCTTTTGCTACATATGTAGGAAAGAATCTTAGCATATTGAATCCTATTGCTTATGATTATAATGGACAAGTACATGTAAAAAGGTATACACCAGAAAAAATGGTTTAAGTTACACACGTGTTCATCAATTACACTCTGTAGTTTTGGTAGCCCTGTTCTACTCCCAACCCTAATGACACTTTTATATTTATATATCCTACTTATTCCTAGTGGCACCCAACATTTGTTTTTATCATAACTATTATTATATTATTTAATGACACTTTATATATAATTACATTATTCACTTGATATTATATGCATAGATTCCCATTTTAGGTCCTTAGAATATTCTATGCTCATGGCCCTTGTTTATTTCTAGACTACTTTATGGATTGAGCTCTTATGTTTGTTTTAGATATAGAATGGTATTCTACCTTTTACTAATTTAAATAGTCCTCATATTAGATATTATTTTAGGCTTCTATACATTTTAGTGAATCATACATGAATATTACCCCATCAAATATTAGGTTATATTCAAAATTTTAATATCTTAGCTTCATAGTGTTATCAATTTGTCAAGCATTCCTTGTTTGAAATGTTTGTGTTCTTCATTTAGAAACACTAAAGTCTATTCTCTCCTTTCTATAATGGAAATTCACATTGATTCTCAAGCTAGATCCAATTTATATTTCTCAAAATCAAGAGACTCATAAGGGTTCCCTTTATTTAACAACCAAGATTGTAACATGGTTCTCACCAACATTAATAAAAATAATAATCATATTCCCACAAAAATTGTCAACACAGGATCCAAACTAATGAAAAAAATTAATTACCACCCTATGAGGATTTAGGGTACATGTATAAATTCAATCCCTCATGATTCCTATTTTATGTAAGACCCTACCTAGGTTAATTAGTTTTTCAAGCACGGGGGTAAGTCAAGTAATGAATTTACCTATGCCATCTTCTTGTAAGACCAAAATTATAGCTACAACCATGACCCAAATTATATCTACAACCATGGAGGGTGATACCAATAGTACCTTGCCCTCTTGAGCCAACAAAACTAATTAAGATACCAATGATACCAATGGTACTAAAGTTTCCCAAGTAACTAATTTATGATAAATTTAACTTAGGTCTAAACCATAAATAAGGCACAAATCAAATATAACCTACATATAGTAAAAATAGTAAATAAATATATTAAATTTTACTGAAATGGAAATGATTGAAAGTACATTGAAACATATGAAATTAATAAAGGGTTTATAGATAAATACCAAATTTATGATGTATTTAGAATAAATATTATAAATAAATGAATAATAATTTCATTAGAGAATACAAAAAGATGAAAATAATTTGATGATGTGACCAATATCAATTTATTTTAATAGAGTCATGATAGTTTTAGATAACTTCAAAAGTGGTTATTTGTATCAATAATGGTGGGTTGATTTTGATAGTGAAAAATAGATCATTTTAGTCTATAACTTTGTGAATCCCATTTCTATCTCTTGCTCGATAAAAACCTATCCCATATTAGTGAAGTGGTGCATGAAGATACTAAAATTATTTATCCTTTACTAAAGCCCTAATCCACTCTAAGAGACATTACAAGGGCATAAAAATTTGGTGTTCTTATGAGGGCCTACCTCAGCTAGACCCTTATTCAATGACAAGTTAGAAAACAACACTCATGAAAGTCATCAAGTAAAATGGTGTGTATGAATATTCTAACCCTTATTCCTATGTACTAGATTAAAATAACTAATTTTATATGTTCTTTCAAGAGTCCATTTGGTACAAGAATGCAATAATAACTCTTCAATAGATATAAATGTAATAAAAAACATAGTGTAATAAATTTTTAGATGCAATCCTTATAATTGTGTGAACACATGATTTTATTTTGTGATGTGTTAAATTTATTAGGGTGATAGAATTCTAAAATTAAAATAAAGACCTTACTGGAATGTAAATTGAGATTATGGAATCAAGAAATCTAATAATAAATGTATCAAAAACATGATGAAAATAGGGGAATGGGTCAAAATGACCCATGACAGATACAACCACTATGTTAAAAACCTTACAAATTTGAAATAAAATAATTTAACATATTAAATCAAATAAACCCTTAAGGTAGGGAAACACTGTATAATGCTTATTATTATAAGGAAGCCATTTCATATAATGTATATGTTTTGAAATACCAAGATATATAATACTCTTCCTTTCATTAGATGACTCTTTTGCCTATACTATATAATACTCAAATACCCACCACTAAAACTCCCATATATATGTGGGATACATATTTTTATTCTAATTAGTGAGTGGGATGAATAAAAAAAATATGTGTTGCTGATCATTTTGACACGTCAACTCTACACAAAGGTTGTTAGGCCCATACCTCTCCTGAAAGGAAGAATATCTAGTGAGGAAAATGCTTCCCCAAGATCTAAATGTAATAGGTCTTGGTATGATGAACTCAACACAATAGGTTGGTGTGCAACCATTCCATTTAAGGGGCCTTTTAACATACTATATCCCCACAACAACTTCAACTTAGATAATTAATAAAAGGTTCAAAGGTTCCTTAGTCAATATTGATAGGGAATAGCCTCAACTAGAAATCATAGCTTTTTAATGATTAAGAAAAATAAGAACATGTTTGGATCCCATATAGATTCATCACACACACACATGCACACATTCAAAAATTCTTCAACATTGATAAATAGAATCATGAAACAACAATCAAGATAAATATTTTGATTGTAGATTGATTTTTTCCTAGACTAACTCACCATCATAAATAAAAAACAAAGGAGAAGGGGTAAAGGAATAAAACCCCCTCTTTGATAATGAAGATGATCCTTACAATGTATAACTAGGTAACCCATTCGAGACCAATCTTTAGTTGATCCATACTAAGCACAATTTTAACTCAAGGATAGTGTAAGAGTTTGAGAAGCTAACTATACAAGAGGAAAAGACCATGACCACCATACACATGCATAAGAAATAGATTCAAACACTTAACATTATTTAAATATCAGGATATGAATTTTGATTGATAATTATGGGTGATTAAAATCATTCAAGTTAATAAGAATAACTCTATTGGTTCCTTGTTGTACACCTTATACGCTCAGCCTTGCACATTTGAAAACAAAACAAAATAAAGATGAAAATCCCATTGATATATTTTTATAGCTAGGGGAGGGTTTAGCATCTGGAATGGACCAAATGTAAAAAATGATTCAGAGGAATCTATAGAGGGTATGTTTAGCTTCATACTACATTTGGTTCTACATGAACCAAGGTGAGAGGACCTGAGGGGTATCTTACTCACATGGAGAGATTCTGCAATTAAACCTCCATGGGGATTTTTAGCATAAAGAAAAACAAATATGACCAGGGCACAACCAAACTCATTCACTCCACCCAAGAAGAGTTGTCACATGGGATGAATAAATTCACTAGGTCACATAAAATATACTAAAGATAGATGGGTATATGATTGCAAACTTCATTCTAAATAATTTTCAACAATAAAGGGCTAAGATGAAGACTGTAATTCTAGTATTTAAAGCACAAAATGTAGACACATGCTAATTATGCAATATTTATGCATCTGCATGGAAAATAACACTTATAATATGCAAAGGGGTGTTTTACTTATAGGGTAGGACAAGGTAAAACATATTAGATAATTATGAAATGAGGGTGGTGTGTTTGAGATTTTCACACAACATGGATTGTTTCAACATACATGACATCACTTATTTCAAAGATGTAAAAAACTCAAATGCAAGTTAATGGGAACTACCAAGAGTGATTTTCACTTATTAATGCCAATGAAATGAAAATACCCAAATGATCTTTGAAATAATATAACATACCCTAAAACTAGAAACTCACATGCTTTTTCCCATTGAATCCATAAACCTAGGGTGCCCTAACAAGTTATCAACAACATATTTCCAAACATAATGTAGAAAGGGATTTATAATATAGATCTAAGCCCAATATGACAACCATTAATGAGCATAGACAAGATGTTTGATTAACAACATTTCCAAAGCATATTACTGCACTTCATCAATATGAAATATCAAGAACCATAAGCATTTTCATTAACTTGAAATAAAATATTACATACATCAATGTTTTAAAATGTTTCTATGGGGAAAAGCATGGTGAGTTTGCTCCATGTTGGATAGGTGAGACATATAAACATGTGCTTAGATCTTGATAATGGTTGTACACTTAAAACCACCTCATCAAGAGAGATAATATATATACAATAGTGATCCTAAAACTTTGAAGAGCCTATACATAAGAAAAACAACCAAAAATAATGACTAACCCTAAATAAAATACAAGTCTTTTATTTATACATTTTTTATCCTTCTTAAATTTGGGACTGTGGGTTGTAATTTACAAAATTACATAATATCCCTCCTAATTCCACCAAGATGATCCTAGATGGAAAATATTTTTTTCCACACCTAAGATCTTCATCCATTTGCAATAAAAATCATTTTTCTAACTACCTCTACAAGAAATGATGAAGACTCATAATAAACCCTTTGATCTCTTGACTAGAGATGCCCTTTTACATGACCTAGAAGGTGAACTTCATGATGGAGGCTCAAAAAAACTTTGTCATTATGTGAAACTACTTGGATATGATATTGAACACTTTTCTGCATAGCTAAAACCTTCTAGACAATTACCTTCCCTCTCATGCATGCCATGAAACAACATGCTCTTGCAATGATGGCATGAGAATGATCTAGCTATGGTAAAGGCAAAAAAATATTCATGACCATTTGGATAATATACTTTGGAATGGCCCATAGACTTTATTTTGTATGTTGTAATCAGATATAGATTCACATCTTGCTTTGTATCACTATCTCGAGCTACCACTACTTTGTATCCCCTCAGGTCCACAAAATATCTTGAATTAACTTGGTGCTTATGTGGCTCCATCATGGTGTCCTAATCATCAATCTTTGAAATATGACCCTTTGTTGTATTAGGACATGTGTCACTTCCTTATTAGTTTCAAGCCCTTTTAAAATTCCATCTCGAATCACATCATTGGATCATCCTTGCTCAAGTAAATGCACTCTATCAAATTATCATCTGAGGGGTGGAAAATTATTAGCTACTATTTTTAATTGACCCCAAGGTCATACCACTTGGTAGCCCTATGGGATTTCTATGTCCCTTTTAAATAGTCTTTATTACATTGAGCATTATCTTTCCATATGGTAGCACCTTAAGCTTCTTAACCTTTTGACTTATTCCACATCATTGATCTTGATATACACGATTAGATGCATGTCATTGATCTCCATGTAGCTATCATTGTTGTGACATGTGTCACTAATAAATTCAACCTAGACCCTTTTGAAAGTTTTATCTCATTCATGTTATCAATCTACTACATGCACGATTAACTACAAACTATTGATTTATATCCATAGGGCTCAATCCTTTACTCCATATTCTATTAGATCTCTAACAGGGTTCCCATGATGGTGACACTTATCACCATCTCACTCATCCTAGGGATTTCTTAAAACATTGGTCTTCTATGCACCATCTATTAGGATCTATATGCTTCACCATGTATTGTTGATCGATGGGAACATGCTCGACACTTATGCAATTTAGGTGAATTTATTTAGGATTTTTATTTTAGGTTTTTTATCTTTGGCATATTTGTTCCATAATAATTACTTGTTGGTCTTCAGCCTTTTTGGTTTATAGTAATTTGGTCTTTGGGACTTTTACTAGACCTTTTATTAGGATAATTGTTTTAGACATTTTGTCTAAAAAAATTTCCATGAAGCATTAATCTTTGTCAAACTTTTTGTGCAAACATTTATTAGGATAATTATTTTAGACATTTTGTCTAAATAATTTCCTTGAGGCAACTGAGCTTTACATTTTTTGAAACAATTGAAATTTATATTTTTCCCAAAATATTGTAATTTTATTGATCTTTTTACGTGGGAAAAATGCCTAAAGGAAATAACCCTTCAGGCCTTTTTTGTGGGCAAAACACTTGAAGGAAATAACCCTTTGAAATTTTTGCCTGGGCAAAATGCTTGAAGGAAATAACCCTTTGATATTTTTACATGGGAAAAATGCTCGAAGGAAATAATCCTTCAGACTTTTTACACATGTAAAATGCCTAAAGGAAATAGCCCTTTGGACCTTTTTTGTAGGAAAAATGATCAAAGGAAATAGCCCACTAAGTAAAGACCAAATTAACACTTAGCCAATTTGACATGAAACTTGACCTTTGAGTGTGTTATCCCCCAAAAATATCACTCATTTTTGAGACAACATTTGAAATATTTTAAGCTATTTTGGTCCAACAGACCAAAATCCTCTCTCCCCTTCTCAAAAATTGTTCTAGGCATTCAAATTCTTCATTTTTCAAGGTTTTTCAAGTTCTACGGACACTGCAGGCTTGAATTTATGGACTCTGTAGGTTTGAATCTACAAACTTTGTAGGTTGAATTCTGAGGACCCATTTCTATGAACTCTATTCTACAGACTTCACAGGAAGGAATCTACAGACTCATTTTTACAGACTCTGCCAGTTATACAGACTCATTTCTATAGACTCAACATGCTTGAAATCAGTAGGTTCAATAGGTTCAAAGGCCTCTACAGGTGAGTTCAATCAAAAGAACAAGTTTTCAACACTTAGTCATTTTCATGATTGGTTCAATGCCTTAGTTCAACTAAAAGAGTTCATCAGCAAGATTCTATGCAGTGTTTGAACCATTGAACCATTGAACCAAAGGTTCAAAGGTTCAATGGGTTAAAGGGTTCAATGTCACCAAGAGTTAAGCGCATTTGTCAAGGTTCAAAGTTCAACTACTTCTAGGTTCATCAACTTCATGACACTTATCAAAGAGAAGAATGCTTGAACCATTGAACCACTTTGGTTTAAAGGTTCAACGGGTTCAAAAGGTTTAAAGTTTTTCGTTCAACATCATTTGGTTCAAAATGTATGGTTCAACACAATTTGGTTCAAGTGGTCAAATGAATGAGTGGGACACAAGAAAACCATTGAACCATTGAACCTTGAACCAAAAAGGTTCAATGGGTTCAACAGTTTAATGGGTTCAATTGGTTAAAAGTGATCAAAAGACTTAGACAAAAAGATGGCTTCAAATGCAAGATTGAACTATTGAACCGTTGAACCAAAGTTGGTTTAATCAATCAGTTCAATTAGCAGGTTCAAGGGGCTACCCCCAAGCCAAGTGCCCTTTCGAAGGATAGTGAACCAAGCCAAGTGCCCTTTCAGAGGGAAATGACCCAAGCCAAGTGCCTTTGTAGAGGGTAGTGAACCAAGTCAAGTGCCCTTACAGAGGGCAATGAGCAAAAGTGGACAATGAGAATTCCTTCAAAAAAATGAACCAAAGACAAACAACCCTTACGAAAGACAGGCGAGGAGCAAATGGACCGTTGCAAAAGTCTGAAGGATATTTTTAGGCTTGAACAGTCCTTACAAAGGGCATAGTTCTCTTTTAGGAAAAGAATGTGGAAAAATGGTTAAGGCAAAAATCCTTCAGACTTTTTGTCTGAAAGAATTCACTCGAGAAGAAAGCCCGACAGAAAGCCTGATGGAAAGCAGAGGCAAAGTGAAGGAAGATTTTCTTCAGATAAATTGTCCAAAAGAATTCCTTCAAACTTTTTATTCAAAGGAAAAGTCCACCAAAAAATGAAAAACCCAAGGAAATAAAGTTGCAGTGGAAGCTACCACATGTCATCTATGCAGCAGAACGTGCCACGTGTCATCTACAAAGCTCGGTGGAGGCTGCCAAGTGACAACATCTGTAGCCTCTTCCTTTTATTAAGTAAAGACTATGGTGGGTCTTGGGTAAGTGACTAAACTCAAAGTGGAATACGCCATGTGTTATCATCCATGTGAATCCAAAAAAATCCCAAAAGTTTCTAGTGTTTTTATGAGCTCAGTGGAAGCTGCCACATGTCATATTCTGCAAGACTCTCAAAAGGCACCCAAAGCCTTTATAAATTAAGTGGATGATGCCACATGCCCCTACCTATTTCATAGTATAACGCACCATGTGTCACCTATTGAGATCAGTGGAAAGTGGCCAAAGCAAACATGAAAGACATGAAGGAAGTGCTAAGAAGGATGACGAGCCCACAATTGTCAAATTCAAGGCAATCAAGTACCCATTGGCTTTCAAATGATGATGGACCTAAACACATCAAATTTGTGACAATGAAATAACTGTTGATCCTTATAAGCTTAAGCACAGACCCTGTAAACAAATTTAGTGACCAACTAAAGAGATAACTTGATAGCTCAAATCACATAGATAAGGGCAAAATATAGCCAGGAAAGGGGGAATGATGAAGAAGGATCAGAAATATCCATGCATGGGATATGTTTCTAAAAGGTGAAGCAGTCCACCAGGTGGACATTGGGAGAGCATGAACATTTAATGGCATGGTCCATTTTTTTACATCGAGCAAAGCAAACAGCTACATGCACATCAGGAAACACATCAATCTACCCATTTTAAAAACTAATGCTTGATTCTAGCATAGCCCATGGATAGAATTTAAAATGTATTGAATGCATCGTAACATAGTTTTTGTGAAACAAAACACCTAAGTCTTTCTTGGAGCACTATATATATTGGAATCTCTCTTATTATTGAGAAGATCTCTCTCTGTTATGAGAAACAAAACTCTGCCCAAATTGAAAGGCATTACTAAGACTTTGAGCTCAGATTGTTGATCATATTTAGTTATTTGAATAAGAAAACAAGTGACTTTTTAGACTTTGTGCTAGAATAGCTTGGTTGTTGGGAAAATCATTCTTATGTCTATTTCTTTAATACATTTTTTGTCCATCTGATTAAATAAGCATAATTAGTGAAAGTGATCAGGAAGGTGTCCTAAAGCCAGTTGTGGAGAGACTTTGTGGCCCCCACAATTGTCTTTAGTTTGTCTATTTTTCTATTCTTGTGTAAAGGATCTTGGGATGACTTTGTTCCCTCATTATCCTTCATATTCTATTTCTATGTAAAAGACCTTGGGTTGACTTTGTGCCCTCATTGTCTTTCGTATTTCACTCTTTGGCAGTTGAGGTGGAGACTTTGTGCCTCATTTCATCCATCTGTGTTATTGCGTCCTGTTACAGTTACTTATCATCACCTAAAAGATTCCTTTTGTCTGTTGAACAACACTTCTAAAATAAGAGGAGTGTCTTTTATCATTTCATCAGGATTTCTCCTTTGATTTGTGAACATCATCTCTAAAAAAAGAGAGATGGATGGTTTATCCTACCCTTGAGTGTTATTTTCTATTTATATATATAGTATATAGTTCTTGCATATCTACAGGGAATGTCTCCTTGATGAGAGGAGAGATTAGTCCCCTTTTGATGTAGTAAACCTACACATCTGGCCAACCAATTTCCCTATGCTATGGTTGAAGAGACCTATTTTGCTCATCAGTTAGATGATCAAAAAAATATTCACCCAACAATTTTTGGTGACTCTGTTGGGTGAATATTTTTAGACTTTGTGCTGGAATAACTTGGAATGATGAAGAAGGATAAAAAATATCTACACATGGGATATGTTTCTACAAGGTGAAGCAGTCCACCAGGTGGACATTAGGAGAGAACAAACATTCAATGGCATGGCCCATTTTTCTACATTGAGAAAAGCAAATAGCTATGTGCACATCATGAAACACATCAAGCCACCCATATTAAAAATTGATGCTTAATTCGAGCATAGCCCATGGACAGAATTTAAAATGTATTGAATGCATCATAACACATTTTTTGTGAAACAAAGCACCCAAGTATTTCTTGGAGCACTATATATATTGGACTCTCTCTTATTGTTGAGAAGATCTCTCTCTGTTATTAGAAACAAAACTCTACCCAAATTGAAAGGCATTACTGAGACTTTGAGCTCAGATTGTTGATCATATTTAGTTATTTGAATAAGAAAAAAAGTGACTTTTTAGACTTTGTGTTGGAATAGCTTGGTTGTTGGGGAAATCATTCTTATGTCTATTTCCTTAATACATTTTTTGTCCATTTGATTAAATAAGCAAAATTAGTGCAAGTGATCAGGAAGGTGTCCTGAAGCCGGTTGTGGAGAAACTTTGTGCCCCCCAAAATTATCTTTAGTTTGTCTATTTTTCTATTCCTATGTAAAGGATCTTGGGACAAATTTGTGCCCTCATTATCCTTCATATTTTGTTTTTGTGTATAAAAGACCTTGGGATGACTTTGTGCCCTCATAATCTTTCATATTTCACTCTTTGGTAGTTGAGTTGGAGACTTTGTGCCTCATTTCATCCTGTTGTGTTACTGCGTCTCGTTATAGTTACTTATCATCACCTGAAAGATTCCTTTTGTCTACTGAACAACACTTCTAAAAGAAGAGGAGTGTCTTCTATCATTTCATCAAGATTTCTCCTTTGATTTGTGAACATCATCTCTAAAAAAAGAGAGATGGGTGGTTTATCCTATCCTTGAGTGTTATTTTCTATTTATATATATAGTATATAGTTCCTGCATATCTACAGGGAACCTCCCCTTGATGAGAGGTGAGATTTATCCCCTTTTGATGTAGTAAACCTACACATTTGGCTGACCAATTTCTCTATGTTTTGTTTGAAGAGACCTATTTTGCTCATCAGTTAGCTGACTGACAAAATATTCACCCAACAATTTTTGGTGACTCCGCTAGAGAATTTATGCACAATCTGAAACCTCAAGTTTTAGATTGAAGTAGTCCTTGCCCTTATCCATTATAGACTCTAGTGACTCCATCCCACTTCTTACCCATTATAATTATAGCCTTACCATCTTTATCTATTTCCATTATATAATTTGGTCTACAAACTAGATCTGCTAGGATAGAATGTGCAGTTTGAAGCCTTAAGATTTAAGCTTAAGCAGGGCCAGTTCTTTCCCATTTTTGTTTTACAATTTAGCAACTCCACGCTATACGTGAAGCCAAAGGGATAAAGGTATTGTCAACCCTATATTTGAATTGGTACAACAAAGTAATTATAAACTATTTCCTTCACCATCT
Source organism: Torreya grandis (assembly GCA_037957365.1). Taxonomy (NCBI): domain Eukaryota; kingdom Viridiplantae; phylum Streptophyta; class Pinopsida; order Cupressales; family Taxaceae; genus Torreya; species Torreya grandis. The sequence continues at coordinate 162,500 of JARHVA010004800.1, read as the reverse complement.
CACCTCCAATGAACTAAGAGCTTTCCTCCTACTAAAGTCAAGTCTCCATTACCGAGCAAAGCCTCCATTTCCACTATCAATAAAGCCTTGTCAATACTTACCCCTCTGATATTTGTTATTCCACCTTTACATAGTCATACAATGGTAGTTCAAGGACCTTAGGGTAACTCTTTTAGCCCACTTATTCTAACTCCACCCTTGCATGAACTTCCACGCAGCTCAAGAAAGAATTTACCCAAGTTCTATGGTGATGGGAAAGTTCATCCTGACGAACATATTACAGCCTTCAGTATAGCCTGTGGTGTAATAGGAGTGGAATTTGAGGATGTGTCAGTCAAGATTTTCATAAAAACACTACAAGGTTCTGTTGCAAATTGGTTCTACCATCTGCAGGCTAGATCAGTGACTAACTGGAACACCCTCAAAGCCAAGTTTGAAGCCAGATTTAAACTTATAGAAGATGCACATGCTCTACTAGCTCAACTCACACAAATGAAGAAGGAGCCTCATGAACCAATGAGGGATTTCATAGCCAAGTTTGACAAGATTGAGGAACAAGATTCCTACTATTGCTCAACCAACACTTGAGAATCTCAAATGTTTCTTCATCAACTCTCAATTGCCTGAAGTAAGTTTTTTACTGAGACATGTTGGCCAAATAGACCTTGTTGTAGCTTAGGATTTATCCACTGAGGTGGAAGATGAACTTATCTTGGTAGGAATGATAAGGAAAGATCTAAATAGAGGTAAATCGTCTTCATCTTCTGAATATCCATCTACAAGTACCACTGATCCAATGGTGCAAAAGCTGGCAAATGAGTTGTTAGCTCTCAAGAAGAAAATGGCACAAGGGATATCTTCAGCTCCTTCATATAGAGATATGCCAAGAAAGACATTCCCCAATCATTCATACTAAGGCAACGCTACCAAAAATCAAGGATAGCCAAATCATCTTCCTCCCCCATAGGGGAAACTTGCCATTGAAGCACCCCCAACCAATTCAACAGTTAGATAGATCGAAATAGAATTTAATTTCTCTTTTCAGCCTACATTAAATCAAGAAAATGATGTTGATCTCCTTGCATAAGGATAGGAAGAATTAGCTGGTGACTCCAACATTAGTTTCCTAAATTACCAGGATGAACCTAGAGGTAAAAGTGAAGCAGTTGATGGATCATATGTTATATTCAGCCGGTCCCAAAACTAGTCAGCCCAGCAAGCTAATAAAGAAAAAATAAGGGAAATTTCTAAGCCTATAATTTCAATTGCCAAATGAGGAAATTCTCTACCTTTCTAGCCAAAGGACCCAATGAGTAATAAAAAGATAAGTACATCAAACATTCCTCCATCTTCAACTTCAATTCCACATACCAGTACCACCCATCCTAAAAATTAGAAAGATGAACTCCCTTCTTCTATTCCTAGTCCATTTCAGTCATTTGACATAATCGACCATGTCAAGAAGACCAAAATTTAAATGTCTAATTTTGAATTCCTGCAATCTAATCCTGAGCAGTTGGATAGGTTAGTTTAGTGTGTGAAGAATAAAGCTATCCCTACAGGACAAGATGCTAAGAAGGTAACTCATGATTCCTCAAAGAACATGCCCATCTTAAACAATCTTGTCATTACTCCTTTAGCTACCCCTGGGAAAATAGAGCCTTTCTATGTTTCTCTATTGATAAATAGTCACAAACTAAGCAATTGCATCATACACTCAGGTGCATTTGATAATGTCATGCCTGCCAAAGTGGTAAAATCTCTTGGACTCACGCTAACCAAAACCTTTGGTAAATGTTTCTCCATGGAAAATAAGTAAGTACCTCTACTGGGACAAATCAAGGGTGCCCAATTTGCATTTGTAGCATTCCCAGACAAGTGAATCAAGATGACAGTCCTGGTGGCTGATGTTCTAGCCTCATATGACATTCTTTTGGGGTGAAATTTCTATAAAGATGTTGGTGGAGAATTGAGCATGGACCTGTTTGAAGTGAGGATCCTTGTCAAAGGCATCATGCAGAGGTTGTTTCCTGAAAAGGAAGCAAAATATGTTGTCACTCAGACATCAGCCCCTAAATCCCAAATTTTATTTGAGTCTTTAGGTATGGGTAATTATTTTTTGACCATAGAAGATACTCATGTTTTAGCTGATGAAACCCCCAAAAATGATAGTCTAAAAATTAGTTCAGATGGAATAGCAAAAGACATGATAGAATGCAATGCAAACATAGAAGAATTCCCCCTCCTAAGCAAAGAGAAATCTGAGAAAGGATTAATTTCAAATAAGGTATGGATGTTAGAATTTGATGGTAGTTGTTCCTCTACCAATTCAGGGGCTGGGATTGTGTTGATATCTCCTCAAAGAGATATTTTTCCCTCTTCATACAAGTTGTAGTTCAACAATACTAATAATACTGCTAAATACAAATCCCTTCTGCTTGGATTGAAAGCTGCTAAAGACAAGGGCATCAAACTCCTTCATGCCGAAGGAGATGCTGAGTTGGTGGTTTATCAAGTGAGAAACCTATACCAAACCAAAAATAAGGGATTATGCCACTACCACAATCTAGTCTAGGATCAAATTGAAAGCTTTGATGATTTTAACATCTCTATCATGCCCAGGGAATTCAATGACTAAGCTGATGCATTGGCTATTTCAGCAACTCTCTTAGTCCCTCACTCAGACTTCACAAGAGGCAAATTCACCATCAAGCTAGTCTTTTGACCAAGCATACCTGATAATGCCAATCATTGGCAAGTGTTTAATAATGACAACCAAATCATCACCTTTTTAGAATAAAGAGATAACTTTGAATAGTTGCACTTTGAAGGCAATAATCCTTAAAAGCTTGAATCAACTCCTAAAATGAACTCAGATGTAGATGAAGAATTCTTGCAACTCAAAGGAAATAAAATTCCTAAAGGATTGGTTTCTCTTGAGAAGCTATTTGACAAACATGATAGATTCATCAAACAACAACAAATAGATTCAAGCTCCTCTCAAGGGTTTGATCAAATAAATTTGGGTACCAAGGAAGGTCCCTCTTGAAGAGAAGTTCAATTTTACTACTTTGCTCAGCCAATACATGGATGTTTTGGCATACTCTTATGATGATATGAAGTCACTCAAGCCTAAGGAAATTCATCATAAAATTCCTCTCAAGGATGATTCGATGCCATACAAGCAAAAATCCCAATAGTAGAATCCAAAGATATCAGGTACTATTTTGTCTGAGATACAAAAAATGCTAAATGCTAGGATAATTTTCTCAATCCATCATTCCACATGGATTGCCAACATAGTCCTTGTGAGGAAGAAGAATGGCATAATTTGCATCTGTGTAGATTTCAGGAATTTAAATCAGTCATCCTTGAAGGATAACTATCATTTGCCAATCATAGATAAAATACTTTAGATAATGACTAGTTCAGAGATGTCATCAATGCTAGACAACTTCTCAAGATATAATCAAATTGAAGTTGGTGAAGCAGACCAACACAAGACTGCCTTCACCACACCTTGGGGCACGTTTGCATATAAAAGGATACCTTTTGGCTTAATAAATGTTGGTTCCATCTTTTAAAAAGAAATGGACCTTACTTTTAAATATTAAATGGGTAAGTTCATTGTAGTTTATCTTGATGACTTGACCATTTTTTCTAAGCATCCCCTGGATCATATATGCCACTTGTAACAAGTGCTAGAACACTACCGCCAAAATGGCATTTCTTTGAACCCTAAGAAGTCAGTTTTTAGAGTAATAGAGGGAAAACTTCTCAAATACATTCTATCCAAAGGAGGTATAAAGATTGACTTAGATAGAGTCAAGTCTATCTAAGAGCTTACCTTGCCTACAAGTAAGACTGCTCTTCACTCTTTCTTTGGAAAGGTCAATTTCTTATGAAGGTTCATCGCTGAGTTTGCTAAGAAGACTTGACACATTGTGAATATGATGAAGGGAAAGGCCACCTTTAGATAGTCTAAAGAAGGCAAGTCAACATTTGAGGATATCAAGACTGCCATTACCCATGCCCCAATTTTGGTTTGTCTAGACTACAACAAAGAGTTCATCATATACAGTTATGCTTCTGAACACATGCTTTTAGCAATTTTAGTTTAATAAAATAAAGAACATATGAAATCTCCTATTTATTTCATGAGCTACCCTCTCAAAGCTCATGAGCTGAAGTACTCAAACATGGAGAAGTATGTTTATACATTGGTGAAGGTAGTAAAGTATTTTTGTTTCTACATCTTGAATTCTCACACTACTGCCTTAGTTCTTAACACCGCAATCAAATCCATACTGACTCAATAGGAGTTTGGGACAAAAAGAGGTAATTAGATTGCAAAGATCTAGGAGTTTGATTTAGTCATCAAGTCAACAAATCTGGTATGGGGAAAGGGCCTATGCCAATTGATTGTTGACAATAGGCCAAAAGAAGCAAGGTATGAAGAAGCAAAAGTGGAAGACACACCAATAGTCCTCTTTTTATCCACCATAAATGAGTGATATTCAGGTATTGCTCATTTTCTTACTTATGGTGAGTGTCTTACTCACCTATCTTATAAAGAAAGGAGGACTATCAAATTGAAAGCTACCAATTTTATCCTTTGGGACAATGGCCTATACAAGAGGATCCTTGATGGAGTGTTCCTTTATTGTGTGGACAAGGAGCAACAAAGCCAACTTTTGAAATCCTTCCATAATCTACCTTATGGAGGACATTTTTTTGCTCCTGTAACTGCCCATAAAATTCTATGAGCCAAGTATTACTGGGTAACTCTTTTCCAAGATCCATATAAGTGGATAAGAAAATGTGAACTGTGTTAGCAATTTATTGGGAGACCCAAGTTAGCTACCCTGCCTCTCAAGCCAGTGATCATAAAAGAACCATTCCAATAATGGGGAATTGATTTTATTGGAGCTGTAAACCCATCTTCAAGTGTGGGGCATGATTATGTCCTTACAACAACTGACTACTTCACCAAGTGGGTGGAAGCCATCCCAACCAAGCATGCTACTTCAGAAGTAGTGTGCAATTTTTTCAAAGATAATATCATTTATAGGTTTAGGGTCCCAACCAAGATTGTTACTAATATTGCAGCGTGTTTTACTTCCTAGGATATTACATAATTCTATTTCTACTATGGGATTACTCTCTCCCACTCTTCTGATTACTTTCCACAAGGGAATGGACAAGCTAAATCAAGCAATAAAAACTTGGTGACTATCATCAAGAAGCTGGTGGATGACAACCAAAGGACATGGCATAAAGCATTAGTTGATGTTTTATGGGTAGATAGAATCACACCAAAGAAGGAAATTGGTATGTCTCCTTTCCAACTTCTTTATGGTATCAATGTTGAGATACCAATCACCTAAGAATTGATAGCATTAAAATTGGCTAAGATAATTGAATATCATACATATGAAAGCCCCCTTGATAAAAGAATCATGTGCTTGACTGAGCTGGATGAATAGAGAACTATGGTGGTGGACCGAATTACTACCCATCAAAGTCTAGTGAAGAAACTCTTTGACTGAAAGGAAAAAAATTGTGATTTCTAGGTTAGAGATCAAGTCCTGCTATGGGACAAGAGAAGAGAACCAAAGGGGATGCATGGGAAGTTTGACTCCCTTTGGAGGGGCTTGTTTACTATTCATCAGCTCAATGGTGAAAACAATTTCTTGCTATAGTATCAAGATGGCACGCTCTTTTCATTGCCTCATAGTGGGCAACATTTGAAGCACTTTAATTTGTGAAGTATCAGATAAGATCAACTTGTACATATGTATATTTATATAGTCTTTAGTTCTATTTTTGTGATTTCATTTTTGTTTTTGTCTCCTTTATTTTTGGATAGCATGACTCCATGGCCCAATGGCATACTTCAAGGCACTGGAGATTCTGGTTTCTACTCCCTTCAGGTGTTCCAAGTTTTTAGCTGAAGGAAGTTCCCCAACTGGAGCCATCTATTGTCCCCCAAAAATATCACTCATTTTTGAGACAACATTTGAAATATTTTGAACTATTTTGGTCTAATATACCAAAATCCTCTCTCCCCTTCTCAAAAAATGTTCTAGGCATTTAAATGCTTCATTTTCAAGATTTTTCAAGTTCTACGGACTCTGCAGGCTTGAATCTATGGGCTCTATAGGTTTGAATCTATAGACTTTGTAGGCTGAATTCTAAGGACCCATTTCTACAGACTCTATTCTATGGACTTTGCAAGAAGGAATCTACAAACTCATTTCTATGGATTCAACATGCTTGAAATCAGTAGGTTCAACAGGTTCAAAAGCCTCTATAGGTGAGTTGAATCAAAAGAACAAGTTTTCAACACTTAGTCATTTTCAAGATTAGTTCAATGCCTTAGTTCAACAAAAAGAGTTCATCAGCAAGCTTCTATGCAGTGTTTTAACCATTGAACCATTGAACCTTAAACCAAAAGTTCAATGGGTTCAAAGGTTCAACGTCACCAGCAAGAGTTAAGCACATTTGCCAAGGTTTAAAGTTTAACCGCTTCTAGGTTCACCGGCTTCACAACACTTATCAAAGAGAAGAAGGCTTGAACCATTGAACCGTTGAACCATTGAACCACTTTGGTTCAAAGGTTTAATGGGTTCAAAAGGTTTAAAGTGTTTGGTTCAATGCTGTTTGGTTTAAAATGTATGGTTCAAGCGGTCAAATGAATGAGTGGGAAACAAGAAAACCATTGAACCATTAAACCTTGAACCAAAAAGGTTTAATGGGTTCGATGGTTTAATGGGTTCATTTGATTTAAAGTGATCAAAAGACTTAGACAAAAAGATGGCTTCAAACGCAAGATTGAACCGTTGAACCAAAGTTGGTTCAATCAATTGATTTAATCGGTAGGTTCAAGGGACTACCCCCAAGCCAAGTGCCCTTTTGGAGGGTAGTGAACCAAGCCAAGTGCCCTTTCAGAGGGTAATGACCTAAGCCAAGTGCCCTTGCAGAGGGCAGTGAACCAAGTCAAGTGCCCTTGCAGAGGGCAATGAGAAAAAGCAGATAATGAGAATTCCTTCTTAAAAATTAACCAAAGTCAAATAACCCTTGTAGAGGATAGGCGAGGAGCAGATGGACCATTTCAAAAGTCTGAAGGATATTTCCATGCTTGAATAGTCCTTACAGAGGGCACATTTCTCTTTCAGGAAAAGAATGCAGCAAAATGGTTAAGGCAAAAATCCTTCAATTTTTTTGTCTGAAAGAATTCACCTTAGAAGAAAGCCCAATGAAAAGTAGAGGCAAAGCGAAGGAAGATTTCCTTCAGACAAATTGTCTGAAAGAATTCCTTCAGACTTTTTGTATGAAGGAAAAGTCTGCCAAAAAATGAAAAACACACTGAGGAAATAAAGTTAAAGCAAAAGCCGCCATGTGTCCCTCATAAAGTTACAATGGAAGCCACCACGTATCCCTCATAAAGTTGTATCAAAATCTGCCACGTGTCATCTACTGGGACACAATTTGTAGTAACTTTCAATGTAGTGGAATGTGCCACGTGTCATTTACAAAGCTTGACAGAGGCCACCAAGTGACAACATCTATAGCCTCTTCCTTTTATTAAGTAAAGACTGTGGTGGGTCCCAAGTAAGTGGCTAAACTTGAAGTGAAATATGCCATGTGTCATCATCCATGTGAATACAAAAAAATATTGAATGTTTTTAGTATTTCTATGAGCTCAGTGGAAACTACCACATGTCATCTTCTATAAGAATCTCAAAAGGCACCCAAAGCCTTTATAAATTAAGTGGATGCTACCACATGCCCCCACCTATTTCATAGTGGAACGCACCACATGTCACCTATTGAGATTAGTAGAAAGTGGCCAAAGCAAACAAGAAAGACACGAAGGAAGTGCTAAGAAGGATGACATGCCTGCAACCGTCAAATTCAAGGCAATCAAGTACCCATTGGCTTTCAAATGATGATGGACCCAAACACACCAAATTTGTGACAATGAAATAATTGTTTATCCTTACAAGCTTAAGCATAGACACTGTAAACAAATTTAGTGACTGGACAAAGAGATAACCTGAGAGCTCAAATCACATAGATAAGGGCAAAATATAGCTAGGAAAGGGGGAACAATGAAGAAAGATTAGAAATATCCATGCATGGGATATATTTCTAAAAGGTGAAGCAGTCCACCAGGTGGACATCAAGAGAGCGTGAACATTCAATGGCATGGCCCATTTTTTTGAATCGAGCAAAGCAAATAGCTGCACACACATAAGGAAACACATCAAACCACCCATATTAAAAATTGATGCTCAATTCTAGCATAGCCCATGGACAGAATTTAAAATGTATTGAATGCATTGTAACACATTTATTGTGAAACAAAGTGCCCAAGTCTTTCTTGGAGCACTATATATATTGGAATCTCTCTTATTGTTGAGAAGATTTCTCTCTATTATCAGAAATAAAACTCTACCCAAATTGAAAGGCATTACTGAGACTTTGAGCTCAGATTGTTGATCATATTTAGTTATTTGAATAAGAAAACAAGTGACTTTTTAGACTTTGTGCTAGAATAGCTTAGTTGTTGGGGAAACTGTTCTTATGTCTATTTCTTTAATATGTTTTTTGTCCATTTGATTAAATAAGCAAAATTAGTGAAAGTGATCAGGATGGTGTCCTGAAGTTAATTGTGAAGAGACTTTGTGCCCCCCATAATTGTCTTTAGTTTGTCTATTTTTCTATTCCTGTGTAAAGGATCTTGGGATGACTTTGTGCCCTCATTATCCTTCGTATTCTATTTCTATGTAAAAGACCTTAGGATGACTTTGTACCCTCATTGTCTTTCGTATTTCACTATTTGGCAGTTGAGGTGGAGACTTTGTGCCTCATTTCATCCTGCTGTGTTACTGTGTCTTGTTATAATTACTTATCATCACCTAAAAGATTCCTTTTATCTGCTAAACAACACTTCTAAAAGAAGAGGAGTGTCTTCTGTCATTTCATCAGGATTTCTCCTTTGATTTGTGAACATCATCTCTGAAAAAAGAGAGATGGATGGTTTATCCTACCCTTGAGTGTTATTTTCTATTTATATATATAGTATATAGTTCCTACATGTCTACAAGGACCTCCCCTTGATGAGAGGTGAGATTTGTCCCCTTTTGATGTAGTAAACCTACACATCTGGCTGACCAATTTCCCTATGTTGTGGTTCAAGAGACATATTTTGCTCATCAGTTAGCTGGCTGACAAAATATTCACCCAATAGAGTGAACACTTAAAAATAGGAATCAAGCTAAGGACTTAGGCATTTATATACTTAATAAGGGCTCAATTAATTTAGTGAAATTTTTGGCACTAACATTGTATCTTGTTTGGGGATGCACACCCTCTATGGGTGTGCAAAGAACCCCAAAATGTAAGATCGGGTGCCAATCCAATGGGCCATAGAGTCAACACGTAAACTTTTTGAGTAATCACCTATGAAGGCTCAACAAAACAATGGTAAACTAAAAAAAATAGATTATGAGGATATAAAAATGAATACATGATATAAACTATGAAGGGAAACTTTCTAAACAAGGCCCAAAGTAGAGGGGTAATAGAAAAAACAAAATAATAAAACTATATACTATAAGGTTACAAACTTAATTAAGGAAGTGTTTCAAAAGTTTACCATTAACTGGTGGCTCCAAAAAATTTCCATCCCTTAATCTCATTAAATTTTCCAATAGCTTGGTGGTCAAGATGAAGTAAACCAATCTCTACACATGCCTAAAGGTATTGCTACTAGGTTATAATAAGATGACACATTGAAATAAATCCTCTTTGCATGATCTCAAATTTGGATAAGATCATGTTAAAAGATCTTGGTACCTTTTTATAATTTTTAAATAAACATGTTTCTCAATTACAATCAGGTAAGCACCAAGTAGGAGTGCCTCAAGATCAATAATGTCATTCATGCACTCAAGGTACTACTTGAAAGAAAATTGAAAAAAATCATCTCTAAGGGTATAAAAGATAACCCAACTCCATCAAATGGCATTCCCCAAACAACACTTTCATTGCCAAACCCAACATCAAGAATAACAAGTTTATCAAAAATATCCAAAATCCCAATGAGGTTACCCAATTTTACATCCATGTTGAACACTTCTTTCAAAACACACTTTAGATCTTCAATTGCATCATGATTGGGTAATTCATATACTTATGTCATATTGTCATCACAAGAAAATTTATATGTTGGGATACAAACATTTTTTACCACACTCTAAAACTAATCAGTAGTTGTAGCATTCATCATTTCTATGGAGGTAAAAAACTTACATGGTGAGCCATGATCATTGAACATCATAATCTCACCATCATCATCATATGCAGACTTAGGATCATATACATCTTCATCACTGGGTTGAATTGTATCACATGGGGTATGTGGGAGGAAGCACTTATCACACCAATAAATGTCAAAATCAAAATTCACAACATTTACCTTGGCATGTAATGGGTCAGGAACTTCCTTTCTAGCCCCTCTATTTTGATTTACATCATGACATGTAGTCCTATGAGGCAGCCCTTTCTCAGCTCTAGCCAAATTGTAAGACATCTCTTTGACAATAGAGGCCAAAGTCTTAACCATTTCTTCAAGATTGGTATTCTTTATGGATTTCATCTTTTCCAACTTTACATCAGCTTGTTTATTCACTAGCTTACCCATAACCTTTATGTTGCTCTCAATTTGGATGGCCATATTGAATGCCAACCATAGGGTAGTTGGAGCCTTGTCCTTGAAGTAGTATGAAATATTCTTATCAAAGGCATCACAATACTTTATCAATCAAATTGTATCACTAATCCTAATGTTCTCAAGTAGATGCATCATAACTTTGTTGAACTATGTATTAAAGTTTTGCACACACATTGGGGTTCTTTTTGATGTTTTCAAATTTAGACAAAAGATACCTTAGATCAACCTTGTCACCATAATAAATTTTAAGAACATTCTTCATCTCTTCCCATGTATCACTACATCCACAGGGAAGGGAATTGAATGATTCAAGAGTGTCTTCTTCTAGCGTGTGCACAAACAACTTAATGCACACACCCTCATGCTTAACCTCATAGTCTTCAATGATATTATGAAAAGCCCTCAAGTGATGAACACCAGTCACTACATTGTTCCCTTAAAATTTTTGAAGACATTTCTTTACTTTGATTGGGACTTCATTATGATAACCTTTCATGTAATCAAAACTGATTGGCTTGAATCTAGGAATTATAAATTCAAGATGCTCATTTTCATCTTGATCCTATACCTCATGATTGGTTCAATGGGAGGTTTAAGAACAAATGGAAAAGGGATATGATGGGGTGAATGAGTTGGACTTGGTGGATCAAACTTGGGAGGGGATTCAATTGGTTGAGAAGGAGCTAGATAGTGAATGGGGCTGTAAGGTCCTAAATCACTAAGAATAGATATGATTAGAAGAATTATGATAATCTTTAACACTAAGACTTTAAACAAATATAAGCTTAAGATTACAAAATTTTTGACAACCCACACAATCTTTAGTAGTTGCACTTAGTTTTCTAATAGGCCTCCAAACTTGTCTCCTTATTCTTTGATGAACACTTAGGGGTGAGACAAGTTTCTTAGATGAGTCAACTTTGAAAGATGATCTCAATCCTTTCAGATTTGCAAGAAAAATAATTCTTAAATCTAAATAAATTAAAGATGGGCACTAATCTTTCTTTGAACGCAGATGATGTTTTGGAATCACTGCTATAATCAAAGTTATATAATATAACCATTTATAAACTTGTAATGATACATATTGAAACCATATCTTATTGAAGTTAGTGATGATGTATGAAATAAAAGAAACTAAAATTTTCAAATTCATATTCAAAAAGGGGAAACCTCCTCATTTCATGACAAAATTGCATCTCCTTGTAATAAATTTATCATAAGTTAATTATCAAGTCCCAAGATTCCTAACACATCCCTAGTGGAGTGTTGTGGTGTTGATGACCAAGATAGTCCAAAGCAAACTCAAATATCCCCAACTTTAATACACATAAGATACATGAATAAATATTTGTCTAAAAATGTAGTTAAGATTACTTCCATCAAATATAGGTAGAGAACTTTTTCAAACCTAATTTTAACTTCTAGCTCTCTGCAAGAGTCCCTAGCAACACAAGTGACTAGGATTTTAGTTTGATACCTAAAAATGGAACCAATTGAGTGTTGGTTCCCACTTATACACATTATATGCTTGACCTTGCACACTTGAAGAAAATGTCAAAAAAATATGAAAAACCCATTGACATGTAGTTATAGGGAGGGTTTGGAATCTAGAGGACCAAACATAGAAAATGATTGAGAGGCATTGACAAAGGGTATGGTCATCTCCCTACTAATTCTAGCTCTACCTAAACTAAGGTGAGAGGACCTAAGGGATATCTTTCTCACATGGAAAGATTCTACATCTCAAACTCCATGGGGATTTTTTGCATAAATAACAACAAATATGACTAGGGCACAACCAAATTTATTCACTCTACCTGATAAGGGTTGTCACATAGAATGAACAAATGCACTAGGTCACATACAAGCTACTGAAGATAGATGGGGATGTGCATACAATATTCATTCTAAATAATTTTTAACAATAGGGGTTAAATAAAAGACTATAATGCCAATATTTAAAGAAGAAAATGTAGACACATGTTATATAATAAAATTTTTATGCAATTGCATGGAAAATAACACTTATAATATGTAAAAGGGTGTATTACTTGTAGGTTAGGACAAGGTAGGACATGTTATATAATTATGAAATGAGGGTGGTGTGATAGAGGTTTTCACACAATAGGGATTCTTTAAACATACATGACATCACTTATTAAAAAGATGCAAAAAACTCAAATGCAAGCTAATGGGAAATACTAGGAGTGATTTGCTCTTATTAGTGCCAATAAAATGCAAACACCTAAATGATACTTGAAATCCTAGAAATTACACTAAAAATATAACCTCACATGTTTTTTCCCATTGAATCCATAAAACTAGGGTGCCCTAAAAAGTTATTTAGAAACATATTTCCAAACATAATGTAGAAAGGGATTTATATTCTAGATTTAAGCCCAAGATGATAACCAGTAATGAGCATATAACAAGATGTCCAATTAATAACATTTGAAAAGCATATTACTACACTTCATTAGTAGGAAATATAAATAACCACAAGCATTTTCATTAACTTGAAATAAAATATTACATACATCAGTGTTTCAAAATTCTTCCATGGGGACAAGCATGGTGAGTTTTCTCCATGTTGGATAGGGGAGACATATAGACATGCTCTTAGAGCTTGCTAATGGTTTTAAACTTTTAACCACCTTAGTAAGAGATAAAATACACACACAATAGTGATCCTAAATTTTTTAAGAGCCTATACTTAGGAAAAACAACAACTAAAAACAATGGCCAACCTTGAATAAAAGATAAGCCTTCTATTTATACATTTTTATATTTCTCAAATCTAGGATTGTGGGTTGTAATTTGAAAAAATTCATAGCAACCCTCCCAACTCTGCCAAATTGCTCCCAGCTAGAAAATATTCCTAGCCATGCATGAGATCTTCATCAATTTTCAAGAAAAATCATTGTTCTAACTACCTCTACCAAGAATGATGAAGACTCATAACAAACCCTTTGATCTTTTGACTGGAGATGACCTTTTACATGACTTAGAAGGTTAGATTTGTGGTGGAGGCCTAGATAAAATTTGTCATTATGTGTAACTACTTGGAGATTCTCATGACCACTAAAACATTTTGGAAAATTGACTTCCATCTCATGTATGCCATGAAACAACATGCTCTTACAATGATGGCATGGGAATGCCCCAATTGTGATAGAGGCAGAAAAAGATCCACAACCATTTAGAGAACATACTTTAGAATGGCCCATAGACTTTCTTCTATGTGTTTTAGTTAGATAGAGATTCACATATTCCTTTGAATCACTTTCTCAAGATTCCACTACTTTGCATCCCCTTAGGTCCATAAAATCTCTCAAATTAACATAACACTTATGTGGCTCTATTGTGGTGTCTTTCTCATCAATCTTTAAAATATGACCATTTATCATATTAGGACATGCTTCACTTCCTTATTGGTTATGAGCCCTTTGAAAATTCCATCTCAACTTGCATCATTGCATCATCCTTTCCTGAGCAAATGCACTCCATCAAATCATGATATAAGGGGTAGAATGTTATTGGATATTATTTATACTTGGCCCCAAGGTTGTGCAACTTGGTAGCCCCAAGAGATTTTTGTGTCCCTTGTAAATAGTCTCTATTTCATTGAGTGATATCATGCCATGTGGTAGCACCTTAAGCTTCTTGACCTTTTGACCTATTCCACATCATTGATCTTGATATACATGATTAGATACATTCCATTGATCTCTATGTAGCTCATCATCATTATGACATGTGTCACTAATATGTTCAACCTAGACCATTTAAAAAGTCTACTCTCATTCATGCCATCAATCTATTATATGAATGATCAACCAAAAACCATTGATTTCTATCCATAAGGCTTAGTCCTTTACTCTATATTCTATTAGATCTATGAAAAGGTTCCCATGATGGTGACACTTGTCACTATCTTTCTCATCTTAGGGCTTTGTTGAAATATTATCCTTTTATGCACCATTGATCAAAATATATATGCTTCACTGTATACCATCGATCGATGGGAACATCCTTGATAATTATGTAATTTTGGTGAATTTATTCTATAATTTTGATCTAGGACTTTTGTCTTTGACATCATTATTCTATAGTAATTCCCTATTTGTCTTCAACCTTTTTGGTTTACAAAAATTTGGTCTTCAGTACTTTTGTTTCGAGCTTTTGTCAGGACAATTATCTCAGACATTTTGTCCAAAACAATTTATTTGAAGCATTAATATTTGTTGAAATTTTTGTGTGAACATTTTTCAGGACAATTGTTTTAAACATTTTTTCCAAACAATTTCCGTAAGGGAACTATGCTTTACATTTTTTCTGAAGTAATTAAACTTTATATTTTTCTTGAAACATTGTAATTTTATGAAGATTTTTGTGTGAGAAAAATTCCTAAAGGAAATATCCCTTTAGGATTTTTGCATGGGAAAAATTCTCAAAGGAAATAATCCTTCAAACATTTTTCATAGGCAAAATGCTTGAAGGAAATAGCCCTTTGGACCTATTGTGTAGGTAAAATGCCCAAAAGAAATAACTCGCTAAGAAAAGACCAAATTAACACTTAGCCAATTTGACATGAAACTTGACCTTTGACTGAACACTTGAAAATTGGAATTGGTTTGAGGACTTAAGTATTTATATAATTTATAAGGGCTTAATTGCTTCAATGTAATTTTTGGCACTAACAAATTCTATAGTAGTGAGATTAAAACAAGGGAAGAGAGAGCATTTATCCTAAAAAATCATAAAAATGTTTTTTTTGTATGTCTCTAGTATAATTTATAAAGAGCTAAGAAGGCAAAATATTATCTAATACTAACAAATGATGACCTTAAGGATGGATTTCAATATATATATATATACACACATGAGGGTGGTGATCCCTCCCATTAATTTAGCTCAATAATGGGGCAACTACAAACATTCATTGCTAATAGAGGAAATGAAGTTGAGGTTCCTAATTTCATAATAGATATGAAGGTTCAAACATGTTCTCTCAACTAGAGGCCATGATTTCTTAAGCTTCAAAATATATCTCCTGTGTCTATTAGAGAAGGTGATTGGGATTGGCTTCTATTTTTGACAGCCATGAAGATATGCCCATGATTTAGACAAGGCTCATGTCATTTTTTTATTGCCTTGGGGCCCACCTCTCCATATGGCCATAACTATTTGTCACTCCCTCATTAATTTAGGTCTATCACCTGAATCCACTATGTTATTGCATCTTGACTTTGCCCAACCTTCCTCTTGTCTTATACTTCATTATGTTCCAACTGTGGGCTCATACTCCTTGATGATAACATGAGTCCAAATCAATGACTTGGATCTAATGATTTAACCTAAAAGATCAAATGTAAAATTCAGCCATGAATCGTTTGAAGAAATGATAAAGTAATAATAATAAAATGATTTAATCATAAGATAGTAAGACCATAACCCAAAATTCAAGAAATAGATTAAATACTTTTCTATGTAGATAAAAACATTTGCATTAGTCTAAATTTGACTTAGATGTAGGCCATTATAAGAATATAAAGCAAACACAAATCATTTATTAACTCAGATTAGTCATTCTAAAATATTATAATGTTACTACCAAGTTTACCTAGCCCATGGAAATTCTTCATTCAATATGCTAACATTCCTCCTTTCAGATGTTTGATAATTTTGATGTTTAGGATGATTATCAAATTTAATATCATGTCTTATTGACATTACTACCAACATGTACTATGATTTTAGGGTCATGCTACATGTTTCCATAATGTTTTTCCACTATTTGGCTAAGGTATGATGTATGCTAACTTATTTTCTTGTAATGGTCAGGTGATATTTTACCATGTGGTGTCATCTCATTCACCCACATCTCTAAAAATTTATTGGGTTGGATAGACTACCCTGGGGATACAAAGTAGTAAGATTTTTCCATGTGGCATCATCTAGCTAATACTCATTCTTGGGGGCTATGCTCTTATACAAACTACTTTGGGTAAATTTGGTCATTAAGA
This sequence comes from Torreya grandis, assembly GCA_037957365.1. NCBI lineage: Eukaryota > Viridiplantae > Streptophyta > Pinopsida > Cupressales > Taxaceae > Torreya > Torreya grandis. Next base: position 145,730 of record JARHVA010004800.1, on the reverse strand, counting down.
TGATGCCATGTGGAAGAATCCTACTAACTCACTTGCCCAAAGTATATGATCAGTATAGATTCGATCAAGATCAATGGGCCATCGAGATCACACTACTTGGTAACATCCTATTTATCCACTTTCCTAGAGCTTTGTTGACTAGATGAATCCCATAGATTAGAGAAAAGGTGCCACGTGGCTCCAGATAGAAATTAAAAATTTAGTGAGTTTCAAAAGGTATTTTGAATGAGTTAGAGCCATTAGGATACTACCACATAGCATCAGGTTATATTTAGGTACATACAAGCATAAAATGAAAATATATAGTTAACATGTTTTAAATAAAATATCAATGATTATGAAATTTTAAATTCAAATAACTAAGTCTTTCAAATATAAAATGGCTAAGTATTTCAAATTGAATAAAAAGGTTCATAAAATTAGTGAAATTAATCCATCTCAAATGAAACTAAAGCCATTAGTAAAGCAACTTTCATCTATTTTAATGAAATTGACTAAGGTAAAAGATGAAAAAGTAAACTTATAGTCAATTTAGAGTAAATTAAAGTAGAAATAGATTGAAAAAGTGGATTTTTAGGCATCCTCAATATGTGATTCTGTATGATTAAAAATTTTAAGCCCAAGGCATATTTAGGAAACTTACCTTAACAAATCTAGATGCAAAGCTTGGACTAAGCATTTTAAAATGAAAAATAATTTGAAAATAAACATGCCCAATCACTTGAAACCTATTATCTAACATATGAGCACTTAGAGAAGGGTTATAAATAGGTAAACCATTCAACTCCCAAGTGATAAATAAATTAGGTAAGAAAAGAGGGTCTCCATTTTAGTTGAAAATGAGATATATTATGCAAGCAACAATAAATGATGACTCATGTTGGGAAATACCCTTGAATATCTCAAGAATCCAAAATATTAAGATCTTATCCAAATACAAACATTAGTAGCAATTAATCTTCTAAAATAAAGATAAAAAATGAAGGCACAAAATCTTGCTCTAACATATCACGTAATAAACTTCAATTCTACCTAAACACCATTAATGTGTGAGATTATGTGATAGATTTAGTTATTTGGAAAACATGCAAAATAAATCAAATTTATCTAATTGATAGGTATTACCAAAAGGAGAAAAGATTTTTTAATTTTTATGAGGGGGAAATGGCATGGGCATTAATGTAATACCAACTGGGTGATTATAGCCCTAAAAGAGATACCTATGGTCCCTTACTAAGGCTTTGCTCCACTCTGAACCAGGACAAAAATCCTATGGTGGAGGTTACCAAGATTACCCTTTCAAGGAGAAAGTTCAAATTTTAAATTGTAGATCAATTCTTTTGAAAGGATGTTTTTTCTTTGTTTTATCCATTGAGGGTTGGGGACCAAGCCATAGATTGAGTGATAATCAATGAGTGTACAATCAATTAAAATGAATTTGAAAACTTTAGAGCTACATTATGCTTCATATTATAGTTATGTGCATTTGATGATATCTAGAATAATAAATGAAGCCATTTCTAAATCCATATGTCTAATTATATATCAAAGGCCTTCACCATTTTGACCATATAAGGAAGACAAAATAATTCATGCAAGTCATTAAACAAAAATTTAAACATTTTTACACAGGAATTTCATAAAGGATATTCATAAAAAATACACCCATTTACATTCCTTAATCAAGCAGGGAACCCTATAGTTAAAATAATAGGTCCAACGCAAAAAGAGACACAATAGGGCTGAAATAAGCACACAAAATAGAGAAAACATACAAAAAACAATGAGAGTAAACCCAAAATAGAACAAGGGATATGAAGAAAAACAAATAGAAAAGCAACAAGAAGTAAGAAAGTATGTACATGAACTTTTCAAACTCATTAAAGCCTAGAAGTAGTGCTTGAAGAAATTACCATTGATAGGTAATGTGACATCCTCACTAGTTAGACACCTTAGGTGGAAAGCATCCTCTCCAAAGATTTTGGAGATTTGGTAGGGACCTAGCTAAAAAGCATTAAATTTACCATGTTTTTAATTTTTTTTTCATGAGCATATCCTAGAGAAAGACTATTTTGGACATTTGGAAGGATTTTACTTTGGCTCATTTGTTAAACCAATGTTTAATGACCCCTTGATTCTTGTTAAAGTGAAGCAAGGCTTCATCACATTTTTCTTCCAATCATATTAGGTTTAGGAATTGAGCCTCAAATTTTTAAGTAATCTTTCATAAAATCCAAGGTTAGGATCTTTGAATTCATAGGGAAGCTAGGGTCTTATCCATATACCAAATGATATAAGTAAGTACCCAATGAATATTTGACTCTAAACCTATTAGACCATATTGAAAAATTTAAAACTTTGTGTCAATACCTAGGGTTCTTTTCCAAGATTTTGTTAATCACATCCAACAAATTATTATTAATATATTCTACTACCCCATTACCTTGTGGATAATAATTAGGGATATATTTTAGGATTAATTAGTTTTCATAGGTCCATTTAATAAATTGAAGATATTATGAAGTGGGGCCATTGTCACATACCAAAATAGAAGGCACCCTAAACTTGGTGATGAGATACTCTTACAAAAAGTTGATTACCATGTTAGTTGTATAGTTATTACATGATTGAGCCTTAGTCTAATGGGTAAAATAATTAGTTTCCATGAGGATGAAATTATGTCCTATAAGGGAGTTAGCATTGATGACACCAATGAAATCCAATCCCCATTTTATGAATTGTCAGACCTCAAAGACTAGATGCAATGGCATGGCTTGGGTGGGATCTCTATGCATAGTAACTTGGAAGGTATGATAGATATGGATGTGAGCATGAGCATATTTGAAAACATTAAACTAGTAATAACCTTCTTTGAGTACCTAATGAGCTATCATAATTCTTAAACTATGACCAATTCCATATTTCCCATAGAAATATCTGAGTACTCTAATTGCTTCTTGTTTGTTCAAGCATCTTAGATATATTCCTTCATGATTTTTTTTCTATATAGAAATTCTAATTTGATGATGAAGTTGACACTTTTTAGGTTTAAGGGTATTATTTGGGTGAATAAAATTATTTGGACACTCATTGTTTAGCAAATAGTAGACCATATCTCAATACTAGTCATCATTTGTTATATCTTACACTATGTATTACTAGAAGAATATATGTGGGTCTACCCTAACCATGGACTTACTAAGTCCTTGAATTCATACAATATTAATTGGTTATATCTCTTGATCAAATATTGAATAATGGTTATTTACTTACCTCTTCACTCACCACCAAACTTATTTTGCATTAACATAGCTTTTACTACTGGGTTAGGGATAACTACAAACACCTTGTTGCGTAAGATGTGTTTGAACTTGTTGACTACTTTAATTAAGGTGAAATATTTTTTGTATATAGTTTAATACCTTATTTCAACATTTTGGAGTGGATAGCTCTTGAATGAGAAAGGTATATTTTATCTAACTTCTTTATTATATATTAAGATAACAACAATTGAGTGTTAAAAAATGAATGAATAGATATAAAAGGGTCGTGTATAGTCAATAATGATTAGCACTAGTGTCTTTATAATTGATTTCTTCATCTGATAAAATTATACTTGTGTTTCAACTCTCCATTTAATCTTGTCATCCTTATTTAACATTTTATTTAATGGTGAAACTATCTCTGAATGCTCAAAATAAACTTCCTAATGGAGTTGATCTTGTCGAAGTATGACTTTAGTTCTTTTCTGCTACTAGGCAATAGGATTTTTGGAATCACCCCTACCTTCTTTAGGTCTATATATATGCCTCATTTCAAGATATTGTGACCCAATAACTTACCCTCTATGACCCAAAATATGCACTTATTTTGGTTTAATGAGATTCCTTGATCTCTACACCTTTGTAAAACCACTCTTAGATCTTTCACATGGTCTCTTCTATTCTTGGAAAATATATTTAATTCATCCACATATATGAATATACACTTACCAATGAGATATTTTAATGAAATATACATGGCTCATTTAAAGGTAGAAACTACATTGATTAGGCCAAATGCCATACTTTTATATGTGAATGTACCCCACTTAGTTGTAAACATCATCTTGATCCTATCCTCATAGTTGACCACTATGTGATTGTAGCCTGAGTATCAGTCTATAAATGACATTATTTAGGAGTTGTTCACTATTTGTAAAACTTTATCTAGTGAAGGGAGTAGGTAATTATATTTATTTGAGGTTTTTTAAGGTTTTGGAAGTCCACACAAAGCCTTATCTCTCCATTTTTATTTTGGACTGATACTAGGTTAGCTACCCATGTGGATTTATTGATAGGAAAGATGATCCTTACTTGGAGTAACTTATTTAATTCCTTGAATATCAATAGTCCCAACAATGGATTCACTTGTCTTTGTATCTGATGGAATAACTTGAGTCCCTACTTATGAGGGATGGTATGTATGAGAATAGAAGTGTTAAATACCTTCAAGTATTGATAGATCCATAAAGTGACATCCTTGAAATACTTTTAAGGCTTGAACAAAGTCTTCTTTTTCCATATCTATGCATGTTGTGCCTAGAAGTACCATTTTTAATTCATTGGTATTGCCTAGATTATAATGCTAGTGCAACATACCTTCAGCGGGGGATCATTTGTCCTATTCACCCTAGTGATACATGTCGAACAAAATTTTAAGAGAGATCACGCCTTTTGGTATTGTTGACCAAATTTGAATTTTAGGTCAAATTAGGGCCCTTATAAGTAAAAAATTGAGTTTTGAGTATTTTACGGGTCTAATACATATGTCAAAAGGTGTTTTTAGGTTAATTAATGTCATTTAATGATATACTAGCCTTGGTCCCTAGTCATTTTAGTCATTTTAAGTCATTTTGAAGTTAAAAAAGGGGAATTTAATGAGTTGTATGGATTATTTTGGAAGTTTAAAGGTTAAAAAAGGTTATGTAACATTCCATGTGTCCTCACATGTCTTAATCAATTGTTGATAACTGAAACTGGTAGGTGCTTTAAAAAATAGAGCAATTTTCTTGGGGGAAAAGGTGAGTTTGGAAGTTTTACAACCCATGGGGAAGTGTACCATATGGGAGAAGTCATGGAACATCCATTAATATTCTTAATACTCATATCAATGATTTAAATTCTTTGGAAGTGTCAAAATCAGGCTAAAACCATTTTGTCCCTTTTGCACCCTTCTTGGCAAACAAAAGCAATCTTCAGGTTTATGCTTAGTATGGATAGCTGAAGGGGTTTCAGGAAAAAATATTTTGGGAGGTGGTAGTATACTTAGATAATTTAATTTAAATTACAATATTTTTAAGAATGGTGGCCTTTGATTTATAAACCATCCTCATGAAGTTGATTGTGCTTTTTTACCTATTATTTCATACACCCTATATGTTTTGTTCCATTTTAGGCAATTACATACAAACCAACTACTAAAGTTGATTAAAGATGATGTTGGATTCCTTATATAATTCCATCCATTTTTGGTTTATCATTTCAAGGTGTGTTGATATGCTAATCATCCTAAGTTGCAGGAGGGAGCACTTTTCTATACAACAAGTAGGTTTCCATCATTCTCAAGACTTTCATGATTTTATGGTGACTTTAGGGGGTTGTGTTAGGTTAATTTATATGTTTCAAAATTTATATTGATATAATTTCACATTTAAATCTCATTTTACAAGAAAATTTTCTATGAGTTTTAGTCATAAAGTATTATTCAGTTAGTTGGATTCATGATTGTCATAATAATCAATTTGGTGAGCTGAGTTGAGATCTTTAACATGTCCATGGTTGTAGTTATGGTATTAAGAGGTTAAATAAACTTTAATAACAAGATAATTCAAGTAAAGGTCTTGAATTTGGTAGAATAAGGACTGTCCTAGTTAACACAATCACCCACACACAATTTTGCCATTAACGTACACCTACAAGGTCCTCATAGAGACCAATCATATTAAAGGTGAAGTGTTTAATCTAAGAAATATTTTTTATATTGGTGAAAATATTTTAAAATTATTTAAAACATCTAAACCAAATTGAAAATTATAAACATGTATATGGCTCATGAGATTATATTCTGCCTGCTCAATAAGATGCCCACCTATAGGTGGTGTGAATAGTAGGCTAAGGTGTCATATAAAGAGGTGAGAGAAATGGTGAAACCTTATTAGGAGTTTTAGAATTATATTGGACCATTTAAAACCTTATTGAGGTGTTTTATGGACAAATGGAAGTATGAATCACTCTCAAACATAAAATGATTGTATTCAGGGACATTTTCCCCAAAAATGCAAAATAAAGGACCTGGGCCTTTTGCAAAGATCCTATAACAAGGATATGGAGACCTTTGATACATAAAAATGGGGTTTTATTGAACAATTTAGTAGGTAAAATACATATACAAATTTTTAAGGGAATACATAAAGTGGAGGATGATAATTGAGAGGTCTAAAGTTGCTCATAAAAATACTAAATTCAGGCATTGGTGTCTACAAGATTTTGATCAAAAGTGACCTTGCACTCCATGTTGATAGTTATAGATCATACCAACATGTGATGGTGATTAAAAATGGTTAAAGGATATATATGGTATAAAATTATATCAATATAATATTATAAGTGGTGTCATGTTCCTCATACACACCTACAGTCCATACAAGTTGCTTAGACACCCACCTATAGCAGATAATGACCTAAACATGATGCCCTGGTGATGTTTGAAGACATTAAATGGAAATAAAAACATGATAAAGTGATTTGTGACCTAAATAATCAAATAATGGACTCTAAACACCATGATCAAATCTAAACTATAGTTCATATACACCTACAACCAACTTTAGGTGACTGTAGGTGAACAATGATATGAGAATTATGCCTAAGTGATGATCTAAGGCCACACAAGATGAAATTTCGAGTCCAAACATGGTTAAATGAATATGTATGATTTAGAAAAGTTAAAAAAAGTTTATTTAATTCCTAATTCATATAAAAGTGAACTTACAAGGGTCATTCTTGAAAGGAGAGACATAACACACAATGAACTGGTCTTGACTAGTCTTAACAGTTTTTCAACCTCCAAAGTGTGAGATAAGTAAAGGAATAGATGGAATAAATATTGGAAGATGTTAGGAGAATTTTTACACTATTTATAAGGCCTAAAACATGAAAAATAACCTACAAGTAGACTCTAAAGAGCAAGAACACAGTCAAGGAAGTAAACAATCTAGACCAAGCAGGATCATATGGAGACATGTGAGAGTTTGGGTTATTAAAAGAGATTATAACATATTAATCACCAATATATAAACCTAATGACACTATAAGTATTAAATAAAATCAACAAATGACTCTAAGTAGGTATATACATAGTCCATATGCATAAACCCTGCACATAGTCCCCTTTTTTGAGTTTATTTTAGGCTCATATTCTTTTAAGAGGCCAAATGACCTAGTTAAGGGATATAAATTGGTACATAAACTAATTATTATTTAATTAATATCCAAAAACTTCCAATTTTTATGAGTGAATATGGTAAATGCCCTCTATTTTATCACAAATAGAGGGCACTTCCCTAGAATGCAAACTATAAGTTTTGGGGAAGAAAGGTGATAAGGTGAGGAAAGGGAATGAGTATAACTTATAATAAGATGTGAGAGGTTGAATTATACACAATAAAACATTATAATTAAATTAAATAAGAAGAAATTTCATCAAGGAGGTCTAAACCCTCGAGGTTATAATCAAACCTACTAGGCATGTTTTGGTCTAGTGCCCAAATGAGAGGTCAAAACCATTTTTAGCATGAGGTAAGATACATAATCAGTTGTAAAATGTTTATAGTTTTAATTTGGATGTGATTAAGCTCATGAAATTTTTGGGAAACATCAAAAGGCCATTTTTAACTTTAAGGAAAACTTAGGCCTACTTAGCATGCTTAGGCCTAAATCTAAATGGAGAGTCATTCACATTTATAGCTTTGGATATGATTTATAATCAATTTGGGAATGATTATGGAATCATGGTAGATGTTTTAAAACCCTTGGTATGTTTAAAAAACACAAGGAGGTCCATTTTTGACTCAAAGACAAACTCAGGCCTGTGGGAATGAGAAATCAAGCTCAATAGGCTAAATTTGAATGCTCATATATCCCTTGGTGATTTCAATGGAGACTCAAGGAATTTCTAGATGTTAGATAGGGTTATAAAGACCATTCTTGTGTAATTTTTTTTCAGGTTTAATGTTAATTTTTATTAACAAATATTAAGAGGGTAAAACATGCCTAAACCTTCCTAAACCCTTGGCAGTGACCAGTTTGGAGGAATAGAGTTGGATAACTTATATAATAGACCAATTTTACCAGGATGATGATTTGAAATTGTAGGGGGCTCACTCAATCTACTCCCCATCAGGATTAGTTTTATGAAACTATATAGATGGAGTGCAAAATAGGTTTTTCTTGATAGTTTTATGTATTGTGCAGGTTGTAGGAGGTTCCAAGAGATGAAAAAAACTTTGGAGTAAATATTGAGACTTTTTTTAACTACACATGTTAATTTTATGAATTATAATATCTCTTAAGTACCTCAACTAGGTCCTTCATCTTAGCCAATAAAAACTACGATAGTTACCAAGCTAGTGAGAAGGGTGGAAAAATTCAAGTGAGGTGATTTTAAGGTGTGCATAATGAATATAAGTCCATGGAGGTTATTTAAAATTTTAATCCACTACATCCTATGGATTTTCATGGAAAATTTAATCCAATTTTGAGGATAGGTGTACAGGGTGCATGAAAGAGGAGTTTTCTTGATAGTAGATGATGATATCTTATTTTGGGATGATTCTAGAGGAGTAGGAATTCAACAAATGCATGGAGAGGAATGTATGAAATAATTCCCATTTATTAAAATAATTTAAACTATCCCTATTTTTTTATGAGGTATTCAAGAAGCCCAAATCATGAAGGCAATTTTTATGAGTTAGTTAAGAGAATTTAATGCCGCTTTTCAAGAGTTAGATGACTTGGATATCCACTTGTTCCTTATAAAATTGAATGGTTCATCTTATATCTTCCTCTCATGCACAAGTAAAAAATTTTATCAGCTTAAAAATTATCCTTATGACCCTTATACTTCTCTCTTCTGCTCTGTCTCTCTCTCTCAAGTTCTATAAGAACTAGCCATTTTGGCCATTATAACTTATGCTCCACCTAAGTATGATGAAGCATTTCTCATTTTCATACCATTTGATCAATAATATTACTTATTTTTTACCTCTTCATGACTATTCATAGTGTGTTCTACTTGAATGTTCGACCTTGCTTAGTGAAGACTATGGGTTCCTTAGCATGTTGTCGCATTCTTTCACCCTATTTGTAATTGGAAAGTTTCTTCTTGTAGGGCATGTGGAGTGTTACAAGAAATGTCAAGGATTTAGTGAGTTAGTCTATTAAATAGTGCCATTCAAGACCTCTTTTCTATTCCTCCTAACTTTACACATTCATCTATAACCTCATAATGTAATAGTGATGTGAGAAAATGCAGATTGAAGGAGTGTATGTTTAGTTTTTCCCTTGATTTCATGTGTAACATGTAGCTGGTTAGAAGGCATCATATTATTTGGTGTATCAATTCCCTTAGAATATTTTTATTTCAATTATCTATCTTCCTTCCCCCCCTAAAGTTTAGGTGTAGTTGTGATCCAAAGTGGTACATCAAGGGAGCTAGCCCTATCTAGAGATTCATCTCATCCTTAGGCTACCCAAAAGCCTTGAGGTGTTTCTATTATGTCACTTGGATGAGGAGAGATTATGAATCTCATCAAAGGGTGTAAATCTAACTGATAATATTTTTTGGCATGCCTGATGGGACTCTTGGTCTAAGAGGTTGAAAGATTTTTGGTGTTGTGTTTCACCAATCATACTTTGGAGGCATCTATTCAAGCATCAATGGTGACTCTAAAGTCACATCAGCTGGTCATGTAGCTTAGGTTTACTTTTGAAGATTTTTGGTAATTGGCTATTTATTTTCTTGATTCTTAATGAGGTTTTATGGATAATTTTGATGTTGAGTTTTGTCTTAGACAAGTTGGTGAGATATATCAAGCTGATACCACTCCCTATTAGCCTTGGTGTGATTCTTACCAGTCTTATTATGACCATGGTCAACCTTATCATGATATTATTAGCATTATAGCTAGCCTTGTCATGATTTGTATCAGTCTTATAGCCAACCTCCTCAATATCTTTCTTCTCCTAGTCAGCCTAGCCACTTCTCAACTCAATTCATTTCCACCTTCAAGAAAACTCTTTTGGGGTATGATAAGTATATGTTAGAGCTTGATACATTAAGGGGAAAAGGTCAAGATATCCATAGAAAATTCATACAAAAGGCAAGAGATGCACTAGAGTTGTTCAAAAGAGTGGGCACCTATTGAGAGAGCCAATTGGTAAAGGCTTACAAATGAGATGCTAGATGTGAGTGGCTTAATTACATCCTTGGAAGATAAACTAAGATTTCATGAGGAACATCCTAACCAAGTATATTAACCTTCATTTTTACTTCCCCAAGTTTGTTATCAACCATATTTGATCCCTACTCATGAGCCCAATCAAAATTTACAAAGTCACCCTTTTCTAAATCAAGTGAAAGAGAGTTGAAAAGATTAGCCTTATGTTTGAAGAAAACCTTGATAGGCAAATTTCATTAGCTAATATGCAGATGTAATAGTCTATGTTATTAGTAAAGGAAGTGGAATTCAATCCCTCATTTCCCTCTCAAATTACATTCCTGCCTCAAGAAAAGACCTCTAGATATGAGATTCCAAGTTGGAGATAAGGTGGAGAGTCCAAGCCTAAGTAGGTCCCATGTTTCTTAAATAATTCACCCACTCCTCAAGTTAAATCACCACCTAAAGAAAAGAATCCTAATCCTAACATCTTAATCTATAATAAGATAGTGGAGTCATGGGGAAAGAAATAATAGAAAAGTCTTGATAAAGAGTGTGAATGTGAGAATGAAGTTGATCTTTTTCAAGTCCCTCCCACCTTTCCTCAAGAAACCTCTTGTCCTCCATATAAATCCCATTATATTCCTCATCCTCATGATGATACATATCAAATTCAAGAGAAAACTTTCCAAGATAACCTAGCCAAGAAAATTGAAGAGTTAGATTCAAGGATGAAGCTACTAAGTCAAGGTGTGATGAAATGTTTAGACCCAAAAGAAGATCCTATGCCTAAACACACCCCATACAACCTTCCTCAAGAGAGTCCTCAAGCTAAATTAATGTGAATGAAGTGATTTTTAAGTGGAAGGAATAAAATCAAGCTATTTTAGCCTAAGGTCTACTTCCCCTTAATTAATATCTTCTAAAAGAGCCCCCTACATTTCAATCTCAATATGATTTTGAGTTCTATGTGCTACCTCTACCAACTAGTTCATCTTTTACTCACCCCATCACCCTTTTCCTTGATGGAACTATGGTATGGGAACATAAAGAAGAGTAGTTGGTTGATAAAATTTTAGAATTCTTACTTGAAGAAGACATACCTCCTTGGAAACCTCATTGGGATAGGTCACATTATTTCAAGATGCCCAGTCTTGGCATCACCATAAAAGAGAAAGAGATGGAAGATCTTGCAGCCCTTGAACTAGACTCTACATCTAATCAAAAAATTGTGGATAATCATCTCAAGTATGAAGATGAATGTGCTATTATGGATTAATAACAATTACAAGTCTTTCCCAAAGAGGTTATAGCCCTAGGAAACTCTCTTGAGACCAATGTGTAAGATGTTCTTGAAGATGAACCAATACCTCAGCCTGAGCTTGAATCACCATCAAATGCATTTTAGCTTGAAGAACACTATCGTGATGACATCATACATCAAGAAGAAAGGATTGAAGAGGTAGTGGATCTAGATGATAAAGAGGACAAGGATGATTGGTAGTTGAAAATGAGGCTCTTTCAAGAGCTTTGCCATGTTGAGGGACAAGTACATGACAAGGCTAAGAAAGACTCTTGTATGGATGATAATGACCAAGATTGGATAGATTATGCAAAGCTCCTTAATGAGCTAGAAGAACTTGTAGCTGAGAAAAAACCCAATCCTATTGAGATCCCTATGGAAATAAATAATGAGGATGTAATTAAAGATCTACATGAGAAGGTTGAGGCTATTTGGATGCAATAAGAGTTCATTTCTATATCCAATCTATTTAAAACTACCTATTTGAATGAACATCATGCCAATGAAGTTGGAAAACATCATGAAAATGTTTGAGGCATCAATGCTAAAGGAAAAAAGGATATATGCCTCATTAATTCCTTCATGTCATGAGGTAAGAAGGGTTTCAATATTCATATTTGATCTAGGAGGGAATTTTCATCTCAGGTTAGTTAGTGTTTGAGTTAGTTTTGTTTGGTGTGTGTGTTCCATAAGTGCTCATGAAACACATGTGTGTTTGCTTTTGTTTTGTATGGTTGAGGTAGTAATTGGTCTTATCTTGATCAAATATTTTTGTCAAGGTCCTCATGTTGTGTATCAGACTTCAGATGACTCCTTAATCCCAATGTAATGATAAGGCTATTGGTCTAATTATCATAGTAGGCATGTTACCCCTACGAGTCACCAATTTGTTGACCAAATTTGATTTTTAGGTCAAATTGGGGCCCTTTTAGGTAAAAAAATTGAGTTTTAAGTGTTTTAGGGGTATAATACACATGTCAAAATGTGTTTTATAGGTTAATTAATGCCATTTAATGTTATACTAGCCTTAGTCCTTAGTCATTTTAGTCCTTTTAATCATTTGCAGTCATTTTGAGGTAAAAAAGGGGAATTTAATGAGTTATATAGATTAATTGGGAAGTGTGAAGGTTTAAAATTTTTATTTAATGTGAAATGTGTCCTCACATTCTTAATCAATTGTTGATAACTAAAATTGGTAGGTGCTTCATAAGATAGAGTAGTTTTCTTGGGAAAAAGGTGAGTTTGGTACTTATACAGCCCATTAGGAAGTGTACCACATGGAATAATCTCATGGAAAATCCATTAATATTCCTAAAAATCATATAAATTCTTTAAATTCTTTAGAAGTGTCAAAATTGGGCTAAAATCATTCTGCTCCTTTTTCACCCTTTTTGGCAAGCAAAAGTAGTCTTCAAGTTTATGCTTAGTACAGATAGTTGAAGAGGTTTCAAGAAAAAATATTTTGGGAGGTGGTATAATAATCATATATATTCATTTAAATTAAAATATTTTTAATAATTGTGGTTTATGTTTTATGAACCATCCTCATGAAGTTGATATTATTTTTTTGCCTATTATTTCATGCACCCTGTAACTTTTACTCCATTTTGGGAAATTCCATACAAATAGATACTAAGGTTTATTAAAAAATATTTTTAATTCATTATATAATGACCTCCATGTTTTTTTAATCATTTCAAGGTACGTTGATATGATAATCATCCTAAGTTGTAGGAGGGAGCAATTTTTTGTGTAATGGGCAGGTTTCCACCATTCTCAAGACTTTCATGATTTGATGGTGACTTTAGGGGGTTGTTTTAGTTTATTTAAATGTTTCCAAAGTTATATTTATCTCCATTCACCTTCCAATCTCTTTTTACAATAAATTTTTTTATGAGTTATAGTCACAAAGTACTATTTAGTTAGTTGGTCTCATGACATCATACACAATCAATTTAGTGAGTTGAGTTGAGATATTTAACATGTCCATGGTGTTTTAGTTATAGTATTGAGAGGTTAAATACACTTAAATAACAAGATAATTCAAGTTAAGGCCTTGCATTTTTTGTAAGAAGGATTTCCCAGTTACTATAGTCACCCATACACAATTCTTCCATTGATGTACACTTTTAGGGTCCTAATAAAGACCAATCTTATTGAAGGGGAAGTGCCTAACCTAATAAATATTTTTTATAGTGGTGAAATTATTTTTAAAATCTTGAAAATATCCAAACTACATTTTAAACTTTAAACATGCATATGGCTCATGAGATCATATTATGCCTGCTCAGTAAGATGCCCACCTATAAGTGGTGTGACCAATGGGCCGAGGTGTCATATAAAGAGGTGAGAGAAATGGTGAAAAATTATTAGGAGTTTTGGAATTAGAGTGGATAATTTTATACCTGAATGAGGTTTCTTATGGACAAATGGAAGCATGCATCACTCTTAAACACAAAATGACTATATTCAGGGACATTTTCCCCAAAAATGCAAAACAAAGGACTTGGGCCTTTTGAAAAGATCCTATAATAGGGCTATGGAGAAATTTGATGCATAAAAATGGTTTTATGTTGAATCCTTTGGTAGGAATAAGACCTATACAAAATTTTAAGGGAATAAAACAAGTGGAGGATGATAATTGAGAGGTCTAAAGTGGCTCATAAAAACACTAAATTTAGGCATTGGTGTCTATAAGATTTTGATCAAAAGTGACCTTGCACTCAATGTTGATAGTTATAGATCATTACAACATGTTATGGTAATTAAAAATGGTTCAAGGATATATATGTTAGAAAATTATATCAAGATAAGATGATAATTGGTGTCATGTTTCACATACACACTTACAGTCTATACAAGTTGCCTAGACACCCACCTATAACAGATAATGACCTAAACATGATGAATTGGTGATGTTTGAAGATATTAAATGAAAATAAAAACATGATAAAGTTATTTATGACCTCAATAATCAAACAAGGTCCTCTAAAAACCATGATCAAAGCTAAACTATATCTCATATACATGTACAACCAGTTGTAGGTGACTATAGGTGAACAATGATATGAGAAATGTGCCTAAGTGATGATCTAAGGCCATACAAGGTGAAATGTTGAGTCACACCATGGTTAAATGACTATATATGATTTTTTAAATTTCCAAAAATTGTATTTAAGCATTGGTTCATACAAAAGTGCACTTACAGGGGTCATTTGTGAGAGGAGAGACATAATACACAATCAACTAGTCTTGACTGGTCTTAAGATATTTTTAACCTTCAAAGTGTGACATAATAAAATTAATAGATTTAATAAATCTTGGAAGATTTTAGGAGAGTTTTTACACTATTTACAAGGCCTAAAACATGAAAAATCACCTACAGGTACACTCTAAAGATCAAGAACATAGTCAAGGAAGCAAACAATTTAGACCAACCAAGAGCATATGGAGACATGTGAGAGTTTGGGTTATTTAGAGAGACTATAAAATATTAATCACCACCATAGAAACCTAATAACACTATCTGATTAAATATAGTCAAAAAAGGACTCTACGTAGGTATACACATAGTCCATATGCATAAACCTTGTAGATAGTCCCCTTTTCCAAGTCTACTCCAAGCTCATATGATTTTGGGAGGTAAAATGACATGGTTAAGGGATATAAATTTGTAAATAACATAATTATTAGTTAATTAATCCTCAAAAACCTCCACTTTGTTTGAGTTAATAGGGAAGTGCCCTCTATTTTGTCTCAAATAGAGGGCACTTCCCTAGAATGCAAACTATCAATTTTAGGGAAGAAGGGTGATAAGGTGAGGTAAAGAGCTGATTAGACATTATAATAAGATGTTATAGGTTCCATTATATTTAAGATAACATGGGAAATTAAATAAATAATAATTAATTTCATCAAGGAGGTCTAAACCCTTAGGGTTATAGTCAAGCCTACTTGGCAAGTTTTGGCCTAGTGCCCAAATGAGAGGTTAAAACCATTTTTAGCATGAGGTAAGCTCTATAATTAGTTATAAAATATTTATAAGGATAATTTTTATGTTACTAAGCTCATAAAATTCAAGGGAACCATCAGAAGGCCTTTTTTAGATTTAAGGACAACTTAGGCCTACTTGGCATGCTTAGGCCTAAAGCCAAATAGAGAATCATTCACATTTATAGCTTTGGATATGATTTAAAATACATTTGGGAGTGATTATGGAATAATTAGATATGTTTTAATACCCTTTTTATTTATAAAAAACACAAGGAGGTCCATTTTTGACTCACACACTTAGGCCTATGGGAATGAGAAATCAAGCTCGATAAGACAAATTTGAATGCTCATATCTCCCTTGGTGATTTTAATGGAGACTCAAGGAATTGATAGATGTTAGATAAGGTAATAAATAACATTATTTTGGAATTTTTTTTCAAGTTGAACATCAGGTTTTTATGAATGAATCTTAAGAGGGTAAAACAGGCCTAAACCCTCCTAAACCCTTCTAGTGACTAGTTTGGAGAAATAGAGTTGGATAGATGATCTAATGGACCATTTTGACTATGATTATTATTTGAAATTGAAAAATACTTACTAAATACTCCCTATCAAGATTATTTGTATGAAACTATACTGATGGAGTGCAAAATAGGCTTTTCTTGATAGTTTTATGCATTGTACAGGTTGTAGGAGGTTCCAAGAGATGAGACAAACTTTGGGGGAAATATTTATAATTTTTATAACTCAAAATTTTAAATTAATGAATCAAAATATATCTTAAGTTCCTCAAATATTTGCTTCATCTCATCCAATTAAAACTAGCATAGTGACCAAGCTAGTGAGAAAGGTGGAAGACTTTAAGTGAGGTGATTTTAAGGTGTAATTGATGCCTATAAGGCCATGGAGGGTCTTTAAAATTTTCATAAAATAAATAACACATATTTTAATTTAAAAATGAATCCAATTTTAAGGCCAAGTGTGTAGGGTACATGAAATAGGAGTTTTATTGATAATATATGATGCTATCTCATTTTGGGATGATTTTAGAGGACCAAGAATACAACCAATGCATGAAGAGGAATGTCTAATGTCCTTGCCCTTAATTCAAACCACTGGACCTGATCCTAGTTAGTTATGAGGCATTCAATAAGCTCAAACAATGAAGGCAATTTTTTTGAGCCAGTTAAGAGAATTTTATGCCACTTTATAAGAGTTTGATGACTTGAATAGCCACTTTTTCCTTTTAACATTACATTGTTCATCCCATATCCTCTTATCATATATAAATAAATAATTTTATCAAATTGAAAAGTGTCCTTATGACCCTTGGACTTATCTCTTCTCCTCTCTCTCTCAATTTTTATAAGAACTAGCCATTTTAGTCATTTTAACTTATGCTCCACCTAAGTATGGCAAAGCCCTACTCATTTTCATACCATTTTATCAATAAGACTACTGATTTTTTACCTCTTCATGAATATTCATAGTGTGTTCTACTTTAACTTTGGATCTTGCTTAGTGAAGACTATGGATTCCTTAGAATGTTGTCTCATTCTTTCATCTTATTTATAGTTAGAAAGCTTCTTATTATAAGGCATGTGAAGTGTTATTAAAAATTTTAAGGTTTTAGTGAGTTAGTATATTCCCTAGTGCCATTCAAGGCCTCTTGTCTAGTCCTCCTAGATTTTCACATTCATCCATAACCTCATAATGTAACATTGATGTGAGAAGATGCAGATTGAAGGAGTTTATGTTTAGTTTGTCCCTTGATTTCATGTGTAACATGTATCTAGTTGGAATTAATCTTATTATTTAGTGTATCACCTCCATTATAATAGTTTACTTTTAGTTATCTCTCTCCCTCCCCCCCCCCCCCAAAGTTTATGTGTACTTGTGATCCAAAGTGGTACATCAAAGGAGCTAGCCCTATCTATAGATTCAAATCATCCTTAGGCTACCCATAATACTATAAATGTTTCCATTGTGCCACTTAGATTAGGAGAGCTTACGAATCTCCTCAATGGGTGCAAATCTAAGTGATAATAGGTATATTATTGGTTTTAAAATTTATGACCCCTTACTCATCAAGTCCAAAATATTCTCTATTCTCTTCATATATGATATGTGATTCAAATACATTTGTGTTGGTAATGAAGTTGATGACACGTTGGTCATCATTGATCACCTAGAAGTTCCTAATATTAATGGGGATGGAAGGGGTAGACACTAACTCCATCGACAAACTTTTCAACTTAGATTTAGTTATAGGCTCCAAAGTACTCATAGATGTGGCTAATGCATATGTCATGTAATTCCTTCTTTGAGGCAACATTTAAATATTAAATGTATAAAAATAATCTATCAAGGTCCACACTTGACTGTGATATCTAGATAAATGCTTATCATTACAAGTGTACTAGTTTCTTACCTGCTTAAACACTAGTTCAAAGTCACCAAACACCTTTAGATTCTTAACTTTCTTTTTTAGTGCCAATAAGAGACTATGAACCCATGCCTCATACTAAATGATGTTGTACATGAATCTAAATTATAGGTGGAAAACAACTAGATATGACTTTCCTCAAGAATTTATGAGCTCCACACTCACACCACACCCAATCTTAGACTTAGAACTATCAAATTTCATAATCCATAAGTGATTTTTAGTTATATGTGTAAGATTTTGATGAGTGGAAACTACAAAAAAGTGTATTTATTTATTTGCTTTCTCAATGACAAGTGGGTATACATCTTGTTTCTCAATTGATAGGGACCTTCTAGCCAAGCCTTCAGTGGAATAGGTGAGTATGTGGATATTTAGAATAGTTTTTGTTTCATCAAAGGAGCTCATGAACTCCTTATCTTCACTTGGATGAATCTCATTAAGCTTAATAATTTATAACTCAACCATGCCCAATGTTGACAAGAACTATTGATAACCTTGATTTATACTTAGACTACCTAGTTTTACCCCCTCGTATACTATGGTAATACTAGGAGATTACATTATTTTAGGATCATAAAGGAAATTATCTTCATCAAACTGATCTAATTCCTCAATTTATAAACTTTATTTCACAAATAATATGTTAATGGAGAGATTATATTCCTTTTCTTCCTTTTCAAGTGCATACACCCTAAGCTCTAACTCTTCATATAAGATTTCATTTGTTTTATTATATTTTGTTATCATGTGAGTTATCTTGGGATCACACTAGATTTTGATTTGATTGGGTATGTAACACCATGGGAGCCACATGTGAAAGAATCCAATTGCCATGTAACTATTCAATATTCTTGACCAATCTCTACGTAGAAGCATACCATAAGCATTAGGTATATCCAGTATGTGAATGCCAATAAATTGATGCACCCTAGGATTGAATTCTAGCTGCATATGGATGTGAATCAACTCACCAACAACCTTAACCCCTAATTTTTCCAACTTAATAAATTTATTATTTGACTTTAAAGGAGTCAAACCCAACTATTGGTAGATTGTATAAGGCATCACATTACCAGAAGCACCTAGATCCAACAAATAATTATTTAAGTTTTTACCAAAAATTTATCTTATTAAGAGGAAAGGAGGGGTTTTAGTCTTTTATTTATAAATTAAAACATGGAAATTAGTTATTCTATTGACTTATTTTCCTTTAGGAGCATATAATTCTTTTAGTAACATGTCCTTTTTCTTAGAAATTTTAAGCAAATCAAACATTATTATATTGGCCTTAGTTTTCTTTAGGTCATCTACAATGTTATATCCATGTTTGTTTTATTCCACAGGTTTATTAGTTTGTAGAGGTATAGAGTTTTTATTGGGTTTATAGGATGTAGTAGGTCCTTTAGGTGGAAATAAATTATCACTTAAGTTCTCATCAGGTGGAACTTGGGTGTTGTTTAGAGGAGTAGATGTAATCAATAAACTTTGGTACTTAATCCTCAATTGATAATTATTTCCCCTCTAAAATTGTTTAAATGTGTGAACCTCATCTAAGTTATCTTCAAGCTCATTATCACTCTCAAAATGAAACTCATAAGTATCTAAGGCTAGAGCTATATCAACATTTAATCCACCTTGGTTTGAGATATCATTGTTAGGGGTAGACACTATCTAAAGATTATCCATCTCCTTTTGAAACATGTTTGAGGCTAGGGTGAACTACGAATAATCAAATATAGTATGATAAATCATTTTATATAAGCTCTACTAGGTCGATAATGCCAAATCAACCAAGTTTACTATGTTGGTGTGAATCATAGGAATCCAAGAAGGGAGGTTAGTATAGTGTTAGTTTAAGCAAATAAGACTCAAATAAACACACTAACACTTACACTCCTAGCCTAAATACTAGGGAGATATTAGCAACAAAGACTATATGAAATCACAACAAAAACATAAAAGACAATAAATCCTTTACCTTCCTTGGGAGATCTAAATTTATTTGTTGAGTGGCTTGCTTATCTTGTGCATCAATAAGTCTTTCATGAAAGAAGCTTATTAGCTCCTTGTCTCCTTAACACCATTGGATTTGATGTGGATTGTGATTACTTGGCTCAAGATTTTGACATTATAACACTATTGATATGAGTCTCATGGAGCAAATATTTCATAATAACTGTACAATATCCAAGGCTTTTTATGAAGAGGATGGCCTTATATTTATAGCCTAAGGAATTAACTCTCACCCAAGGTGAGTTAGGGTTAAGTTAAATCTTGGAATAAGTTAAAAACTAACCTAGGTGAGTCAAATCTAACTCCAATTTAGTTAATAATTGTCAAGTAATTATGATTTGTAATTACTAGGCATGGATATTAAAATTAGACATTTTACGATATTTTTTAATAGCTTAACTCATAAAGGCAATGATGAAAGGCTATGATATTTTGATTTTTGAATTTACTTTTTTAGATATTCATTAATTTCAAATGGATAATTCAACAAGGCACTTAATCTGGTTTAGATTATTAATTGTTTTATATTAACCTTTTAGCTCTTTGAATACTCAATTTTAAGTGTGCAAGTGCCCCACTTAGTAGGTCCATAGGCCAAATTGATTTTTATGATGCCGTAAGGTGATTAGGGATGAATCCAATAGAGGTTATTATTATATATATTAGAATACCCCAATTAGGGATGCTTCAACATGATTTTGATCTTTTATGAATGATGTAGAAGTAAATTTGGGATGTTTAGTGATTCCTAGGTTTAATTTACAATGGTTGGTATGAATTAGTCTAAAGTCTAGTCAAAAGATAGTTGTGGCCAGTTTTAGGTGTCTATATTTTGTCCCTATTTGGGAAGGCTTTGCAAGATATAGGCATAGTAATGTCTTATCAAATAATGAAAAAATATTATATGTTTATGACTTGAATGGAAATGGATGAACTATAGATGCTCCCTTAAGGAGTGGTCAACAAAAAGGGGTTAGTAATAGGTCCCTCAAAGGGAGGAAATGAGGGGACAAAAAAGATAAAATGGAGTGGGAAAGACTGATTTACCCATAGGTAGTTATAATCAATGGCATATGGATCTACCCTAGTTGGGTAGACAAACAAGATGATTTTCCCACATATGGTTATAATCATCAACATAGGTGGGACAAAAAAGAGAATGATTTGCCCAAAGGTAAATATAATCCTTGAAAAAGGCTTAGGGTAATAAGAGAATAATTTTACCAAAGGTGGTTATAATAATTAAAAAGAGAAAATAATGATTTGTCCATAGGTAATTATAATCATTATTAGGATAAAAACATACCCCAATTGGGTGGATATAGATAATGATGTGGCCTAAAGAAATTATAAGCATTATCACAATGAAAATGTGCCCTAGTTGGATAGAAGAAAGATAATGATTTGTCTAAAAGTGGTTACAATCATTAACCTCCAAATAAATTTGAACATAATGATTTTCCCATAAGTAGTTATAATCTTTGGCTCTATAGATGGGATGATAAACAATGATTTTACCGAAGGTGGTTAGAATCATTGGCATCATAAGTGGGATGGTATACAATGATTTGCCTAGAGGTGGTTATAATCATTGGTATAAAAATGATGGAAAATATAATGGTAATTTAGTACATAGAATAAAGATGAATTTAGGGAACCTACTAGTAGGGAGATGCTCATCTGAACTAGTAAGGATTAAAGTTTGGTCATGAATTAATTAATCTACATTTGGATTGATTTGGATAGCTTAGGAATTCATTTAGGTGACAAGGAGACATATTGTGGCCACATTACTTGTAATACTCCCTAAGATGATTTTTGTTGTAGCACATAATGGTAGATATCATGATAGAAAACACCATGAGAACTTAGTTAAAATATGCACAAGGACTGACACATGATCCAATAAATAATGGAAAATAATTCACCCATGATAAAAACCATGATGACAATGTTAACGTATGAATATGGATGGATTTAATAATAATGTGTAAAGAATCACATAATGAATGCACAAAGACTTAATCAAGGCATAATAAGAAATAAAATAAATAGGTGAGCAAATAAACAAAAAAAAAAAACACCAAGAAAAGAGAGAAGAAAGCAAAACAAAGAGAACAAAAAGAAACAAACAAAAAATAATGGTTACTTACAATGTTAGCACAAAAAGAGAAAAAATGAGACAATGAATATTACCCCTAAACTATAAGAGATAATAAAACAAATAAATAAAAAAGGGGGGAATAGAAGAAAAGGAAGTGGGTGTTGAGTTGACCCAAAATGCACTAGGGAAGTGGATGTTACCTATATAGCTCCATGGATGCAAGATCCAATAAAAACTTCAAGCTAAATGTAAAAACATGGGATATGGGATAGAAGAAAATGAATATAAAGAAAACATGATGGATTTTGTAGAGAAATATGGGAATGGGATTGCAAAATGATGAGAGCATGGGATGAGATGCCAATTAAGGATGGGTGAACTAAATGATAAGTGGTTTCTTTTGTAATAGCTAGGGGTCCCAGAATCCTTAAGGCAAAGAAGTGGTCAATGTTTAGGTTTTTCTAGACCATTTTATAAATGTTTTTGAAATTTTTTAAGTATCTCAACTCAATGGAGAATGATGAGATACTAAACGGTCCAAGATCACAAAATGGAAAGAGAATTCAAACTTAAAATTGCTCATAAAATGGTGAGAGTGTGGCAAAGGGTGATTGAACTAGCCTCAATGTGAATCGAGCACTACCTACATAGTCACAAGATGGGAACTTAAGTCACTATAGTTCTAAATTATAATATAGGAATCTCACTAGATAGAAGCAAATTCATAAACTAGGCAAAGGAGGCAAAAGGCATAATATGACATAAGAATGGAAATATGGTACTTCAAGGCATGATAAATAATGTTATTATTAATTCTCCCATAGGCAGTTATAATTAGGACACAAAGGCATAGGTTAATGATATTAATTGGCAATTATAATTAGTATCATGATGGTGAGACATTGATTTTCCCAAATTTGGTTATAATCAGGAACACATGGTATAAAATGAAAAAGGAAATGAATGGTGTAACTACCAAACCACTATCAGACTACTCCAAAATATAGCCCCTATCTAAAATACTAATTTAACTAATAAAACTTGATAAGAATCATCATGTTGAAAGTGGCCATGGAACCAAGTGAATAGAACCAAGGTTAAAGGGATTGGGTAGAGAGGGTGAAAACAAATTAGTTGATAGGAAATGTATGGTAAAATAGTATAGGATGGAATGGTATAATAAAAAGAAGAATGTTGATATTATTTTATAATGCAAATATGCCTCATAGACAATACCTCATGTCTCTCAAGTGAAATAATGATTGAGGTGGATAATGTTCATCAGCTCATCAAGTTCATCCCCATTTAGTGTAGCAAGTCTATATACTCTAGATCCATAGTTTTTAATAATGATGTAAGGGCCTATCAAGTTGGGTTTGAACTTTCCCTTGTACTTATTCTCAATTGTGGTATTCTATTGGTTTTATTTGAGTACAAGATCATCAAGTTTAAATTCTCTATGTTTGACCCACTAGTTATAGTGGCCATAGAATCAGTTATGGTATGTTTGAAGGCCATTGACTATGGCCATGCATTTTCCATCAAGTAAATTTATCTCTTATAGGTGATCTCGATAATATTCATCATCTAGGACATTATTCAAAGAGATTTGAAAAGAAGGTAACTCGATCTCAATGGGAAGAATAGCCTTAGTGCCATAAACTAATGAATAGTGAGTGGCTTCTATTGGGGTATGGTAATTGGTGTGGTATGCCCAAAGGGCATGGAATATTTAGAGGTGAAAATTTTAGTTAGCATCACTAATAATATTTTTAAGGATTTTGACATTTATTTTATTTGATACTTCAACCTAGACATTACCTTGTGTGTAATATGTAGTTGAAAAATGTTGAGTAATATTATACTCAACACAAAATGATTTGATGTCATTGTTATTAAATGATTCCCCATTATTAGATATAATGTCAGATTGGATACCATAGTTAAAAATGAGATGGTTAAAAATGAATTTAGAAATTTGTTTTCTAGTCATATAAGTGAGGGGTATAGCTTCAACTCACCTAGTGAAATATTTGGTAGTGGTTAGGATGTGTTTATGGCCATCATATGAGGTAGGGTTTATCTTCCCAATGAGATTGAGGCCCCAAGTGGAAAATGGCCATAGTGTAAGCATTGGTTTTAGTGTCTTAGATGGGGCATGAATCAGATTGGTATGCCTTTAACATTTGTCACACTTTTTGACATACATAGTTACATATGCATTCATAGTTGACCAATAATACCTAGTACATAGGAGATTTTTAGATAGGCCAACCTCATTTGTGTGGGCTTGACATACTCCATGGACTTCTTGTAATGATAATATTGATTCTATTAAATTTAAATAATAAATCATATTTTTATCAAATCTATGGTGGTAAATAGTTGGTCCAAGTAATGTATATCTTGTGACATGGTGGATAAAGGCCTTAGATTGTTTATGGGATAGGTATAGTGGCGTAATATGGTCATGAAGATAGGAATAAATGTTTGAATACCATATAGAGCTAGGACCAATAATATCATAGATCATTATTATGGTTGAAGGTTCATGAGCTAGAATTAGAAGATTTTTAATAAGGAATTGATATTCTTTTGCCTTGTTTAGATGATGAATCAAAGAGCCAATAGTGGCCATGACATCTACTATTATATTATTGGTCCTTGGTATGTGTTCAAAATATACATTGACAATCTATTATTTGAGAGAGTCGATCATGGCCTTGTATAGCACCAAATTATCATTCTTGGTCTAAAAATGGTTTGTAACCTAATTGATAATTAAATAAGAATCACCATAAACCTTTATATGTTGAATATTCCATTGTATGACCTATTAAAGCCCTAAAATAAGTAATTCATATTAAGACATGTTTTTAGTACAAGGAAAATTGATACAAAATGATTTAGGGATAATATTACCTTGTGTTGTGATAAACAAAAGCCCTACCCCTAATCTATGTGTTGTGAATGACCCATCAAAATTCAATTTTAAGTGCGACTCCTCAAGAGGTGTGTCAATGGTGGTCATGATGGAATCATCTAGGAATTATAATGTTAGAAGTTTGGTATCTGCAAAGGGAACTTCAACAACCTGATCTATAAGAACTTCTTCCTTGATGGCCTTCTAGTCAATGTATTCAATCTTAAAATTACTTAGAAACATGATCCATTTGGCCATACGACCTTGTAAATCTATTTTTGATAGTAGATACTTAAATGAATCTACTTTTGAAATAACCATCATCTTATTTAACATGTAATGTTATAGTTTCTAAACTACAAAGACCATAACTAAATAACTTTTTTTAGTGGGCATATAATTATACTCATACATGATAGTGTATAGCTTATATAGTATACATGTTATTTTTCATTATCATCATTTTGAGCTAGAATTTCCCCCAAAGCCTTATCTATGGATGATAAGTACAGTAGGAATGAATTTCTTGGCATTGGTGGTAATAAAATAGGTAGTTTTTCAAGATAGTATTTTAAATGCTAAACAACTTTCTGGTATTCATCATCTTAATGAAACATGACACCTTTATTCATTAAGTGTGTAAAGGGATGGAATTTTTTGGCTAACTAAGAAATGAATCATCCAATAGAATTGATCTTGACTTATAAAATGTGGAGCTGCTTCAAATTAGATGATGGTGGAATTTTGGTAATGGCTTGTACTTTGGTTGGATTGACTTCAATACCTTGATAAGACATAATAAATCTAAGAAATTTACCTAAAGTAAATCCAAAAACACACTTCTTAGGTTTGATTCTGACCTTGTATTCATGTAGCCTCTCAAATATTCTTTATAATGATATTGGATGATCAGACCTGGTCTTTATTTTCCTAGTATGTCATCGACATAGTCTTCAACAATGTCATGCATCATTTCATGAAATATGATGGTCATGGATCTTTGGTATGTGTCCCCAATGTTTTTGAGACCAAATGGCATAACTTGATAATAAAATGTTCCCCATCGAGTGGAGAACATTATTTTATGGTGGTCTTTTGGAATAATTTAGATATGGATGTATCTTAAAAATCCATCCATTTATGAAAGCATTTTGTACCTAACTATGGAGTTGATAATCATGTTAATGTTGGTAGAGGAAAGTCATCCTTAGGGTAGGCCTTGTTTATATCTTTGAAATCAGTACATATTTTAATTCTTTCTAGCTTATTACTGACTGACATAACATTCAAGATCCACTCTAAATATTCAATCGATTGAATATATCTCACTTCTAATATTTTTTCCAACTCTTTCTTTACTAATACAAAAAATGCGAGGATGCATCTTGCACAATTTTTGTTTCATGGGTTTGGAATTAGGATGTAGAATAAGATGGTGTAAAACCAAGGTGGGGTCCAAACTTTGAATGTCTAAGTAGGCCCAAGAAAATATGTCAACACATTCCGTCAAAAGGGTTGTAAAGATGTCACATTCCTCCTTAGTGAGGGATGCACCTTGTTTGATCCATTTTAGGTCATTTAAAGTGCTGATGTTGAATTCTATAGCATCCTCCACTAGAAGAGTTGAACCATATTCTAAAATGGTTACTAAATATTTAAATTGGTTTGTAATGGAAGAGTTATCTATGTGTACTAGCTCTTTAAGTTCCCCTATGCAAGATGAGATTGAATTTCCAAATGGTAAGTATGGCCATGTGATAAACACTATTGGAAATCCTTGAATTATTTGGTCAAAGGCATACTATTATTTAGAAATAAACTCAAACCCATAGGCAAGTTCATTATTACTGGTCTCCTATGCTATTATTGAGGAAGGTTGAACACCCCATCTAATGGTAGATGAAATAGGTTTTCACTAAAAGATTGGCCTTTCTATTTACTTTTACCTTGGTCCAAAAGTGCCTCAAAGAGGTTTTCACTTTGGGACCTCAATGTTTTATTTAATTATTTATGGATAAGGGTGTTCACCCATTCTCTAAAATAGGCTATAGGATCTAATTTGATTGAGAACCCTTGTTTGTCGTCTCCCAATAGAACATTGTCTTATAGGCCTAGAAAATTGCAAAATGCCTCATCATTCTGAAACTCATATACAAGCACTATGGAATCTTATTGGTCCCAAGATATAAGTTGAAGGTGATATAGAGGAAGAAGATTATGGTGAAAAAATAGTCTAAGGGTAAAAATGACATGAGTGTCAAACAAATTGGTATTGGCTAGGTCTTCATAAGGGATATGATCAAACTCTGCTTTGTTATCAAAATTGTCATCACTAGTCATTAACATTAGAACATGAATAATATAAGTGATATAAACCCTAGGTGATTTAAATCCAAGACCATAGGTGAATTTGTATCGACTGGAAAAAATGGATGCAAGTGTTCCTTGCTAGTTTAGCCTAAGGCATCCTCCTTTATAAGCATTTTTATCCATGATCCTATTAGGGATATAATACTTGACATTTTTGTAATAGTCATATAGTTTGTCATTGTATAACCAAGATTCATCATCTGTAGTGGTTCTTATTCTTGTCTATTGGTTGGTGTGGAAATGATAGGTGTTAGACTATGGATTTTGCCTTTACCCTTTCACTACCATTCCATGCAAGGTGGTTTGGCTTTAGGTCTTTCATAGGACTTGGGATTCTATGGAATATTTACAATGTGGAATGTATTGTGGGTCAAATATTTTCTTATGACATTGGCCTTGATGGTAAAATGATTATAAATTTTAAGAGGTAATATATGGGATGATGAACTCGATGCAATTGGCCTCTGGTAAGTCCAAAAGTATTTATTTCCCCTTGTCCTTTTTGGGAACTAGATTCAAGCCAAAATGGTAGTTATAGATTTCATACTTAGCCTCTAAATGTTTGAAATGTTTGTAGGGATAAAAATCTCAATGAATGGTGACTTCTATGCCACAATTAGAAAACTTAAGACACTGATGCAATGTTGAAGGGATTGCATGAATCTCATGTATCCAAAGTCTAACCAAAAGCAAATTGTATGAAAAATTGAGGTCTAACACATGACATAATGTATTGTGGTTCAAAGGCCCAATGATAATTATCAATCTAAAAGTGCCTTTTAATTCTTGCTCCTCATTATCATAGGCCCTTATTGTGATCTTTTCTGGCTAGAGATCATCTATTATGTATTTTATATGATTGATGAGTTTCAAAGACATAATATTTAACCCTGATATATTGTTTATGAGGACACACTTCACTTTATGCATTATGATAAAAACTTTGATATATAATGGATTATAATAGAGAGGGCCAAGGGATGACATATCACTTTGGTTAAAGGATAGTTGATGGCCTGAGGATAGATGTCCAACCAAATCTTTAAATTTATCTAGGGATATGTTATTGGGAATGTGCGATTGGCCAAGAAACTCTATTAATATTACCTTTTGGATGGTTGATGTATGTAACAAATCCAAAATGGAAATTTATTTGAATATTCTCTAAAGTTATTCCATAATATCAAACATATTATCATTCACGATGGTATATGGTTTATTCCTAGCTAGAATGATGGGTTGGATGGGTCTAGTGGTAGATGGATATGGGCCTATGATGGTAATATTTTATCATCAAATTATGATTCCCTAATCAATATTAGATAAAAGATCATTATTTCTAGCAAATGATGGTGGAGGGGGTAAATAGGATAAGTCTTGGTTTTTAGTACACTTATATGTGGTCATAGGGCAAGGATGATTTATCTGTATGAGGTCTAAAAGTAGTAATCCTAACTTGTTATTACACTTGTATATGGTCCTAGGTCAAAGAAGGATCATTGACATATGTTGGTTGGTTTGTATTGTTTAGCAATAGTCTTATTCATGTGATACTTGGTCTTAGATTGATGGAGATGGTGGAAACATGACCTCCTATAATATGGCCTATAATTTTTTTATAGTTATGTGCAACTACGTGGTAAGTATGTTGGTTATT
Source organism: Torreya grandis (assembly GCA_037957365.1). Lineage (NCBI taxonomy): Eukaryota > Viridiplantae > Streptophyta > Pinopsida > Cupressales > Taxaceae > Torreya > Torreya grandis. Next base: position 116,441 of record JARHVA010004800.1, on the reverse strand, counting down.
GGCATCACTATATCCTTGGTTCCATCCATTTTATTGACATTGGTTTTGTTTTTATTTTGGTTGTTGATATTGTTATTGCTATTATTATGGTTCTTATTGTATTGTTGTTGCTGGTTGTTGTTATTGTTATGTTATGGAAAAGGGTTTTGATAAATTCCCAAGTTCTTATTGGATGAAGAAGCTCCATTATCTAATGTTATCTCCCCATTTTAAAACATATTTTGAATGAAATGTTTGATTTTCACATAATGGTGTAAATTATGTCCATTAACCTAATGCTATTTAAAAAACTCATTCTATCTATACCAATTTGGATAAATAATGCCCTCAAGATAGTGTTTCGGTATTGGCCAACTAATCATATTAATGGTGGCTAATTTTCAAAACACTACTTCAATAGGCTCTCCAAGGTTACTAAAAACATGATGAATAGGCCCATTTTGCCTTGGAGGAGGGGTTTGCAAAGGTAAATGTTACTGCATTTATTGCACTAGTCTAGGTTACTATGAAGGCTATGCTTTCTAAATAGGTTGATGGTGAGGAGTAATTTTAATTTATGGCATAGGTTGAATAGATGGTGTTTTCACCATTTAAACATGTTGTGACTCAATTACTCTATTTCCAATAACATTCTTGTTACGATTAAATTGCTTGGATTTCTCATAATTATTGGTTTGAGCTGGTTGCAATGCTTATGCTTGGACTTAGTAGTGGTTTTGATTAAATGAGGTAAGATTGATAACCCCCTTGTTAATAAGGGAATTTTAAATCAACAAACCTTTGTCAATGTTTTCCTTAAAAGTGTGTGCATACTACAACCCTAGATGGTATGATATCTCACTGTGTAAATTTTTGGTAAACACAATAGCTAATTTTTAGTTTGGTCAACTATGGGTGAACCGGGTAACAAATGCTATCAATCATTATATATAACTTCAAAAACCTTAATCAGCATTATATTTATGTTGAGTCAAATCCACTAATGAAATCTCATGTTTGAAATTGTAGGAAAAATGCTACAAAAAATTGTCTAAAAGATAATTAAAATTAGATACTGAGTTCTTCAAAAATTTCAAAACCAATACAAGGCTTGTCTTGATAGACTCTAAGGAAACAAAAGTAGGAGGTATATGTCACTATACTCCACTAGTTAGCTAGTAACAAAATTTTATTTAAATGAGCTTTTGGGTCTCCTTTACCATTGTATTTGTTGAAATCTAGTGGTTCATACCCTAGAAGAAATGGTATCTGTAGACACTCCATATTGAATGGGTAGGAACACACATCATCCAAATAATTTTTTTTTGGTTTATTTCATAGCTTGGATGGCAAAAATTACATCTTTCATTTGTTGTAGTTCTTACGTGAGGAATTTAGATGGAACATTGGTCTGAGGTGGGGGTTGGTTGGTCAAGAGTGGATTACTTTAACTAGGATATAATGGAGGAATGGTTTGTTATGGAATGTTAGTTTGGTTATGGAATTGACTAGGAATATGCATTCATTAATTAGGATGTAATTATTGAAATTACACAGATTGTGGTGCAATATTCTAGTTTGAGTTCAGTATATAGGCTTGGTTTTAGGGAAATTATGGCTGGGATGGAAGGATATAGCTCTGGGTGAAGTATTGTGCCTATTTTAATTGAATATGTGCTTGATGTTGACTAGTCAAACCTTGATAAATAATGGGAACTTGTGAATCAAGACCCTATTGTTAGATTTATGGCATATTTAGAATAAAGGACAATTATTGCCTAATTGGTACTTATGTAATAGTATAACCTCTTGATTGTATAAACCCTGGTTGTGAAGTAGACACTTGTTAAAGGTTCAACATTTGTCATTGACCAATAGACATACACTATTGATTATATAGTGTTTATGAAGGTGTGTTGGTCTGCAACTAAAGAGGTATATTCATCAATACTTAATAAGGTAGAACATTGGTTTCCCCCTATTGAGGTGGAAAAATGTTCAATCTCTATTGCATTGGTATATTAGATTATGCCTATTATTTTAGAATTTTAGTCATCACCTATTATGGTGGAGAAAAATTCATCACATTTTATTGAGGCAAGGCACTAGTTTGCATTTGACTACTTAATCTTTGTAGTTTCATGCTAGAAGAAGCAACCGGTTGAAGATTAGAGGTAGATTATTTTGGTTGGGAGGTTGAAGTTCCTCCCTTGTGTATTTTTAAACCAATCATGGTGTTAACTAAAGGCAATGTGGACTAGTTTTTTATGTATTCATACCACTTTGGTCTAGATTGGATAACACTTGCATGTTATCCACTATTTTTGGCACATTTATCTATATAGAAGTAGTAGAGACTTCCTCAATGGATGGGGCATTGAACATGTCTCCAACTGAAGTGATTTGTGTGAATAGGTCTATACCCAAACTTTATTATCTTATTAATTCGATCAAGACTCTTATTAAAGGAGCTAGCTTAATATGTGCAACATTTGACATGGTCATGTTATTGAAATTACATGCTAAGTTTAAATAGGTCTAGAATTCTATCATCATCTATATAAAGTGATCTTCCATGAGGCATTTTCTTATGACAAGCATACATGGATCTTGATATGGCATCAACACTAGAGGTTGAGGATTGATAGAAGAGGCCTCTTCATTGGTTTGTTTATAAGGCATGTTTTAAGGCACTCTAACTAGACTCGACAAATTTTCATGGGGGAAGTTTGCTAAAAACTTAGCCCCTACCTCTGTAGCTCTGATTAAGACTTCATCATTATTTTCAAGCAAGTGATGATAAAAAAAATAGGGATCATATGTCTATGGAGTCATAATGTAGTATAGTTGTTGTTGAACTTGGTCTATAATCAAAGGTTACTAGCTAGGTACTATGCTATTTTTTATTGGTCTTGCTCTGAGTATAGAGGCATGTTGACCAAATAGTGAGCTAGAGTATTTTGGATTTTTTCCCACAATTGAGTGCTATAAGGTGGTTAAGGATCCATATCACAAACTACATAATCACCATAAGGGTCTTGATCAAAGTCATCTTGTGTGAGCATATTATCATATCCCATATTGTACATGGCTCTATTGTGAGTATAGTGAGACATATCCAAATCAATGATAAATGATATATAAAAGGGTCTAGATTTATACAAACATTAAAAAAAAATTCCAAAAAATAAATGGTTTAAACTTGGTCTAACTTGGTCAAAATAATGGAGATGTATCCCCAAAAAGGTTTATGTTAAAACTTAGTAAAAGATAGTCTAATGTTAAATGTTTAATGTCAAATGTCATACACAAAAAGGTTAAGTGGATAAAATAAAATTGGAATGCCAAACTCTAGGTATAAAGTGTTCCAAACAAGTCTAGTATAAGAAATTTTTTTACTAGGTCTTTTGGCCAAATGTGGCACAAAATCTAGACTCAAAACTGACATGTGTTAGGTCTTTTGGAAAAGGCACAAAAGTTAGACTTAAAAACAAGGTATGAGATTTTAATCTAACAAATTTGAAACATTTTGGCATAAACTAGGCATTCAAATTTAGACATGAACTTGGTCAATTGGCATAAGGCATGAAACAAAAGGCATATGGAGATAGGATACTTATCCCAAATCTAGGCACAAACAATAGTTTTTGAATTGAATAAAAAATTTACCTAAGTTACACAAACCAAAAGACAAAGATGAATTTCTAAACCAAAATTAAAAAAGGCATAGGTATAAATCAATAAATGATTGAATTTTAATTTTTCAAGGTTAATTAAAAACTCAACTTAGAAAAATTAGGCTTCTTAAAAAAAACAACAAGCTAGACAAGAACATATAGCATAATGACACTAAGTAAAGTTCCAAAAAGAAAATGTATTTTTGTCTTTGAAATGGAAATTTGGACACAAGGACAACAAGCTTATGAAATGATTTGAATAGCATATTGACATTATCACTCTATAGATATGTAATCAAATGTTTGTTTCAAGATTTGAAGGCACAAAACATGAAATGAATTGGACAGTGTAACGTTATCCTTTTCAATCAAGTGACACACACTTAAAGATTTGTCAAAAAACTAAATAAAAAATATAATGTCAAATAGACAATGTAACACTTCCTAAAACAATGGAATGTTGTATAAGACAAGACTCATTTTGACATGGTATAAAAAACCAATATTTTAGTCTCAAAAACCATGAAATAAAAGGATAAAATGACAAGAACACCTAAGTGTAACATCCTAGATCCTAAAATTGACTAGGTTACATAATACTATTAAATTTCATCAATATACTTGTTATTGGGAGGATTTTAAGTGTTAATAAAAAAAATAAAAGTGCATGAAAAGTAGGGTTTTTAGGCCCCTTATTCTCCCAAGAGTTTTTACTGTGACATGGAACTTCAGGCTACTTGCCCTGCATCAACAATATGTCCATAGTAAGTGGGGTTGTTCTAACCTATCAATTTTTACACATTTATAGATTTTCCCAAGTGTGGTTAACACAATATATTCTCACATCATTTGGATCCAATTAAATTGTATTTTTTTGAAAATTTCTTGTAATTTTGATAACCACTACATTTGTTTCTTGCTTAGTGTAGTGTGATGTCTAAGTTTCCCCTATAATATGAGACAGTCTCTTACTAACAAAGCTTGTTTAATTGCTCAAACAAGCATCTCAATAAGTCAAACTTAATTTGTATACCCCATAATACAATGGGGTTGAAATTATGCTAGGAGATGAATTCTTGGGTCTACACTTCCCTAGAAAATCCATGAAGAGGTGTTAAAATCCTGCTCATAAGCCAAAATGCATGAAAAATAAATGATAAGTGAAAAGACTTTAGGGTCATGTTTGGGTCACCCAAACCACATGGATTTGAGGAGGGCCTTAACTACATTATTTTCATGCTTTGGACTAAAGAAAATGAGACAAATAATGATCACTTTTAGTACTTGAGTTCCCTAAAAGGGATGAGGGAGAGCATACATGTATCAATCATTTTGATAAAATAAATAACTTCAACAAATAATAAATGGAAATGAAACTCTTAAGAACATTTATCTAGTGTGAAATTTCATTTTAATCACCAAAACAAGATTTTTTTTTGAAGTTTAATCCCCTTTGCACTTGTTTAAAAACTTTAAAAAACATTAAAAATATCTAAGGCATGAAAATGAACTAGGATCGTTTTAAACACCAAAGACAAAATGTGCAAGATTTAAACACATTCAAACTTGGAATTTTCAACTTAGGACCTAAAATTTTTAGAGGTTTTTTTCTTTATTAGAAGCCCAAATGTGAATGGGAAAATAAAATTTCAAAATTATCTCTCGGGTTTCTCTATTTTTATTTCTTAGAGATTGACATCGATCCATGCAGGGATCGATATTGGTCTAAAAAAATCAATGGCAGTTAGTCTCAAAAGGATCAATGTCAAGCGACACAAATTGACATTGGTTTCCTACAAAAACATATAAAAAAAAGGGTTGTTTAAAAAAAATAACGTTAGTGAAATGATCCTAAAATTAACATTTATCACAAGATCCTGTAGGCAAATAGTCAGATAAACAACATTCAAATCCTCAAATATAGAACAAAAACGAAAAAACTCAAAAAAAATCTATAAATCATGTTTCCACCATGCTATGTTTTTCACATAGGGGTCGATGTATGTCTTGGGTGGATCAACATCAATTTTGGTAGGATCAACGTCGGTCTTTAGAAATCGATGTCAGTCTTTGTGTAATTTGTGTGTCACTAAAATATAGAATATGTGAAAAATGAAGTTAAAAAATGAATTTTAAATATTCTTAAGAATTCATTAACAAAACTAATAGTTGCATATTAATATCCTTTATTGCATGGATGGTTTAACTCCCATCGAGTGTGTCATCATTTGAATCATAAGAATCCAAGAAATGAGGTTAGTATAGTGCTAGTTCAAGCAAATAAAACTCAAATAAACACACTAACACTTACACTCATAACTTACATATTAGGGAGAGATTAGTAAAAAAGTATAAATTAAAGCACAACAAAAACATAAAATATAACAAATCCCTTACCTTCCTTGGGAGCTCCAAATTGATTTGTTGAGTGGCTTACTCAACTTGTGCATCAAGAAGTTTTTAGTAAATGAAGCTTGTTGGCTCCTTTTGTCCTTGATGCCATTAGCTTTGATGTGGCTTGTGATTGCTTGGCTCAAGATTTTGGCATTATAAAACTATTGATATGAGCTCATGGAGAAAATGTTACAATATAACTCTACAATATCCAAGATTTTTATGAAGAGGCATGCCCTTGTACTTATAGCCTAAGGAATTAATTCTCACCCAAGGTGAGTTAGGGTTGAGTTAAATCTTGAAATGGGTTAAAACCTTACTTAGGTGAGTCAAATATAACTCTAGTTAATTTAATATTTTTCAAGTAATTATGATTTGTAATTACTAAACACAACTGTCAAAATTTGATATTTTATGATATTTTCAAAGAGCTTGACAACTCATAAAGGTAATGATGAAAGGCTAGGATATTTTGATATTTGAATTTCCTTTTTTAGATATTCATTAATGTCAAATGGATAATTCAACTAGGCAGTTAATTTGGTTTAGCTTATTAGTTGATTTATATTAGCCTTTTAGTTCTTTCAAGATTTGATTTTAAGTGTGCAAGTGCCCCACTTAATAGGTCCATAGGCCAAATTGACTATTTTGATGTTGCAAGGTGATTAGGGATGAATCCATGAGAAGTTATTATTGAATATGATATAATACCCCAATTAGGGATGCCTTAATGTGATTTTGAGATTTGGTGAATGATGTGCAAGAAAATTTGGTACATTTAGTGATTCCTGGGCTTAATTTGTAATGGTTGGTAAGAATCAATCTAAAGTCTAGTCAAAAGGCAATTATGGCTAGTTTTAGGTGTCTATAATTGGAATACTTATTGTTATTAATATTATTATTATTATTATTATCCATTGGGCTAGGTACACCTCCATTATTTGACCTCATGTTGAATTAACTATTGGTTCTTTGGAAGTTAAAATTTATGTTCTATGTGGGGTGGTTCATGTTTTGGTGAGTGTTTTGAGGCACTTGCCTACATAGATTGACCATGTCATTTGTCAACCATTGAACCATTTTTTACAAATTTACTACATTAGGGATTACACTAGCATTTTATTGGTTTCCCACTTATAGTTATGTGTTTGCCATATGTGTAGTAGCTTTTAAAAACATAAGGATAATAAGGCATGTCTAGCTATGGGCATTATTAATAGGTGCCTAGTTATTTATAAATGATGGGAAAACCTATTGTTTACAAGTAGAAGTAACATAATTGGTAATGTTAGGCATGCCAATAGTGTTTTTATATGAGATAAGAACAAGTTGTTGATTGTTTGCCTATAGAAAAATATGATATAAAGGCACATAAGGCTGACTAATAGGCATATAATTCATAGGCATTGATTTAAAAATAGGATTTGAGATTGTATATAGATCCTCTAGAATTATATTCATCAGTGGTGTACTATGTTGAAGAGCTTGATTGATCATTGGGATTTGATTGTAAGTACCTAATTGGCCTAATTAAGGTAAAGGACCAACCTCATATCCTTGTGGAACCATCTATTTCTCAATGTTGACAGCTTTGTTATAGGCCAAAGATAAGGATACACGTGCTTTTGGGGTCCTCCTAAGAAAAATAGAGGTCATCGAGTCTAAATACCTTAGGCAGGTTTGTATAGAATCCAATTATATTTGGGTGTATGGGTCTTTTAAACTTTGGTATACTTATGAAAACATGAATTGAATATGCTCATAGGTTCATTTGGCTCTCTACAAGCCATAACAAAGTGATGATACAAGATAACTAAGTCAATAGGTAGTCTAAAGTGATTTACAAACATAGTTTTAATATCATTCTAAGAAGTAACAAATCCATTTGGTAAAAAAAGGTACCAGGTATAAGCAACCTCTCCCAAGGAGTAAGGAAATAGGTGGTAAGCCATGTCATTATGTTGAAATTACATTCAGATCAAGACATCCTTGAATGTCTGAATATGTTCCTCAATAGTTTGAATCTTATTGGGTGTGTACTTTAGGCAGAACTTATCAGGATTCTTTGGAAAGTCATGAGTAGGCACTAAAACATTCATATGGCATCTTACTCCACCAAAATAGGCAAAATTAACCACCGTTGATATATGTTTGGAAAAAAAATGGTTCAAAAAAGGAGTAATCATAAATGTTGGTGAATTACCACCTAAATGGAAAGGATTATCTTTATCTTTTCCTTTTTTAGCTTTTATTTTGGTATCCTATGTTTAGTAAATTCTAAGATCTCAAAGTTATCCCTAGTAGACTTGGATTGAGTGTTTATCATTCCAATATATAGCTTAAGAGATAATTTATCTCATTGAAATTGAAGGTTTCTAAAAATGTCCTAGTTCGAAGTTTGGCTAGGATTTAGTTTTTATTCATTGGCCCTCCTTCTAGTTCTAATCTATTAATGGTCATCTTTACATGTCAACTCCAGGTAAGGGTTGTTAGGCCCATACCTCTCTTGAAAGGAAGAATACTTCATGAGGAAAATACTTTCCCAAGGTCTAAATCTACCAAGTATTGGTATGATGATATTCACTCATTAGGCTAGTGTGAAACCATTCTATTTAAGGGGCCTCTTGACAAACTATATCTCGACAAAAACATCAATGTTGATAATTAATAAAAGGTTCAAAGGTTACCTAGTTAATATTAATAGGTATTATCCTCAACTATAAATCATAACTTATTAATAATTAAGTATAATAATCACATGACTTGTTCCCATATATATTCATCACACACACACATATTCAACAATGCCTAAATAATGATAAATAAAATAAAGAAATAAAAATTGAGATAAATATTTTTATTGTAGATTACTTTTGTCCTAGATTAACTCACCATCATTAATAAAAAATAAAAGAGAAGGGGTAAAAGAATAAAAAATCTTGTTGATACTAAATATGTTCCTTGTAATGTTTAACTGGGCACAACCATTGGGGACCGATCCTTAATTGAGCCAAATTGAGCACAACTTCAACTCAAGCATAGTGTGAGAGTTTAGGAAGCTAACTATATAAGAGGAAAAGACCATGGCCACCATGCACATGAACATGAAATGGATTTGAAATATTAGTAGTCTTTATATATCATGATATGCATTTTGATTAATAATGTTGGGTGATTAAAATCATTCAAGTTACTAAGAATAACTATATAACAATGAGACTAAAATAAGGAAAGAGAGATTATACTAAGAAAGCACAAAAATGTTTGGTTATATATGTATTGTTAGAATTTATAAAGAGTCAAGCAGGTGCAACATTATCTAATTCTAAAAAATGCCAACCTCAAGAATGGATTTTAGAAAAAAATATACACACGAGGTTGGTGAACCCTCCCCACGATATCCATCTTATCCCACTACTTGGGAAGTTAAAAACATTCATTGCTAATAAAAGAAATGCAATTAAGGGTCATGATTTTTTGATAGATATGTCAGTTTAACCATGCTTTCTCAACTAGAGGCCATGATTTTTCAAGGTTCAAAATCTATCTCATATGCCCATTGGATAAGGTGGCCAGGATTGTCTTATATTTATGACAGCCATGGAGACATGCTCATGCTTTTGCCAAGGCTCATGCCATCTTTCCATTCTCTAACTAATTGCCTCAAAACCCACCCCTCCATCTTGTCATTGCCATCTTTTAGTCCCTCATTAGTTTAGATTCATCTCCTAAATCCACTTCATTAATATACCTAGATTTTACCCAACTTTCCTCTTGTCTTATACTTCATTATGCTCCAGCTATGGGCTTAGACTCCTTGACAATAACATGAGTCTAAAATAATAAATCAGATTGAAATATTGACCTTGCAAGATCAAATGTAGAAGTCAGCCCTGAATCATTTGAAGAAATGATAAAGTGATATTAATAAAATTATTTAATAATAGGATATAAATTCCATAACCCAAAATGCAAGAAATAGATAAAATAATTGCTATTTAGATAAAAACAATCACATTAGTCTAACTTTAACTTAGACATAGACCCTTCTAAGAATATAAAACATACATAGATCAATTATTAACTCAGATCGATCATTCAAAAATATTATAATGTTACTATAAAGTCTAACTAGCCCATGTAAATTCTTCATTCAATATGATAGAATCCCCCTTTTTAGATGTTCGATAATTTTGACATTTGGGATGACCATCAAAATTAAGCTTATATCTTGTTGAAGTTACTATTGGAAATTTAGCCTCCCAAGGGCAAATTCCAACCCATATAACCAAAATATTTGCTTTTTAAGACACTGTGAACTTATTCAAGCATGCAAATATCTAAGGGATATGTTTTGTAACATTTTCAACAAGCTTCTTAAGTGACTTTGGTAGCTTTAGTGCCAAAAAGGCCTATTTTGAGGCCATTCATATAATTATCAAGGTGAAATTTAGATTAAGGAATATTCAAGACCTTATTTTTCCATGAAAATGTCAAAAAATTGATTTATAGGATTTTTTAGGTCTTTAAATGAAGAAAACTATTTTATCTTTCATATCGATGTCCGTAGCAGCTCTAAAAGGGCAATTTTCAAGTACTAAATATGGAAAGAGGAGAGATAGTTAGGAGCTTAAAATTTGGATATTGTTAGGGGTCATAGTAAGATTGAAATAATTGGCATTTTTTTTAGAATTATGGCCTATTATTTATGAACAATCACTAAGAGTGACAACAAATCACTATGGCCTATTCATCTAAGAGGGGTATGTTCTTGTGCATGTTTATCAAACTCATAAATATATGGAGAGGAATAATTTTTAGGGTATTTTATATAGGTTTTGGATTTCCATTTAATGATGGTTTCATTATCAAATTCATCTCTATGAGTTACTTTCACTTGGAGAGAGAAGGCCTTGGTATACAAACTATTTTAGTGGATTCCTCTACAAGTCTTTGTTTTATCTTCATGATGATCATCTTAATAATATTATAGTGATACATTTTTCATTTAATTTATCTTTGTTTCATGGAATCCATGTTATTTTACTAAAATATGCATCTCTTTGTTTATGACATTCAAGTGTACTTACTTTGGAGACCTAGTCTATGTGTGAACAATTTAATGGAGGTTTGAGGTTCCAATTTGAATCAATAACTAGTAATATATCATGGTGAATTATTTTTAGATGATACTATACTCCTGAAAATGAATAAATGTTGAAGATAAGATTCTAATGTACACATTCTAATGAAGATCCATAGTTGTTTCATTTAATGGCATGTTGTACAAATTATAGGTACAGGTTAGGATAGTCAAAGCCATGGATAAGGTTGATACATATATTAATTTGTATTCATTTACATTTAATGAATAATTTACATCATTATCATCATCAAATTTTCCCAAACTGACTAGACCTCCATTCTCAATTTCATGCATTAGTTGATTGTGTATAGGTCCATACATACAATCAATGTAAATTAAACGTGACATGATGCTTGGTTAGAGACTCAATGATAATTGATAAGTGTTTAAAATATATGAAGTGGTTAGGTAGATCATAACTTAAGATATTTGAGAAGATGGATTGAGGTATCTCTAAGATAGTCAAATAGAGACCTACAAGCCTAGGGCCTGTAAGACCACATTTTGGACCTAACCAATTACCTTTACAACTTAAAGGAAAAGATTTAGACATGTAATTTCAATTACATTAAATATGAAAACATTACTACAAACCCTTGAAGATACTATTAGGTCACTTGAGCGTTTGAGATGGTCATGAGTGTGAATTGACTGTCTTAAGACATCTATAGTACCCTATATGGACTATGTACATATGGGATCAAAGACAAGTTAGCTTGAAAGTATCTTGAGAGAGAAGGTATACATTGTTAAAATGAATGTTAACTCTCTTGTGTATATAATTAAATAATTATGGTAAGATATAACTATTTCTAAAACTCTAACACATAGTCAACTGTCTAAACACATCTACAAGTTGAAGAAACACAGTTAGACCTTAAGCCAAAAGGCGAGATAGACAAGGGTGTTTGAAGATAATTTGGACTCAATCATCTTCAATAAATGTTAAGATCATGGGAGGATCACTATGTGATGAGTAAGGTACAAATAAGTAAACACCATGAACATAGTGAAAATTACCCTAGGAGCACCTATAATAAGCTTATATGACTAAACTAGCCTCACACATGAAAGAAAAAACATAGTATATATAAGAAAGGCTCTTAAGTCATAAGTAAATATTTAGTAAAGTTAAAGGACCATTAAAATATAGTGATGAGGTCTTGAGGACATCTAAAACCAAGTATATAGTTAGATTACTCTAAATGCCATCGACAGGTTGTATGGACAGTGACTTGGTAGTTCAAACCTAAAGAGAAGCAGAGTCAAAGAAATTAAGTGTTTGAAAGGGTTTTGATCCTAAATTGATACCTAAAATAAGTTTTATAGCTATAAAGAGAGAAATGTTATGAAATTAAGGTTAAATATCTCTAATATACAGTCAAACCCTAACAAACATATATAGGTTATATAACAACATAGGCAACCTTGAGCCTAAAGAGAGAGAGGAGGTGATATGGAAGCTTAGAGGTCTTCACCTTAGATATAATAAATGGCTCATGAGGTCATTTTTAAACCAAGGAAAAGTATGAATAATATTGATTAAAAAAATTTCACTTCCCTACACACAATTAAGCATATGCTTTAGGTCTACTTGCTCTAGGAATGTTTTGCTTATTTTGAAGAAAGGTGAGGATTGTAGATGGGTCTAAGAAGAAACACTAGGAAAACCACCCAAGGAGCAACTTCAGATGATTATTTCATCTTTCACACTCAGCATGGGGAGATTAACCAATTGGGATAGTTTATGAGGTTAGTAAAGAAGGTTTTACAAGTGAAAGGAGACTAGTTGGATGTCCCATCTTTATGAAAAATCGGTAAGATCCCAAATAGGTCTGAAACCCTCCTAAAAACCTAGTTGTGACTAGTTTGTAGAGAAAGGCCTCAAAATAATATATAATGATATATTTTTATACTAAAATATCTTTATGTTTTTGAGGAATATAAGGAGGTTCTCCACATGTATTTTGATGCTAACATCACCTATATAGATTGCTCCAAAAACCCTATTTTTCATGATTTTTGGTGTTTTTAGGTGTTTTGAGAAGGGGATAACTTCCCAATAATTAGATAAGGTACTTCTAGACTTTTAATAACTAATAAAACTCAAACAATTTCATGGGCTCTTGTGTAAGTAGCCAAACTAGGCTCATTTTTCAAGGTAGTTCCAAACAGACTCAAAAAAAGCCTAAGAAGCAAGGTGTTTTCTTGGTTTGCAAACTTACACAAGGTATTAGGGCCCAAAAATTAGCATGGAGGTTTTTTAAAGTGTGGGAAAAGTGAATAAACCACTTTTAGATAGTTTTCTAATTTTTAGGCCTAGGAGGGCTAATCAGGTCTAATTTGGGAGAGAAAATGAGCTAGAAAGTACATCTAAACTTAGGGTATGATCACCAAAATTTGTGTGGATATGTAAGGGGATATTGGATATCTAAAAATACTCTAATTTTTACATATTCATCTCCATATTATTACAATCAAGGATCTTTAGCTATTTTAGGGCTATAAGGATTTGAGAAGAAATTCATGGTTTTGATTGAAAATGAAGTATTTATGAGTGTTTTATGTATTAAAATGAATTTTTATAGGATTTATATGCTATTGGGTGACCATAAATGAAATAAATTTTTAGTTTTGAATATAATTTCCACTTTTCCCTTCTACACCATGGTGAGAATGAGCTTTCCAAGGAGCCTAAAACACTAAATCATGGAATAAGACTTATAATAAACTTTGTAAATTCTAATACATAGTCATCACACCAAAAATTAAGATAAAACAATTCAAGTATCATTTGGTATGAGTTTAAAAGGTTTAAAAAGTTCCAATATCTCCAAAAAGATCTTTTCTCCTTCTAAAACCTAGGCTTGTTGAAGGAGTCAAACTTACACTTGAAGGATTATAATAGCCGATGGATCATGGAAGGACCTTAGAAATGTCTTAGAATAATTTTTAAATTAATAATAAAGGAGTAATTAAATTCCTATTTATAAAGGGAAGGACCAATTATGTAATAAAGACATAAAACCTAGTATATAGGGTTCTTGAGCAAGGATTTAGGCATTGTTATTGGTCAAACTCCACCAATCATGGCTAATGACCAATTCAAGACTCTTTACAAATGTCCAAGTAAGATCTCCTCAACCTCTACATCATTTCTCAAATTATGGATGAGAGGTTAATTTAAAATTCTACATTGGGATTTAAGGACTTAGTAAGGTCATATTTTCTAGTTTTGGGTTTCCTCTCTCTCTCTCTCTCTCTCTCTCTCTCTCTCTCTCTCTCTCTCTCTCTCTCTCTCTCTCTCTCCCTCCCTCTCTCTCTCTCTCTCTTCATTCTCATTATCCTATATATTCAAGCCTTGATTTGTATCCCTCACCTCAGTATGAGGAAACTCTACCTAGTTTTGTACTTGGTAGAACTGTTGGACTAATAAATAAACTATTTCAAATTTTCCATTATTGGTTTATAAAGTGTATATACTTGTTCTTCTATGATGAGTGGTAGAAATCCTCCCTTAACATGTCTTTATCACACCTTTATGATGATAAGTTATCTTATGTATGATGTATGAAGTGTCAAAGTTTTATGATCATGTTTGGAGCATAATATGGTTGAGAGTGCCTCAAGACATGCCTCTCACCCTTCACCTCTAAGTTATAATCACTCATCAAGACCTTCATATGAAATATTATTTCTTAAGAGTTATTGGAGATAATTCTTTAGTTCATATCTTGTTCACTAGTGTTGTTAGGATTCTAAATTGAGTGGATGAATGTTACATTGGTGTATCACCATCCCTTAGAGTAGATTTTATCTATGCACTTTCTATCCCTTTTCGGTCTTAGTAAACTGAGCCAAATAAATTCACCAAGGAAAATATCCCCATAATCTAGAGGTCTGGTCTAATTATAAGGTCACATGAAACATTTAGTCTATTCCCATGTTATTCAAGGTTTTAAGAATAATTGAACACTTTACTTCATAGGGTGGAACTTGTATTGATAATAATTTTGGCACACCTAGTGGGACCATATTCAAGCATTAAAGCCTTCACAACAACATCTACAACCATCTTAAAGAGTTTTAAGCACTTAAAGTTCAAGTTGTAGTCAAGATTCATGATGAGGGTCATCACAAGGTCATCATATCAAGGGTAAGAGCAATTATTCTTAATTTTAAATTGTTATTCATGTGAATTTTAGTGATATATGGCTTCATATGGGCTATATTTCTATCATTCACTTCTTTATTAGTAGCCCTATGATCCATTCCAATTCCAATATGATCCCTATCAATCCTATTCTAACCCCTATCAATCCTAAACTCACCCTTGTTAATAATATGAGAGTCCTCATGAGGCCTATGATCCTTTTCAATACCAAGGACACAACTTTATCCCTCCTTATGAACCTCATTCACTTCCTTGGTAGCATAATTATCAATCTAATCAGTCATGGAAACCTCCTAATGTTCCTATTCAGCTCAACCATGTCCTAAGTCAATCCATATCAAGCCTAAAATAAATTATGGGGCTATAAAAATGCATTATGAGCATTGACACATAAAGGAGTAATGGATAGGACATCCTTAGGCATGTGATTGAGATCATGAGGAATTCATTATAAAAAGCTAATAAATAATGGACATTTTTCATGAGAGAAGGTCATTCAAGAGTCAATGGTGATATGTTTGACATAAGAGGTTTAATTTCAAGAATTGAAGAGAAGTTGATAATCCATGAGATAAAACAAGTCCAATCCTACTAGAATCATGTTCCCTCCTTCATTCCACATCAGTCCTCCATTGAACTACCCTTTCCCCCTCAAGAGTTACAAATAAATATGTGTCAAAGCCCTTAAAGTTCCTTAAAATACTTGCCAAAATTTCTTACTTGGAGGTTTATCCAAGAGAAATTTCAAAGGGAGGGAGAAGTGTATCTTGAGAAGGTTGAGTTACATGATTTGAAATAGACTTTTCAAAGCCACTCATCTTCTGATGAACATGAATATACCTTCAATCAGATGGTGATTGATTTTGAGGCTAACCTTGATAAACAAGTTAAAATTGTAAACCAACTCCTATATCAGTAGTGGTATCTTCAAAAATAACCCCAAGCCAATAAGAAGTTATTCCATTCATGCCCAAGGCTACAAAAAATGTAAAAGAAGAAGTTATTACATCCAAGTTTATAACTTGGAAACAAATACAATAATCAAGGAGAGGAGGAGACCAGTCAAGTATAAGCTAAGATGTCAAAGTTGAATTTTTTTGGAAAACACTTAGCCTCCACCCTTCCCTCCTCAAAAGTCCAAGACCTTCCCCTCATGGAAGTATATTCAAGATAAAATGTAATAGAAAGAGGAAGTGATGGTTTTCAAAGATGGGAAACTCAATGAGCATGATAAATCATCTACAACATCATTAGATTTGACTCACCTTCTTGATATTTTTCAATGATACACCATGTCATCCCTTGAGAAGGAGCCTATTCTTTATGAGACAAATGAAGAAGAAACAATTGTAATGATAGAATATGAGAGTCAATTGAGTGATCAAGAAGATGAAATCATCATTGGGACCACCCTTGCTAAGGATAGATGTGAATCAGTCTTTGACAATGTAAAAGAGGATGAAATCCAAGATGTTATTAGAGTGAAAGATAAGCTACAAAAGAGAGATGTTTTAGTTAATCAAGAAGAGGATGATTCTCAAGACTTTCTTGGTTACATGGTAGCTACCCTTCATCATGATAGTTCTCAAGAACTTGTAGTAGGAGCAATATACAAGTGCAGGCCAACCAATGAAGATGATGGACAAGGTAACTTTAAGATCATGAAAAATCATCAAGTTTTTTTTAAGGATGAAATAATTTCAAATGACCAATCAAAGATAGCATAAAATGACTTTCAGACCCATGAGCATGATCAAGAAGGTGACATTTTAAACTATGATGTGCCTGCTCCTACACTTTTTACTATTCAAATTGAAGAAATTCCAATCACACTTGAGCTTGGTGAGAACCAACCAATGTACTTGTGTGAGACCATCAACTCAAGATACTCTTTAACTGAAGGTGATTCAATTCAGATTGAGAGAAGTAGTTCCATCAAGCAAGGAGTCTTCCCTCCAATCACACCATTCCAAGAAGCCACCTTATTAGGAAACAAATTATTTGAGATTTTCAAATAAGTTTATTAACTCCTCACCCCATCTATAGATGTCTCTTCACTCTTGGAAGGTGGAACTAAACTCAAGTGGCCTTAGGAAGTCATGAAACTAGATGTAACTCTCTTAGAATCCAACCTTGCATCCATCATGTAAGGGAAACCTCAAGATGTGCAATATGATTAAGAGAAACTCATGATTGAGGCATAATTGACATCGATGATGTAAGGAAGGAAATTTTGGAATGAGTATGATTGGGTGTTGAACTCATATAAATAACCCATGCATTTAAATATGGAACTAGAAGACCTATCTACTTTCAAAAGAGGATATGAACATGTCAATAGCTTTAGTTGTAAGTGGGAGTCTTCATATCATGGGTGATGCTTAGTTTAAGTCATATCAAGATATGGTAATCAGACCTCATGATGCCATAGTGATGAATCAAGTTTTCCATTTGATCTTAGAGGAAAGAATTTGAACTCAAGTTAGTTATTTTAGTTTGTTTTTGTCTTGTTTCAATAAGTGGTCAGCACAAGTAGTTTTTTGCCTTATTTTTTTATCTTGTCTTGTTGTGTTTCTTAGGATTAGTTATTTTCATTAGGTTAGGCATGTTTGTTTAGGTTTAGGCATTATTTATTTAGTAGTTTATATTTGAGTCTTTTTAGTTTTTTGTAGTCTTAAAGGTGTCATAAATGCTAATTATTTGGTAGTCCAAGAGGGTAGTCATCAAATCCATGTTATCATGTTTAAAGACTATCATTGTCGTGAAAAGTCAGTGGGTTCCCTTGATTAGTAGGCTAGCCAACCCCTATGAATCACCAAAAATGTTGGTAATTTGGCCTCCATAGACCAAATTCCAACCCATATAACCAAAAAAAATTCCCTTTAGGAAATTATGAACTTCTTCAGGTAGGGAAATATCTAATGGATATGTTTTGAAACATTTTTAACAAGATTCTCAAGTGATTTTGGTAGTTTTAGTGCCAAAAAGGCTTATTTTGAGGCCATCCCTATAATTATCAAGGTGAAATTGAGATTCATGAATATTCAAGACCTT
Source organism: Torreya grandis (assembly GCA_037957365.1). Classification (NCBI taxonomy): domain Eukaryota; kingdom Viridiplantae; phylum Streptophyta; class Pinopsida; order Cupressales; family Taxaceae; genus Torreya; species Torreya grandis. The sequence continues at coordinate 98,017 of JARHVA010004800.1, read as the reverse complement.
ATTTGTTCATCAAAAGGTCAAATAAGTGATTTGGAGGAGTTTTTAGGTCTTAAAATGGAGAAAACCATTTTATCTTTCATATAGATCTCTTTGGTATCTCTAGAAGGTTAAGTGCTTGGTATGGAAATAAGAGAGAGAGTTAGGATATAAAACTTTATCCATCATTAGGTATCCTAGTAATATTGAAATAATTGGCATTATATTACATAATTATTTCCTATTATTTATGAACAATTGCTAAGCCTGACAACAGGTCACTATGGCCTATTCATCTGAGATGGGTCTATTCTTGCACCTGTTTATACAGATCAAAAATATATGGAGAGGAATTATTTTTAGTATTTTCATATGTATTAAATCTCCATTTAATGATGGTTTAATCATCCAATGCATCTCTATGAGTTACTTTCACTTGGAGAGAGATGACCTTGTTGTACAAACTATTTTAGTGGATTATGCTGCAAGTCTTTATTTTATTTTCATGATGGTCATATTCAGAGGATTACAGTGATTCATTTTTAATTTAATTTCTCTCAATTTAATGGAATCTATGTTATTTTACCTAAATATGTGTCATTTTGTCCATGACCTTCAAGTGTACTTGCTTTGAAGACCTATTCTGTGTGTGAATAGTCTAATGGAGGTTTGAGATTCCAATTTGAATACGGAACTAGTAATATATCATGGTGAATTATTTTTAGAATAAATTATACTCATCAAATTGAATAAAGGTTCAAGATAAGAGTATAATTCACAAATTCCAATGAAGATTCATTATTGTTTCATTTTTGGCATGTTGTATGAATTGTAGGTATAGGTTGGGATACTCAAAGCCATGGAGAAGGTTGATAAATGTATTTATTTGTATTCATTTTACTTGACTTCCTCATTTACCTCATTATCATCATCAAAGTTTTCCAAACTGACTAGACTCTCCATTTTCAATTTCATGCATTAGTTGACTATGTATAGGTCTGTATAGTCAATCAATGTAGATTAAAGGTGACATGATGCTTGGTTAGAGGATTTATGATCATTGAGAAGTTTTTATAAGATATGAACTCAAAAATTAAGATATTTGAGAATATTTCTTGAGGAAGCTCTAAGGTAGTCAAATAGAGACCTACAAGCCTAAGGCCTACAGGTTTAGTTTTTAGACCTAACCAATGAAATTTACAACCTAAAAAAATATTCAAACATGGAGTTTCAATTACATTAAATATTAAAACATCACTATAAACCCTTGAAGATACAAATCAGTAATTTAAACATTAAATATGGTCATGAGTATGAATTGACTATCTTAAGACATGTATAGTACCCAATACAAAATATGTACATATAGTAGCAAAGATAAGTTGGATTGAAAGTGTCATGAGAGAGAAAATATACCTTTTTGATAGTGAAGTTTATCTCCCTTATGTATATCAATCAATAATTATGGAAAGATATAACTAGTTCCAAAATTCTAACACATAGTCAATAGTCTAAACACATCTATAGGATGAGGAAACATATATAAAACTTAAGCTTAAAGGGGAGATAGATAGGGGTGATTGAAGATAATTTGAACTCAATAATATTAAATAAATTCAAATACCATGAGAGGATAACTATGTGAGGATTAAGGTATAAATAGGTAAACACCATGAACACAACCAAATTACCCTAAGAGCACCTACAACAAGCCTATATGGCTAAACTAGCCTCACACTTGAAAGAAGGAATAGAGTATATATGAAAAAGATATTGATTAATAATTAAATATTAACTTAATTTTAATGACCATTTAAATATAGTAATGAGGTCATAATAACATATAAAACCAAATATACAATCAGAGTACTCTAAATGCCACCTGCAGGTTCTATGGACAGTGACCTGGTAGTTCAAACCTAAAGAGAATTAGAGTCAAAGACATTAAGTGTTTGAAAGGGTTTTGAGCATAAATTGATAAATAAAATAATTTAAAGAGTTATAAAGATATAAATTTTAATAAGTAAGGTTTGATCTCTCCAATATATAGTAAAACCCTAACAAACATCTATATGTTGTATAAGAGCATACATAAACCTTAAGCCTAAAGAGAGAGAGGAGGTTATATAGAAGCTTATATGTCTATACATCATATATAATAAATGTATCATGAGGTAATTTTTAAATTAAGGTAAATTTTGAGTAATATTTATTAAACCATGTTTCACTTCCTTACACATAACCAAGCATATACTCCAGGTCTACTTGCTCTAGGAATGTTTTACTTATTTTGATGAAAGGTAAGGACTATAGAAAGTATAAGAAGATGAAATATATTTTTTGAGTGTCCTAAATTTTTTTTTCAACACATCAATGTGACAAATAATTTTTTATAATAAGTTGAGAGGATCAAAACTTAGTTAGGCCTAAAACCCTACGGTCACACTAGCAGGCAGTCTAAGTCATGAAGGACATTGATGATTTGAGGTCTCTAAAGGCATGATAAGGGTTTTAAATTTGGAAAAAAGTGTGGTAATGAGTTAAAAATAGTTTAATTACAATTTAAAATTTATAGAGATAATGTACATATCCATTTTTTTGTCTCAGACAAGGCCCATTCTTTGGTAAAGAGAAACCATGAAGCCTAAGGGATCTACTTGAGCTAAAAGGGTACAAAGCAAGTTCCATATCTCCTGAAGGGAATATAAGGTAGTGAAATGTTATATAATATGTTTTAATTCATTTTAAGGTTTAAAAAATCTTAGGTTTTCACTCTAAGGCCTTTGAGGACTAGAAAAGAGGAGATGTCTCTTAAACCCCAACACCCTAACAAGTGTACCCTGAGTATATATAAGGGTAATGAAGAATTATAGAAAATGTATAATAATGGATAATTTTTTTTAGAGACTTATAATCTATTTAAAATAGTGGGAATTATTTTTGAGATCCATAACTCAAGGTAGACCTCTCTTAGGCTTGAGAAACGTTAGTCAAGCCACCCAAAGAGCAACTTTAGATGCTTGTACCATCTCTCAAACTTAGAATTGGGAGATGATACATTTGGGATATATAATTAGGTTATTAAATAATGTTTTAAAATTATAATTATGTCATTTGGGTGTTCCATATTTATGAACAATCGTTAAGACCCCAAATAGGTCTTAAACCCTCCAAAAACCCCAATTATGACTAGTTTGTAGAGAAAGACATTAAAAACATATATAATGAATTAATTTTCTCCTAAAAACTATTATATGTTTTTTATGAATCCAATTAGGTTCTCCACATGTATTTTTATGTTGACATCACATGTTTAGATTGCTCAAAAAACCTTATTTTTCATGATTTTTGGTGTTTTTTAGGTGTTCCAAGAAGGGGAGAACTTTATAATAATTTTATAAGGTAATTTTTGAATTTTAATAAATATTAAAGCTCAAAAATTTTAATTTTATATTTTTTAAATAGCTAAACTAGGCTCATTTTTCAAGGCAGCCCCAAATAAGCTAAAAATAAGCCTAAACAACAAGGTGTTTTCTTGGTTTGCATAGTTTCCTAGGGTCTCAAGGACCTAAAATTGTAATGGGGTTTTTTTATAGTATTTTTAAAGTTAATAAAACACTTTCATATAGTTTTAAATTTTTTTGAGATCCCATTAACAGGTTTTCTACTTTTTGGTCCTAGGAGGGCTAATTAGGCCTAATCTGGGAGAAAAAATGAGCTAGAAGTACATCTACACTTAGTATCTAATCACAAAATTTTATGTGGAGTTTTAAGGGGAAATGGGTTATCTAAAAATACTCCCATTTTTCCATGGTCATCTCCATATTCTTCCAGGCAAAGAGCTTTAGCTATTTTATGACTATAAGGATTTGAGAGGAAACCATGGTTTTGATGCAAAGTTAAGTATTTATGAGTGTTTGATGTTTTAAAAGGAATTTTTATAGGTATAATATAAAATTTATATAACTTAAATGAAATAAATTTTCATTATTAAAGATAATCTCCACTTTTCCCTTCTACGCCATGGTGAGAATGAGCTTTCCAAGGAGCTTAAAACACTAAATCATGGAATAAGACTTATAATAGAATTTGTAAAGTATAATACTAATTAACCATGAAAAAAATGAAGAGTAAAACATTTAATCATCAGTTTGTATCATTTTAAAAATATTTAAAAGGTCTAAGGTCTCTAAAAATATCTTCTCTCCTAATGCGTAGGGTTATTGAAGGAGTTAAACTTGTACTTGAAGGATTATAATATCTCATGGATCATGTAAGGACATCATAAATGTATTATAATAAGTTTTAAATGAATAATAAATGAAGACTCAAAGTCCTATTTCTAAGGGGAAGGAATAATTCTACAATAAAGAAATAAGACCTATATATAGGGTTCTTGAGTAAGGATTTAGGCATTGTTATTGGTCAAACTCCACCAATTAGGGTTGATGACCTCTTAAAGACTCTTTAAAACTATCCAATAAATCTCTCCTCAACATCTATGACATTTATCCAAGGATGTATGAGAGGTTAATTAAAAATTCTACATTTTGATTCAAAGACTTAGTAAGATCATATTTCCTAGTTTTAGGGTTCTTGTATCTCTCTCTCTCTCTCTCTCTCGCCATTCTCATTCTCCTATATATTCAGGCCTTTAGGCCTTGATTTTTATCCCTCACTTGGGTATGAGGAAACTCTACCTATTTTTTTACTTGATATACCTCTTAGACTAATAAATAAAATATTGTAGCTTCTCCATTATTGGTTTATAGTGTGTATATGCTTATTTTAATATGATAAGTGGTAGAAATCCTCCCTTAGCATGTCCTTCTCACACCTTTATGCTGATAATTTATCTTATTCAAGGTGTATGAGGTGTCAAAGTTTTATGATTGTGTTTGGAGTGTAATATGGTTGAAAGTGCCTCAAGACATGCCTCTCACCCTTCACCTCTAAGTTATAGTCACTCATCAGGACCTTCATATGAAATATTATTGTTGAAGAGTTATTGGAAATAATTATTTAGCTCATTTCTAGTTCACTAGTGTTGTTAGGAGTCTAAATTGAGTGGATGAATATTACATTAGTGCATCACTATCCATTAGAGTATATTTTCTTTATACACTTTCTATCACTTTTCACCCCAAAAATAATAGGTCTTAGTAAACTAAGATAAATAGATGCACTAGGGGAGCTAGCCCCATAATCTATAGGTTTATTGTAGTTATAAGGTCACCCATAAGACTTTAGGTCATTCCCATGTTAGTCTATGTTTGAAACAAAATTGAAAACTCTCCTTCACAAGGTGGAACTTGGGTTTATAACAATTTTGACACTTAATGGGACTAGATTCAAGCATTGGAGCCTTCACAATAGAATCTATAGTCATTTTAGAGAGTTTTAGGCATTCATGATGAGGGTCATCACAAGGTCATCATCTCAAAGGTAAGATCATTTATTGTTCATAGTTCATTGTTATTTATGTGCATTGTGGTGATCTATGGATGCATATGGGGTGGATTTATGCCATTCACTTCCTTATCAACATCCCTATGATCCATTACAATTCCAATATGATATCTATCGATCCTATTCTGACCCCTTATAGCCCTAAATTTACCCTTGTCAATAATATTAGATTCCTCATCAAACCTATGATTCTTTTGAATACCAAGGACACCACTATATCCCTCCTTGTGAACCTCATTCACTTCATTGGTAACATACTTATCAATTTAATCAATCATGAAAACGTCATGATGTTCCTTATCAACCCAACAATGTCCCAAGTCAATCCATATCAAGCCTTAAATAGACCTTATGGGCTATGAGAAATATATGGTGAGCATTAACATATAAAGTAATAATGGATAGGAAATCCATAGGCATGTGATTGAGAGCATGAGGAATTCATTACAAAAAGCTAAGAAATAATGGGAATTTTTCATGAGAGGTCATTTAGGAGTCAATGGTGATTTTCATGACATAGGTGGTTTAGTTTCAAGCATTGAAGATAAGTTGATAGTCTATGAGAGACAAAAAGTCCAATCCTACCAACAACATGTTGCCTCATTCATTCCACATCAGTCCTCCATTGAGCCTCCCTTTCCACCTCAAGAGTCTCAAACAAATATGTGTTAAAGCCCTCAAAGTTACTTACAAGCCTTTCCAAATTTTCTTACTTGGAGGTCTATCCAAGAGAGAGTTCAAAGGGAAGGATAAGTGTGTCTTGAGAAGGCTAAGTTCCATGATTCACAATAGACTTTGTAAGGCCACTCATATTTTTATGAACATGAAGAGACATCCAATATAATGGTGCTTGAGTTTGAGTCTCACCTTATTAAACAAGTTTAAAATTGCAAAATAACTCCTATATTAGTCAATGGTAGCTACAAAAATAACCCCAAGCTAGTATAAAATTCCTCCATTCATGCCCAAGGTTGAAGAAAATTCAAAAAAATAAGTTCCTACATCCAAATTTATAACATGGAAACAAATTCAATCATCAAGGGGAGGAGAAGACTAGTCAAGTATAAGCCAAGATGTTGAAGTGGAAGAAAAATTGGAAAACTCTTAGCGTCCACCCCTTGCTCCTCAAGAGTCCAAGACCTTCCCCTCATGGAAGTCTATTTAAGATAAAATGTAGTAGAAAGATGAAGTGATGATTATCAAAGATGGAAAGCTCAATGAGCATGATAAATCATCTACAACATCATTGGATTTGACTCACATTCTTGATATTTTTCAAGGATCCCCCATGCCATCCATAGAGAAGGAGCCTCTTCTTTGTGAGACAAATGAAGAAGAAAAAACTATAGTGATAGAAGATGAGAGTGACTTGAGTGAGAAAGAAGAAGAAATAATCATTGGGACACCCCTTTCCAATGATAAGTGTAAATCAATATTTGACAATACAAAATAATATGAAGTCTAAGAGGTTGCTAGCATGCAAGATTAGCTTCAAAAGAGATATGTTTTAGTTGAGCAAGAAGAGGATGATTCCCAAGACTTTCTTAGTCACATGGTAGCTTAACTTCATCATGATATTCCTCAATAACTTACATCATTTACATTAGATAAGTGTAAGTAAGCTAATGAAGATGATGGACAAGGTACTTTGAGAGCATATAAAATCATCAAGTTGTTGTTAACGATGAAAGAATTTCAAATGACCAATCAGAGATAGTAGATAGTGACTTGCATACCCATGAGCATGATCAAGAAGGTGAACATTTTAAAATATGATGTACCTACTCTTGCACCTTCTACTATTCAAATCGAAGAAATTCTAATCACACTTGAGCTTGGTGAGAACCAACCAATGGAATTTTTTGAGATCATCAAATTAGGCTAGTCTTTACTTGAAGGTGATTCAATTTAGATTGATAAAAGTAGTTCCATCAAGAAAAAAAGAGTTATACCAACAAGCACACCATTCTAAAAATCTATCTTGTCAATAAAAAACTTGTTTGAGATTTTAAATCAAGGTTATTAACTCCTCACCCCATATACAAATGTCTCTTCACTCTTGGAAGGTGGAATTGAGCTCAAGTGGCCTCAAGAAGTCATGAAACCAGATGCAACTCTCTTAGAAGGTAGCCTTATAGCCATAATACAAGGTCAACCTCAAACTGTCTAATGTGATCAAGAGTAGCTCATGATTAAGGTAAAATTGGCATTATTGATCTGAGTAAGGTAAGTTTGGAATGAGTATGATTGGGTTTTGGACTCATATAGACAACCCATGCATCTAAAAATGAACCATAAGCCCCAACTACTTTCCCAAGAGGCCATGAACATGCCAATATCTTTAGATGTAAGTGGGAGTCTTCATACAATGGGAAATGCTTAGTTTAACTCAAATAAATATGTGGCAATCATACCTCATGGTGCCATAGTGATTAATCAAGTTTTCCATTTGATCCTAGAGGAAAACATTTAATCTCAAGTTAGTTTTTTTTAATTTGTTTTTATCTTGTTTCAATAAGTGGTTAACACAAGTAGTCTAATGCCTTATTGTTTTATTATAATGTCTTGTGTTTCTTAGGATTAATTATTTTCCTTAGGTTAGGTGTGTTTTTTTAGGTTTAGGTGTTATTTATTTGGTAGTTTTTATTTGAGTCATGTTAGTTTGTTGTAGTCCTAAAGGTGTCATAAATTCTAATTGTTTGGTAGTCCAAGAGGGTAATCATCAAAACCATGTTTTCATGTGTAAATACTATCATTGTCATGAAAATTCAATGAGTTCCCTTGACTAATAGGCTGGCCAATCCTTGTGGGTGCCAAAAATGTTGGCAATTTGGCCTCCCAAGTCTAAATGCAAAACCCTATAACCAAAAACTTTGCTTTTTAGGACATTATGAACTTCTTCAAGCATGTAAATATCTAATGGATATATTTTTTAGCATTTTCAACAAGCTTCTCAAGTGATTTTGGTAGTTCTAGTTTTAAAAAGGCATGTTTTTAGGCCATCTATATAATTCTCAAGATGAAAATGAGATTCAAGCATCTTCAGGACCTCATTTGTCTATTTCAATGTCAAACAAGTGATTTAGAGAAGGTTTTAGATATTAAAATGAAGAAAATAATTTTATCTCTCATATCAATCTCCTTGGCAACTCTAGAAGGGTAGTTTTCAAGTTCTTAGTATGGAAAGAGGAGAGAGAATTAGGATGAACTTTGGAAATTATTAGGGGTCTTATTAATATTGAAATCAGTGGCATTGTTTTTTAGAATGATGGCCTATTATTTATGAATAATCAATAAGAGTGATAATAGGTCACTATGGCCTATTCATCTGAGAGGGGTATATTATTTCACCTATTCATCAAGATCATAAATAAATGGAGATAAATTATTTTTAGGGTGTTTTATATAGGTCTTAGATATACATTTAATTATGATTTCATCATCCAATTCATATCTATGGGTTACTTTCACTTAAAGAGAGAAGGCCTTAGTGTACAAACTATTTCAGTGGATTTTGTTGCAAGTATTTATTTTTATCTTTATGATGGTCATATTCAGAGATATATAGTGATTCATTTTTCATTTAATGTCTCTCAATTTCATGTAATCCTTGTTCTTTTATCTAGATATGTTTCTCTTTGTCAATGACCTTCAAGTGTACTTACTTTGGAGAGCTAGTCTATGTGTGAATAGTCTAATGGAGGTTTGAGGTTCCAATTTGAATTAGGAACTAGTAATATATCATGGTGAATTATTTTTAGATGATACTATACTCTTGGAAGGTAATAAAGGTTCAATATAAGAGTTTAATACACATTCTAATGAAGATTCATAGTTATTTCATTAAATGACATGTTGTATGGATTATAAGTACAAGTTGAGATACTCAAAGCCATGGAGAAGGTTGATACATATACTTATTTTAATTCATTTCCATTGACTACCTCATTAACCTAATTATCATCATCAAAGTTTCCCAAAATTTCAAGACTCTTTAGTCTCAATTTCATGCATTACTTAATTGTGTACAGGTCTATATAGATAGTCAGTGTAGATTGAAGGTGACATGATGCTTGGTTAGAGGCTCTATAATCATTGAGAAGTTTTTATAAGATAATAAGTGGCTAGGGAACTTATAACTGAAGAGATTTAAAAATATGGATTTAGGTATCTCTAAACTAATCAAATAAAGACCTATAGGCTTAGGGCTTGTAGGTCTATTTTTTGGACCTAACAAATGACCTTTATAACCTAAATTCAAAGCTTTAGACATGGAGTTTAAATTACATTAAAGATGAAAACATCACTACAAACCATTAAAGATACTATTAGGTCACTTGAGCATTCAATATGGTCATGAGTGTTAATTGATTGTCTTAAGACATCTATAGTACCTTGTATGGATTGTGTATAGATGGAAATAAAGACAAGTTGTCTTGAAAGTGTCCTAAGAGAGTAAACATACCTTGTTGATATTTATATTTATATCCCTTATATATATCATTCAATAATTATGGAAAGAGATAACTAGTTCCAAAACTCTAATGCACAGTCAATAGTATAAACACATCTACAGTATAAGGAAACATATTTAGACCTTAAGCATAAAGGGGAGATAGACATGGGTGTTTGAAGATAATTTAGATTCAATCATCTTAAATCAAGTCTAACACGATGAAAATATCACTATGTGAGGTGTAAGTTTTAAAAAATTAAACATCATGAACGCAACCAAATTACCTTATGAGCACCTACAACAAGCTTGTATGACTAAACTAGCTTCACACCTAAAAGAAGGAACATAGTATATATGAGAAAGGCTATTGAGTCCTAAGAAAATCTATATTTAATTTTAAGGACCATTAAAAGACAATTATGAGGTCCTAAGCGCATATAAAACTAAGTATATAGTTAGATTACTCTAAATGCCACCTATAGGTTGTATGGATAGTGACCTAGTAGTTCAAACCTAAAGAGAAGTAGAGTCAAATACATTAAGTGTTTGAAAGGGTTTTGAGACTAAATTGATACCTCAACCAAGTTCAAGAGTTATAAGGAGATAAATGGTATGAAATTAAGGTTCAATCTCTCCATCATATAGTCAAACCCTAACAAACATCTATAAGTTGTATAAGAGCATAAGCAAGCCTTAAGTCTAAAGAGAGAGAGGAGGTGATATAGAAGTTTAGAGGTCTACACATAAAATATAATAAATGGCTCATGATTTCATGTTAAAACCAAGGGAAACTCTAAACAAGATTTATTAAACCAAGTTTCACTTCCCTACACATAGTCAAGTATATGTTCCAAGTTTGCTTACTCTAGGAATGTTTTACTTATTTTGAAGAAAGGTAAGGACTATAGAGGGTATAAGAAGATAAAATATATTTAGTGAGTGTCCTAATTTTTTTTATCAACACATAAATGTGACCAATCAAGTTTGATAACAAGGTGAGAGGATCAAAACTTAGTCAAGCCTAAAACCCTACAATCACACTTGTAGACAGTCCAAGTCATGAAGAAAATTGATGATTTGATGCATCTAAAGGCATGATCAGGGTCTGAAAGTTGGTACAAAGTATTTTAATCATTTAATAATTAGTTTCATGAAAATTGAAAATTCATAACAATAGTGGACATATCTAGTGTTTTGTCTCAAACTAGGCCCACTCTTTGGCAAAGGGTAGCCATGAAGCTAAGGGATCTGCTTGAGCCTAAAGGGTACAAAATGAGTTTCCATATCTCATGAAGATAATTAGAGGTAGTGAAAGGTAATATCATAGGTTTACATTCAATTTAAATTTTCAAAAAACTCATGTTTTCCCTTTAAGGCCTTTGAAGGCTGTCATGAAGGTTACCAAAGAAGAGATGGCTCTTAAATCCTAACACCCTAAATAATGCACCTTGAGAATACAAAAGGGTAATGAAGACTTATAGAGCATGTATAATAATGGATAGGGTTTTTTTATATATGTTTGAGCTATTAAAAATAGTGGGAAGGATTTTTGAGACCTAGAACTCAAGGTAGACCTCTCTTAGTCTTGAGAAATGCTAGGCAAACCACTTAGGAGCAACTCTAAATGCTCATACCATCTCTAAAAATTATCATGGTGAGATGATAAATTTGGTATAGCTAAAGAGGTCAATAAATAATGTTTTCTAATTTTTAGGAGTTCATTTGGACATCATATATTTATGAATAATTGTTAAGACCCCAAATAGGTCTTAAACCCTCCTAAAACCCCTATTGTGACCAGTTTGCAGAGAAAGACTTAAAACGCATATATAATGACCTATTTTTGTATCTAAAAATATTTTATGTTATTTGGGACTCAAATGAGGTTTTCCACATGATTTTTATGTTGGTGTCACCTATATGAATTACTCTAAAAACCCTATTTTTCATTATTTTTGGTGAGTTTTAGGTGTTCTAAGAATGGGATAACTTATAAATAATTTGATAAGGTACTTTAGGACTTTTAATAACTAAAAAAATATCAAAAAATTTCATGGTATATTATTTAATTATCCAAACTAGGCTCATTTTTCAAGGCAGTCCCAAACATGCTCAAAATAAGCTTAGGAAGCAAGGTGTTTTCTTGGTTTGCACACTTACATAGGGTCTTAGGGACCCAAAATTAGAATGGAGGTTTTTAAAATTTTGGGAAAAGTTAATCAAATAATTTTATTGAGTTTCAAAAGTGTGGTAGCTCCCAATATCAAGTTTTCTACTTTCTTGGCTTAGGAGGGCTAATTAGGCCTAATCTGGGAGAGAAAATGAGCTAAAAAGTACATCTACACTCAGAATATGATCAATAAATTTTGTGTGGATATTTAAGGGGAAATTTCATATATAAAAATACTCTCACTTTTCCATATTCATCTCCATATTCTTCTATGTAAGGAGCTTTAGCTATTTTAGGGCTACGAGGATTTGAGAACAAATTCATGGTTTTAATGCAAAATTAAGTATTTATGAGTTTTTTATGTATTAAAAGGAATTTTTATAGGTATTATATGATATTTTTAGGCCAAATATTAAATAATTTTTTATTATTTAAGACAAGCTTCACTTTTCCCTTCTACACCATGGTGAGAATGAGCTTTCCAAGGAGCCTAAAACACTAAATCATGTAATAGATAAAAATAAATTTATCAATACTTATGTGTTTTAAAGTTTTGAAAAGATCTAAGGTCTCCAAAAAGATATTCTCTCCTTTCAATGCTTAAGCTTGTTGAAGGAGTCAAACTTGCACTTGAAGGCTTCTAACAATCTATGGATCATATAAATAACTCATAAATGTCCTATAATAAGTTTTAAATGAATAATAAATGAGTAATTAAAGTATTTTTTTCAAGGGTAAGGACCAATTATGCAATAAAGATACAATAACTAGTATAAAGGGTTCTTGAGAAAGGATTTAGGCATTCTTATTGGTCAAACTCCACCAATTAGGGTTAATGACCTCTTCAAGACTCTTTAAAACTCTCAAAGAAATATATCCTCAACCTCTACACCATTTCTCCAAGGATGGATGAGAGGTTAATTTAAAATTCTACATTAGGATTCAAGAAGGAATTAGTAAGGTCATATTTCCTAATTTTGGGGTTCTTGTCTCTCTCTCTCTCCATTCTCATTATGCTATATTTTCAGGCCTTTAGGCTTTGATTTATATCCCTCACTTGGGTATGAGGAAAATCTGCCTAGTTTTGTACTTGATAGACTTCTTGGACTAATAAATAAACTATTACAACTTCTCCACTATTAGTTTATAGTGTGTATATGCTTATTATAATGTGATAAGTGGTATAAATCCTCCCTTTGCATGTCTTTAACACACCTTTATGCTAATAATTTATCTTATGTAGGTTTCATAAAGTGTCAAATTTTGATTATTATGTTTAGAGTGTAATCTAGTTGAAAGTGTCTCAAGACAAGCCTCTCAACCTTCACCTCTAAGTTATAGTCACTTATCATGAACTGCATATAAAATATTATTGCTTAAGACTTATTAGAGATAATGATTTAGTTCATTTATGGTTCAATAGTGTTGTTAGAATTCCATATTGAGTGGATGAATGTTACATTATTACATCAACATTCCTTAGAGTATATTTCCTTTATGCACTTTCTATCCATTTTCACCCCACCAGTAATAGGTCTTAATAAATTGAGCCAAATAGATGCACTAGGGGAGCTAGTCCCATAATCTAGAGGTCTAGTGTAATTATAAGGTCACCCAAAGCCTTTAGGCCATTCCCATTTTAGTCTAGGTTTGAATCAAAATTAAACACTCTCCTTCATAGGATGCAACTTGGGTTGCTAACAATTACTACCAATGTGTCCTATGCTTATAGGATCATGCTACATGTTTCTTCTATGATTTTCTACTATTCAACTAAGGTATGATGACTACTATTTTTTTTTTTTATTATGGTGATGTGAGATTTCACCACATGTTATCATCTCACTCATCTAGATATTTGATGATCTATTGGGTTGGATGGACTACCCTAGGGTTGTGTTTTTAAAAAAAAAATCCACATGGAATCATCTCACTAATCCACTTGCCCATGGGATTTGTTCTTGTACAAACTAGTTCGGGGTAGTAGGTCATTAAGTTTATGCCACATGGAAACATCATGCTAACCCATTTTCTCAAAGGCTATGCTAGATATGGATTTGATTGGGATTAATGGGCCACCAAGATGATGCCACTTCATAAGATCCTAATAATCCACTTGCCTAGATCTCTACTGACTGGATGATTCATTTGGATCACCAAAAAGGTGCCACATGGCTCTAGGTAGAAACTAAAAATTGACTAAGTGTTGAAAGGTATTTTGAATGATTTGAAGCCATTGAGTGACCTACACATATTGTTAGGTTCAATATAGGTACCTAGGATCATAAAATGAAAAGTCAAAGTCAACATGGTTTAAATAAAAAACTAATGGTTATGAAATTTCAAATTCAAATGGCCAAGTATTTCAAATATAAAATGGTTAAGTCTTTCAAATGAAACAAAAAGGCATAGAGACTTAGCCAAAGGAAGGCATCTCAAATGAAACTAAAAACATTATTAAAGTAAATTTTGTCCATTTTAATGAAATCAACTAAGTTAAAATATGAACAATATCAAACTTATAGTTAATTTAGAGTAAAATAAAGTAGAAACAGATAAAAAGGGGATTTTTAGGCATTCTCAAAATGTTATTCTATATGATTGAAACTTTTCATCCCAAGGCCTATTTATGCAACTTACCTTAACAACTTTAGATGCAAAGCTTAGACAAAGAATTTTAATATGAAAAATAATTTGAAAATAAACATGCCTAGTCACTTTAAACCTATCATCTAGCAGACAACCACTTAGAAAAGGGTCAATAAGAGGCAAACCATTCAACTCTCAAGGGTTAAAGAAATCAGGCAAGAAATGAGGGTCCCCATTTTAGTTAAAAATGGGGCATGTTGTGTGAAAAAAATATTATGCACATCAAGAATTTATTTATTGACCTTACACCAAAATATCATATTCTTAGGTACATGAAAATCCCTCCCCCTTAAAAATTTTCATCTTCAAAACACAAGAATAAGCCAAATAGTAAAAATGTTACAAGTCAGTAAAAATATGATTCCATGTCTTATCATCCAACCACTCATATATAATATTGGTGGGTGTTTTATGTTATTTTATATTTAGTTATCTAAACAAGGTAAAACTTGAGACTAATTTAGATTGTATATTATATGTTTAAATTAAGTAGTTTTGAATGTAACTAGTAGAATATTACCAAATTTCTACAATTATTATTTATGTAAATCGCCTAGAAGATAAGGTACTTAGCTTATTTGAGCATTATTCTAGTATTTGAAAGTGTATAGCCATTAGAAAATGTATGGAATGGGTCTATGTTTATTAGATCTATAAAATGAGTGTCAAAACTTATTTTTTTGAGTGTGTTGGTGCTTGGATGCATGTGACAATTAGAGACATCTAAACTCTACTAGATTTGTCCCTATGAGACTTGTTAGACTATTCTACCACATATCACTAAACTTTATTATAAATAGGCATTCTATGAAATATCAGACACTAGGATTATGCATAGGTTTAGATTATCTTCATTTATCCCAAAACCCTATCTCTACTTCCTGCACATTGCTTTGTTTGTATAAAGGGGTTAGAAAGGATAGGTTATAGTTACTTCAACCATCCCCCGATGAGTAGCTAAGCAATTAATAATTTTAAGTACTCTAAAGAAGGATCAAACCACATATATTTATCCCACCTATAATGTGTTTACAACTAGTGTAATACTAATATGTAGTGCAATCATATGTGTGGATTTCAACACTTGATAACCTAGTATTTTGACTTTGTAATAGTATTTAGATTTGGATTAAAGATGTTCCATTGACAATTTTTTAGATTTTAATCATTTAAGGTAGTGCCTCAAGGATTTTTAGAGGTTTTCAAATGATAGATATATGCTTGATAGATTAATTCTAAATAAGAATAGAATTAGGCTTGATATGCTTATATAGCTAAATCTTTAGATAAATTTTCTTAAAATCAACATGAAAATGTGTGTGATGGACCAATGGAAGGATGAATTTAGAAAAATAGTCATTAAATGTCACATAGATGAGTTCAACCAAGGCATATAGAATTAGTAATTGGATCTATCTGAATGTGATTAGAGGTGTCTAATAAATAGGAAACATTAATATAAGACTAAGAGAAACCTTGAATAAGATAAGTTTTTTTTTTTTAATTTATTTAATATGTTAAACTTAGGTTTTATAGGGACCTAAAAACCATAATTAAACATAAAATAAGAATAGATAAAACAAAAAAACAAAACTAACCCAGCCTATTAGACATAAAAAGTTAGCAAAGTTTTATCAAAATAAGAACCAAAAAAATCAGATCAAAACACAAAGCCACCTATTATATTTCCTTAGACTATGTCTCTTTCCTACTACCACCTATATTCTTCTTTGCTCTACAACTTATCAATCCTATGGTTTGTGTTCCATGGCCTTCTATCATGTTTCATCCATGTTTAGTCTAGCCTTTGTCCTTCTCTATTATCACTTTTCCTTTCTTAACGTTGTAGCTCCTTGGGGTGATTGTGAGAATTTATTTCCATTTTCTATTTGGGGTTCCCTTAGAATTTATTCCTTCTACCTTTTTTAAGTTCCCCATCCCTTCCCTTATCCCATCCACTTCCTACTTGAAATTGTTTCATTGTTCTATAAGTGACACTAGCTACCTCACCATTTTCTATAGATTATCATAGAACTCTACCAGTTTCTACCTATATCCCTCTAAAAGCTAAGCCAAATCATCAACCCTCTTCCATACCTCTACTGATTTTAAATTTTTGGATTTAAAATTTAGGGTTTTTGATGCCTTGGTGGAATTGGATACATATATTGAATTTATTGGTCGAGCTCTTCTCTAGGGGAGAAAATCTCAAGATTTATTTTTGTCCTTCATACCCTCCAATGGGTGAACATGGTGGGTGGAAGGAGAAGCCTCATCCTTTATTTACTCAACTAAGTTATCCTTATTAGAGTTCTTATATTTACTTCTTTCCACAATATGGATTTATTGGCTCCTCATGGGGGTCACTCTTTTAGTGAGCATGAGAATTAGTCCTTGGTGGATTATGTCTACAGTGGGTTTTTCTTTCAAGGTTAGGATTGTAGATTATAGTGACATGAGGAGATAATATGACAAACTAATCTACTGGTCTTTAAAATGGTTTAACAAAAATAAATGGAGTGAAATGATATGAGTGAAATTTCCTTCCAAAGTCAAGTAGTGCATTACTTGTAAATAGACATTCTTGCCATCTCCTCAGAAGATTAGCCCTGGAAAATCTCTTATTGTCCATTTGGAAGATAGTATTCATATCAAAGAAGGCCTTCATGAGCTCCTATTTCTACCTCTTGTCTTTGAAATCCTTAGTGCCTTCATAATTCAATCTGGTGACATCCTCGATGAGCTATTTTTTGACTTCTATAGTGACTCCCTTAAAGATAAGTTATTCAATGAGGGACTAAGGAAATGTTTTATATGAATAACATAAAATTGGGAAGGCTAAACCTATAAATAAGTAAATGGATAAGAAAGAATGTGATCAAGATTTAATTATGTATGCAGAGGTCATGTATACTAAGGCTTGGTCAAAATTAACATTTTCAAATTTATAATACCAAATTTAGGTGTCTACATAATGCCCCCATTTTATTCTAATAATTAAAAGTGATAAAATAAGAAGATAGAGTTACAATTTTGATACTTGAGTATAGCTTTGGCAGATGTCTTCATGTACATTCTAAGTGTTGAGATTTCTCCATCTAAAAATTACAATGAAACATGGGAAATCAGTGTCCACTTATAATGGAAAATATCAAGTAAAACATTGAACATATTTGTAATTGAAATAAAAAAGAATGAATAAACTTGTATTTGTGCAAACTAAGTTAACTTTTAGATTCAAAGGATAATAGGGTGATTGTGACCCATGGAGATGCTAGTATAAAAACCATAGGTTGAGATAAATATGTCCCAACACTCATTGGAGATAGAGAAGTTCTTAGAAGTTAAGTCACACTAAATCTCAACCATGCTACTCACTATATTTTCTGAGAATGAGACCAAAATAGGGTCCAATGAACTTGAGTAAATTATATGGTTGTTTTTAAATCATCTATTGTAGAAGGGTTTTTATAGTAAACTTGAGTAATGTTTGAATAAAATTGATTATAATCTAAGTATATAGTTTTATATAATGTCTGACATATGCCTTACATATGTCTTAATCTGATAACCAATGTAATTTGAGTCATATAACCTATGAAAAATAATCATAATATCTATGAACTATTAATATATGCCATGTAATGCACCCAATCTAATACCCTATGTAATATTAGAAATAAATCAAAAATTAATGTGGAATAATTTCATAGAATCACAATAATAATAATATCTATGAATAGAGATACATAAAGAATAGAATAAAAATGTACAACAATAAGACAAGATTTAACATTGTTCATCTAATGTGAGATACATCCACTAAGAAACACTTGATCAGATTTTATTAAAATCCCATAAGAGTATAATCCACTCTTAGATCAGTCTTCTCACAATTACAATGCATAGATATTATTTGGAGCTGCACTCAATAAACATGCTCTATATGCAATCTTCTCTCATAATCTTATATAATATCTAACATATGCTTTATATATGTCCTAACTATGTGCCAAATCTATAACAATCTAGATTAATCTTATAATAATGTGTAAACATATAATAATATGTTTAAACCTATGATAATATAAAATAATATGTGCCCAAAATTTGAATTATTTGTGTGGAGGACTTATTCTTTAAGACAAACCCATAGTGTATGCCCCCATTTTGAGGTTAGGAATGTAGCTTGTGTTTGACACATATCAAAATAAAAGAGTTATATGCATCATGTTATATATAAAAATATGTAAGCATGTGCTAACATGTTTATATTATGTTATAATAGAAATATTATATCATTTGAGCCAATATGAAACATGTATCCTAAAGCATACAAGGGTCATGTAAAGATAGATAAATCAATGAGGCACATAGTGATAAGGCATCCTAATAAAAATTAAATAAGAAATTATTAATAACTACATAGTAGATGCATGATATGTATCATGTAATCATAATAGGTAGAATAATGCATGATATGGATCATGGTACCACAAGCTCAATAGACAATCCTATATAAATTCACACATAACATGTAAAGTCTCATGCAATCTCATGACCGTGACACACATAAAAAAAGAAACATACATGATAGAAAATAGTTTCACATAGAGTATCATACAAATAATAATCAATGTCATGTAGAATAAGAGTTACACATTAATAGATTCATGTAATGAACACACATAATTAAATCCATATAAAGAGTCAAATAATAAACATCCAATTTCATGTATAATAAAAAAAAGAGTCAAACATAGGAGTCATAAAATGAACACCCAATTCCACATAGATTAAAGACAAAGAGAGTCACACCATATAATTAAAAATCAAGGATCATGCCATGTAACACACAACAACAAAAATCATGCATATAACACCCAAGAATAATCTATACAATCAATGTATGTCATCATCACATATAGAAAAATATATTATCCAAATAATATGCACTCTAAGTAGTATATATAAGAGTAAGTCATGTGTAATCAATGTAAGTAGATCAATATGATCGATGGAATGATCATATAAATATGTAACCTATTTAAATGTATGAAGATGCCCCTAGTGAAATCTATATACAATCAAAAATGCATCATGTCTATAAATCAATCCCAGCTTAAAGAAAATAGAGCATACTTATACTTATGATTAAGAATACATTTGTTAAGAGGGAACATGACCAATATGGGGATCCACTAGACCTGATTAGGGGATCACTCATCACAATACACCATGCTATGAAGGGTTCCAAAGCCTATAGTATAACATAATCATGAAATAACCATAAAAGAGTCCTAGGTTTGATATTCACTTTATTATAATAAACAAGAAAGTAAATCTAATCTAGTGCACTCCAAATCTTATGGCACAAAGTGGGCATTAGAAAAAAAATAAACTAAACTAAACATGCATAGAAGACATATACTCACATCAATGTATAATGAATTCTAATACATGGGAGAGAAGCACAACTACATTATCTATATACTCTTACAAAGGAAAAATAAAGTTAGGGATACTTACCTTTAAAGATGAACCTATTGAGCCTCCATCTCTCCCTTGGCAAATGTTCTTCACAAGAGATTTTTGTGGTATGTAAGGATACCAAATAAAAATCATCTCTAGGATACACAATTTATCCATGTATCTAAAATATTTCTCCACCAGATAATATCTGTATCTCCAAATAAAATATGGAACCCTAAACTTTATTCCTCAAGTAGAATGGTTAATAATTAGATGTTCATTCAAACTTATTCTTCTTTATTTTTCCATATCAAATGGTTATAAATGAACTTGTATATATAGGTGGATATTACCCTAAATCCTTCTAGAAATGTTAGTTGTATAGGGTTGACCTAGTTGACCTTATATGTTTTCACTAGATAATTCACTAGGTCCCAAACTAGGTCAGCCAAGGGTTAACAAGCTCAAAGAGTGAAAAATACCCCTAAACAGTATAGGGTCAACCCGATTGACCTAGTATATCCAACTATCCAAAAGGGAATTCAGGAAAAAAATGAGAGGAAAAAGTATAAAAAATGGCTAGAATGGGTAGGACTGAGAAGAATAATCTTAGGGAAAATGGTTTTAGGAGACAAGTGTGTAGATGGCAAGTGGGAAAAGGGACAATAATCTTATGAATCACCAATGGTCTACCCACCCCTTTCTCGATGCACCCCTTAAGGCATGCACTTAAAGAGATTGAGATTTGATGGGTTCTTGCAAGATACAAAGTGTTAGTAAGTAATAAAATTTTGAAAACATTATGTGTATACATATGCCCCAATCGAACCTCATCACGTGTCACATAAGTGAAACACAGAATGGTACTTCGAGATAAAACATGATAAAACACACAACATTGATGCTAATTAAAATGAAGTAAGCATAAAATAAGATAAATGAAAGGATATAATTGAAAAACACATACCTTTACTTACCTTAGTGCTATAGATAAATAATTAGACTACAAGAGAAAGTGAAGGTGTCTAATGTAAAGAACACTAGGTGAACTTGTAGAAGTTAGTGCAAAAAAAAAGCTAAAGATCAATTTTTTTGAAAAATAGGCATATGATAGTGGAAAATATTCTCTACGTCATCATGGATACAATGCATTTTATGGTTTGAAAAAAATATGAGTAGAAATAAATTAATAAGCAAAATAAGTAATCTGCCTAAAAATAAATGAAGAATGTGAATTTTGAAAAGTGTTTTTAAATAGGGGGAAAGATAAGTCATTTGTTATTTTGACTTGTGAAGGAGAGGAAAAAGAGCTCTAGAGACCAAATGAGCTAGGATGGTGAGAAGATGGCAAGCTAGATGAGAGTGAGCTCTAGGAGTGGTGGCAGGTGCACTACAGGCATGCAACTATGAATCTTAAACTAGTTTTTGAAAATTTCAATGAATTAAGTGTATTTGTAGTAATTTGTAATTTTTACCATTTTTAGATGTCAGAATGAAATAAAATTACATTTTATAGGTAAGAAAAACCAAGATAGGAAAAGGGTTTGAATGAATTAGGAAGAAAACTACAAAAATGAGCTTTTTAAAGAAAATGCAAGGGGTTAATAGTGAAAAACAATTGGGTTGACCTAGTAGGCTGAAAAAGAGCAAAATCCACAATGTCAACCTAGTAGGTGTGTGTCAACCCTATACATTTTATAGATTGCAAACCTAGTAAGTTTTGCCAACTAATACAAAAAGTACAAAATAGTAACTCAGTATTAGGGAGGGGAAAATAAGAGAGTTGACTTGGATTTTGAGTCAACCAAGGCAAAAATAGGGAAATTTTGGTCAAACTAGTTTGACCAAAGAACCATAATGGTATGGAAAAGCATGCAAAAGGCTAAAAGAAGGCTAGAATGGCCTAAATTGACCAAATGGGGACAAAAAGGATTGAGTAGGATAAAAATAGGTTAAAATGAATAAATTAAAGCAATTTATATTGTTTTTTATTGAAATGGTGAAAATAATGTATTGTGAATATACATGACATGAAGGTTCTAATACATCTTTTGTTGTTTATTATTTGTAGGGATGATAGAGGTTTTGGTGACTAGTGGATGTTGCATGGTTACCAAATTTGTTAGATCACTTATCGATAGGAGATAAATCTAGACTAGTATATTTAGGCCTAGGAGGGATAGTCAATATGTGTAGGATTCCTCAGAGTGCTAATTTATTGGTCACATTTCTTAGATGATGGGGATGACTAACTAATACCTTCAGATGGGATGTGGATGGGAACATAGTAGAGGTGGCTATCACTCTATAGGATGTACATGTCATCCTTGGGCTATCAATCATAGGAGTATAGGTGACTACAAGGATGTTAGACAACATAGAAGAGATGATAACCTTAACCATGTGGGATATAGGATAAAAAATGATATTGGTAGGGTAGAGATTCATCATGTTCAAGTATCTACATCATAGATTTTGAATATCCAAAAGGTTGTGATAGGGCTTATGACATAGGGAGTGTTATGTCACAAGTTGGTTAGCAAGGTACCACTATTCATGATAGCCTTGAGTAGGATGATCTTAGAGGAGAGAGTACTATATGATCTAGGTTTTATCATTTGGGTCTAGCTTGTACATGATATGTATGAGGTGCTAGTTAGAGGGTAAAAGTTGATAGGATTGATCATATTATTGATGGCTTGGATATATGAGAGGTTTCCCATGTATTAGCTAATTGGGATACCCCATGTGGTTAATGATAGGTCACCTTAAGTGTGGAGATGGAGAGAGGACTAGGTAGTATGGGCAATACCCCATGTGATAACACTATAATTAGTGAGATGTGCAGACATATTATGGTAGCCATATGGGCACATAGTAACTACATGGGTAAGCTAGGACATAGTTTAACCATCTATAGTGAGGATGAAGGTGGTCAAACACTACACTTAGTGGAGAGATCCACATCTGGTGACATGGGTGCTAGGATAGATGGGCCTACCTAAGCTAGTAATACCAATATTGATGCTTGAATAGTGAGCTTAGCATGTGAGAGAGTTATACGAGAGAAGAGGACTAGGGCCACCAATGGTGAGGCTGATACTTAGAGAATCTTGAGAGTGACCATAGATTGATTAGGAATACTAAGGAGTAGAAAAGGAGGAGAGGGGTACAAAATTAGTGGCATTAGAGATACCACTACTAGTTCCATAGTGATATGGGAAGTGACCACCAAGGATATAGTGGTGACAGAGGTAGGATGAGTAGTAGAGAGTGTAAACTATCACCATCCCTAATGACCTAATAGGTAACCCATAGAAGGGTTGGTTGATAGAGAGACCACTTAGGCATAAACTAAGGTAGATGTGGGCCATGATAGTTGGATTTGTACTAAGGAGGATACCTATAGAGGAGGTGTTAAGAGGCTACATAGATAAGGAGACTGAGCTAGGTGGTCACATAGATGGCAAGACCATAGTGGCTAAGACACGTATATGTAAGAAAATATGATTGAATTATTACTTTAAGTTTTATTTTGAAAGTCAAGATAAATATATATTTTAAGATATAATAGTGATCTAATATCTATCTTATGTGATTTTACATGTATAGCTAAGGATGAGGAAGAGAGATGGGGGTATTTGGTGAGGGGAGAACTCAATGACATTCTAAATGAGACTCTATAGCCATATGACCCTGCTTCATTAAAGGACCCTAGTGTACCATCTACCCTAACTTAGGTGAGTTGGTTCATATTAGCTAAAGAGGTAGTGAGGTAGATATCAACATAGAGAGAGAGGATGTAACCACCTGTAGAGATGGGTGTAGGTGAGATATGGGTATGGAAAGCCCTAAGAAAGGAGAGAGTTATGTATTTAGCTATAGGGATGAAGATGATAAAGGTATATATAGAGACACAAACCTAATTGGCATAGGCATAAGAATAGGTAGCACACTTATAGGGATAGGTGGAGGGATTGAGATCTCAAATGGCCTCTTTAAAATGTTCTATTCAAAGGATTCAGACTGAGACCTTAGTAAGAAGTGTGGCTAGGTCATGAGAGAGATAAGATGGAGCCTAGCCATAGAGTTAGAAGATTGCATATGTTTGTACTTGTATGAAAACTCATGATATATATATATATACACACACACACACACATATATATCTATGTGTGTGTGTGTGGATCATTTTGGTATATTGATGTTGATTTTATATTTTGTCATTATGTTTATCATTATGGTTGTGGATGTGAATGCTTTGGATCTATTTCTATCTAGCACATGTATTTAGCTTTATTGTATATGTCATAGGAAATATATAAGATGTGGTTTCTTTTCTAAAATTATGTAGGACACACACACACACACACACACACACACACACACACACACACACACACACACACACACACACACACACACACACACATCCAAAGCATTCACATCCATAACCATAATGATAAACATAATGACAACATATAAAATCAACATCAATATACCAAAATGATCCACACACACACACCCACACATACCATGGTGTGTGTGTGTGTGTGTGTGTGGATCATTTTGGTATATTGATGTTGATTGTATATGTTGTCATTATGCTTATCATTATGGTTATGGATGTGAATGCTTTGTATATATATCTATCTATCACATGTATTTAGCTTTGTTGTATATGTTATATGAAATATATGAGATGTGGTTTCTTTTCTAGAATTATTTAGGACACATGCATGGTTAAAAAAATAAACAGGCAAAAGGATTTGGTAAAATATAATCAATCAAAAATGTAATACACACTATTTCAATCTAGGAAATGTGTAATAACAAGAAATGACTAAGTATGAAGAACCAAAACATGGTAAAACAAGATTGTAAAAAGGAATTTTTTAAAAACCAAAGTGAAATATTTTTACACCAAATTAAAACAAGTAAAATCACACTAAATCATGTTGGGAAGTATGAAAATATTGTAATAAAATTGAAGGTATGTAAAAGGGCAGAAAATTGGAACAAAATTAATTAAGTCAATCAATTATACTAAATCATGTTCAAAAATATAAAAAAAAACTAAAATTGGAAATAGTTTGGTCTTAAATTTATCACACTAATTCAAGCTAGGAAGTATGAAAAAATCAATAAATGGTTGTATTCTTACATGCACTTGGAAAATAAGAAGCAAAAGAGAAATTAAGTAAGCATAAAACATACTAATTCAAGCTGGGAAGCATGCCAATGACATGTGACTTCATAATCAATCGAATCTTATCTCATATTTGACACATGTAATTTTGGATGGTGACTTGGATATTGGAAAAATTTGTAAGGAATGTCAATTCCTATTCATGGTCTTAAAAATAAACTCACAAAGAGAATATTAGTGGGGTGGAATAAATAGGAAAATTAGGTAATAAAGGATGTGGGTAATAGGAAGGAAAAGCTGGTAGTTTATGAGGAACATTGGGTCCAATCCATGGTCTTACAAAGAAACTCACAAATGAAATCCCAAGGGGAGTGATTAGTAGAAAAAAATAATATTTCTCAAGAATAAATATGAGGAATATAGGTAATGAAAAATGAAATGTAAAAATCATAATATAGGCATCTTATGAGAAGACCTTAGGAGACATGAGGCATACTAAGGACATGAGAAGACACTAAGTGACTAGTGACCATCAATGTAAAAAGGAAACCTATTTGCTATAGACATAAAGATTTATAAGAAAATAGGTGTGATAATAATATCAAATCATTAAGGTATATTGGTATAAGAAAATAAAAATAGACCTACCTTCCCATGATGTGTTCCCTGTTCCTTAGGATCCCTTACAAAGTCGTTGGTCTACTACAAAGATTGGGTACTTACATGAGAAAGTAGGTATCACTACAATATTTTTTTATTATCCTCTTCTAATATACTAGCCTACCACACCCCAAAGGACCTTGGCTCTATCATGAGGCCAACTATGGAGTTTGAGTTTTGACTAGAAGGAGATGTGCTTTGAATCATGTCTTTTAGTGTGATTTAAATTTTAAGATTTTTTAATATTTTTGCCTTTGGATATCATTTCCTTTTGTAAAATTATTTAGATTTTAAATTTTGATGGATTTTTAATATTCCTCCTCCTTACAAACTTGGAATGACCAATCATGAGATATGTGGTGATATACATGAATGAGATATACGTTAAGGCTAAAGGAAGTTAAGTAACCAAAGACAAAGATTGATTAGGACACTTAGGCTTAACAATGAACTAGCATGTGTTCTCAAGTATAAATTATGCATATGCTTAGTTTGTGGAAAGGGAATAAGGGAAAAAGGAGATCCAAAGTGGACTAGTGAAAGGAGAATAATAATGAGATGGATTGTTTGCTAACTGGTCACATGGTCAATAGGAGATAATGACAAAAGGGAATAGGGTTGATATAACCAAGTCACAATGATAATTATCTATGAAAATTAGAGATAATAAAGAAAAAAATAATGAAGAAACAAGGAGGGAGTTTTTATAAAAACTCCAGAGAAAAAGAGAAAGCAATGATAAAGAAAGATAATCATATATAAATATAAATAACAATGTAAGCAAAATATAGTATAAGTAAAATCACTATATAAGAAAAATATGAATTTGACACAATGTCAAATGATATAATAGATAGATAAAAGATAATATTAGAGAAAACATCCAATCCAAATGTAAATGAGAAAGCACCATGCATGTGCTCATAAATACTGATAAATTTTCCCACACACATTATCTAAAACATCAGATAAATCTCTATGAAGATGGATACAAACTATTACTAATGTCTTATCAATCTTCAATGAAAATTGGGAAAATAATTCTTTTCAAATATCCTCCATATAAAAATAGGAATAATCGATGGATAATGCTAAGGATGGAAATTAGGCAAGGGAGGCTCAAGAGAATGCATGGGAGTAGGCTCCATGGGAGATTCAAGAATCACCAGTGGGGAAGGATCCATAGGTGAGGGAAGGTCCATGGGTGAAGGAATTATAGGTAGAAGCACATAAAGTGTTGAAGGGACCATAGGAGGTGATGGAACCATTGGAGGTGGGACCATGGGAGAAGAAAGAGGAGCTTTCTTGCATGAATGACCTATGGGAAGAGTGGTAGAAGTTCCAAAAATGGATATAAGATGATCCTTAAGGTGTTGGAGGATGTGGCAATGATCAGTGAGATGGGTACCACACTGATGCCAAAGATAATACACCTCACCACACTTATGCATATATTCAAGTAATATATTCAAGGGAGGTATTGATTTATCTAAGGAAGGTGAATAAGGACACAAAGTATCAATACATTGTCACATCTTGCAACAATGGGTGGAAGAATGATTATCTATCCCATGGAAGAAACATATATACTTGTGAGAGGTTTTAGGAGAATCACTCATAAAAGGAGGTGTAACAAGAGTAAAATAATCTAGAGAAGACTCATGAACCCATTTGGTAGGTAAAGGATCCATCTTAGGCAAAGGAATCAAACCATAACCAAGGGAGGGTAATGGTGGAGAAGGAATGAAATTAGGCTCATTATAAGGAGCAATGAGATGAGAAGCAGGTTTAGGTTTAACAAAATTAGGAGTGAAAATAGGTTCAAATATAGTAGGAGTAGGAAGAGGCTCTAATGAGTGATATATTGATGGAGGAGAGAGATATATAGAAGGTCTAAGGAGGGTCACACTAATCTTGGGAGTAAACCAACTATGGTGATCAGGGAACCTAGAAAAATAGTAAGGCCTAATCATAACATGATCCATGAGCATACTCCTATGTGTCTCCTCAAAAAATAGAGGTGTCAATTACATATATACCCTATGATAAAGGGGAAAAATACAAAAATTAGGAACTATAAATGAAGGAAGATGGTGAAGTGCATGAAAAAATTTAAGTAAAGAAGAATGATAATAGATAATCTTGGCATCACGGGCCTACACAAGACCATAAAAAAATGGATCATCTAAATAATAACCATGATCATAATCCAAAGTGTGAAGATCAATGAAACAAGTAGGGATGACTTTATTTTTTAAGGAATCATGATGAATGTATTGTTGATTCTTGGTCAAGACTACAGGAATATCATCACAAAGAGGCTTACGAGAGTAAGGTTGCAAAGAGGTGGGAAGTTGTGATATGAGATGAGGTGAAAGGTTAAAAGTATTTATCCTTATGCTAATCTCATTGGGATCATCATCATTGAAATGTAAGAGGTTAGGGTGAATGTTCCCAATGAGCTTGGGATGCCCATTATAACCTTGGGTTTAATTAATGGGAAAGTTGAGATGCTAGACTCACGTAATGGAGCACTAGGAAAAGGTTCAAAAGTAAGAATCTTAAAGACACCATGGTCTTGGAATTGTTATAAATTTCAAGGGTTTGTGTCACCCTAAATCCTATAAATTTCTCCATTGTGAGGTAATTTAATGCATTGGCAAGTATAAGAAGCAATTGCTCTCATACGATGAGTCCATGACATACCAAGCAAGATATTATAAGAAAGGGGAAAGTTAAAAATCATCACCTTCACATGGATGGTGACAAGTGGGATAGTAATGGGAATCCACACACAACATATAAGATTCATTTTCATTTTATCATATCCTTGGTAGGTGTTGCATGTAGACTTAAGTTATATTCTAAATAGCCAAGAGTCTTAATGAAGTTGAGAGAGGCAACATGAGTATTAGAACCATCATCAATTAATGCATGCTTAACTTGGATATTACCTATTTGGATACTAATGAATAAGGGAGAATCATCTGCATGAAGAAAAATCTCATTGGGAATCATATATTTTATAGGAAATCTTAAGGAAATAGAAGTGTTTACTTTTTCATCAACATTTATAGACATCTCTTTACATTATTGTAATATACTATCCTTAGATCTAGATAAGGTTGCTTCCCATCCTACCAAGGGAGGATGAGGGTCATTCATCTCAAATAATAGTTTCATAAGATAGTTTATATGATGTGGAGAAGTCCTCATAAGCTCAAGGAATGAGATTTGGGATGGGAGATTAGTGAGCTCTGCAATGGGATCATACTCATCATAACCCATAAGAATATTTTTAGATATAGGTGCATCATGATTAAGGAGGTCCTTGAAAATAGGAGACAAAGTACATTAGAATTTATGTTGATAGGAATAAGAAGGTTTAGAACAAGGGTTTAAATCATTTTATGATGATGAATTAGTTGATTCAAGTTGATTTTAAGAATTGGTAGAAGAAGTGTTAGTATAAATTTGATTACAATTAGTGTTGGAAGATGATGGAAGAGTGGTAGAAATAGAATGAGAGGTGTTATCCAAGGGAGAATAAGGACCATAAAAATTTACAATATCTTCTTTCCCTAACTCATTTAAATGATTTGGAGAGGAATCTTGGATAACACAATATGTTTGAGATGAAATAGGAGTTTAGATAGGTTAAGAATAGATAAAATCCTCCATTCTTCACATATTAATCAAGATAACCACATTCTCTTTAGAAGTGGGTTCAAAAAGACTTTCTACATTATTGGTGGAAGAGGTGGGCTTGTCTTGGTTGTCTTGAACATGTTGATGGTTGGGTAGAGGATCTTTGTAGATAGCTAAATGAGCATTAGCTTGATTCAAGGCTTGAGTTTTATCATTTGATTTATAGTCCTTGAAAGCAATCTCATAGGCTTGTTGATACCTTTAAATTATATAATCATGTTTGAAATTAGGACCAATAATAAAATCCATAGCTAAATTATGAAGTTGTCTACAGGTCTCATGAGAATGACCCCAACTAGTATGAAACCAAAAAAACTTATTAGGATCATACCAAGATTTTATAAGATAGGTATGGTCAAGTTATCTTTAAAGAGACCTAGTCAAACACTTGAAAAATTTAGCTAAGGATAGAGGTTTGTGAACATTAATGTTATTTGGTGATGATAAATGAGGATTGGTAAATTGTTGAGAATGGGGATATGTTTCTGAAGATGGGGTAGAAACAACAACTTAAACATTGTGAATGGTGTAATAAGAATCTGTGACACCATCATTGGTAACATTATGGTTTTTTCTCTTAAGGAAGAGATGAAGACCTACATAAGGTTTGGGTGGCTCAAAATAATGCATTAGGAAATCTTGGCATTTAGCTGGGTCAATAGCCTCCTCCAAGGTACATGAAGAAAGAGTGAAGACTCAATATTGTAATTTAGGAAAAAGAGAATTTGTAAAGAGATGAAAAATATTATCATCATCCATGTTATGTTCACATTTATTTAATAAAGTCTACCATATTTTAACAAAGGCTTGATCAGTTTCATTTTAAAGTTGTTCATAATTGATGAAGTGATATAAATTGTTTTTGGGGAGATTACAAGTTTGGAATTATTACACTAAAGCATTCACTAAATCCTCCAAACTAGTAATGGAATGAATTTTAAGTTGATTTTACCAATCTAAGGCATCACCCATGAGGGTTTTTTCTAGAAACTTGGTAGAAAAAAAGGTATTCAATTTGACCCAATCCTTATAAAAATTTCTAAATATTTTAAGATGAAGGGTAGGATCGGTTGATCCATTATAAGAAATTGTAGGTGTGATACCTCCTATATCAATGTTATTAATTTCAGTAGTAAGAGGTTCATTTTTACTAAATGAGGTTGAGGAATGAGATTACCTTGAGAATATTGAAGAGGAGGAGGGGGAACATTGTGGTTATGCATGCCCTAAGCCATTGCTTGAGGATGAGATTAAAGATAGAGAAGATGGCTTTGTATTCTCATCATTTGATTTATGTTATGATCTTGAAAGGTATTCATTTTATTGAGTTTGTAAAAATAGTTGATGTGTTTTATTATCATTACAAGAAGCATTAGGGTTGGTATTAGTGGTTTGGGTACCACTATTGGTGTTGATAGGAGCTTGAGAGGAGTTATGATAATGTGAGGCACTAGAGGAAAAATTTTCTTGTGTAGCAAAAGGTGGACAAGTGAAGGGTTGAGAAGAGGAAGCACTAGTAGCATGATTACCTTGGGTAGTAAATTAAGCACTAGTGTAAGGATTAAGGATAGTAGATCTTATAAGAGGCCCACTAAATATATAACCTACCATGTTAGTGGATATAGTAGGCACAAAAGTGTAATAATTTAGAGAAGAAGAGATCATAGTATGAGAAAGGGCCATAATCTAAAGAAGAGGCTAAGAATAAAATAAATTGGTACCCTAAAATCTGGTTGATAATGTAGGAGTAGGTGAATGAGTATCTTCAGATTGACCACTAACCATAATATTGTAAATGGTAGAGGGATATTTTCCTTGATGTTGAGGAAATTTAGAGATAAAGAAGAGATTTTTTTGGGTATACTATAATTTGGGTTGGTCTTCTAATGATAAGAGAGGATTATGCTATGAAGAGGTATTAGGAGGGGTCCCATAGTTCATTATGCAAGTGGAAATATGAACATTACTAACATCCAAGAGAGGAGCCTTACTTTGTCTATGGGAAACCCTATGAGGATTGGTAAAGTTCATCATGTTTTTTGACTACAACTCAGTGTAATTTTCAAATAGAAATTTCATGATGAAAGGAAAAGAAGAGAGATGAGAAGGCAAATAACTAGAAGATGATATAAATAGTACATGGTTGACTAGGTCGACCTAGTAACAAGGTCTACAAACTATACAAGGTTGACTAGGTCAATCCATCATAGTAAATAGATGATATATAAAGAGTGAAAAGAGTCTATAAATAGTACAAGGTTGATTGGATTGATCTTTTACAGTGAATAGAGGCTAGAAAAAGGTATAGGGTCGATTGGGTTGATCTAATACAATAGACAAATAAGATTAAAAAGCCTATAATAGATTGTGAATTTAAAGCAAGATAACTTTTAAAATTAATTTCAAAATTAAGAAATAAAGGGAAATAAATAATCAATTGTACCAGTGCTAGGTAATCTAATTAAGGTACACAACACAAAACCTTGCACCAACACTAACTAATGCAAGCTTTTGCAATGAAAAATACAACTGATCAAAGAGAAAGTAATCAACTTAGAAAGTAAAGAGATAACTAATTGGTCAACCTGAATGTTTATTAGATTATTAAGATATGATTTTAATTATAATGGGAAGTTGGTTGTAAACAAGGAACTAAAAATTAATCTAAGGATGGTTTTAGGTAGTTTGGGTTGAAAAGAGGTCTATAGTGGTAATGATACAGGCTTGGTATTGGGGTCTACCCCATCACATCACACACCATAATGATAAGGGTGTCGGGTGCTTATCTATAATGTACCATTAACCATGTTTTATACTTGACCAAAACAATAAGTTGGTTTCCCCCTTGGTGATGAAATTCAAGTAGGTTGGATTTGGGTAGACAATTATTAAAGTTCTTGTTTAGATTTTGTGATTTGGTTGTGTGTGCATAAAATATAAAATAATAAAACTAAATGGTTAATTAAAAACCACCTAATTAGACTATGTGATCTATTATAAGCATGTAAGGAACAAGAAAATAAAGTGTGAGCTAATTACTAGCATATAAGGTTAATTACAACTTTAAAACAAGGTACAATGTTGATACAGTCAACAATGTATGTATAAAATAAAAAATAGGGTCGACAGGGTCGATCCTATAATGTGGAAGCAAGGTTTGAAAATGAACAGGGTTGATAGAGTGGACCTAGTTATCTATATAAGACACAAAACATAGAACTGGGTCGATCTAGTTGACTATGTAGGGACAGTTTCAAAGACTACAAATTGTGAAAGGAAAGATTATAAAGAAAGATACAAAGAGATAGACAGGAACCTTAGTGGATCAAAGATGAAAAAAATGAAGATTGTTGTTTAATAACCTTGATATATGCTTGCAAATTTTGCTAACTGGGTTGATCAAACTTTGCAAAAGCTTGCTATTGAGAGCCTGAAATGTACAAGGTCAATTGGGTTGACCTAGTATGCTAAAATAAATTCCTAGAATTGTATAAGATTGAGTGGGTTGACATAGTAGTTTGGACTGGTAGTCTAGAAGTCTAAAAATTTGTAATGGGTTGATTGGGTTCATCTAGTAGACTGTTCCTAAAAAACTTACACATAAAAGTTAGAAATGGGTTGATAGAGTCAATCCAGTATGAAAAATATATGATAAAAATAATGAAATAAGTGAAAAAAAATATTTTAAGGATTAGTTCACATTGGTTTCACTAGAATGTATGCAATCATAAATGCATCATGTCTATAAATCAATCTTGGCTCAAAAAAGATAAAACATACCTACACTTCTAATTGGAAATACATTTGTTAAGTGGGAGCATGACTAATATGGGGATCCACTAGACCTAATTAGGGGATCACTTTTCACAATACACCATAGTAGAAAGGGTTAAAAAGCCTACAGTATAACACAATCTTGTAACAACCCTAAAAGAGGCATAGGTTTGATATTCAATTTATTCTAATAAATAAGAAAGTAAATCCAATCTAGTTCACACCAAACCTTGTAACACAAAGTGGGGGTTAGAAACAAAAAAAACTAAAATAAACATGCATAGAAGACATATACTCACATCAATGTATTCATAATTATCTATCTACTTTTAAAAAGGAAAAATAAAGTTAGGGATACTTACCTTTGAAGACGAACCTACTGAGCCTTAATCTCTCCCTTTGCCAAGGTGATTCGTAAGAGATTATTGTGGTACGTAAGGATAAAAAAGATAAATCATCTCTAGGATAAATAACCTATCAATGCATCTAAAATAATTATCTATAAGATATGATCCATATCTCTAAATAAAGTATGGAACCCTAAGCTTTATTACTCAAGTAGAATGGTCAATAAGTAGATGTTTGTTTGCACTTATTATTTTTCACTTCTATATATCAAATGGTTGGAAATGAACTTGTATATATAGATGGATCTTATCCTAAATCCTTTTGAAAAATGTTGGTTGTATAGGGTCAACCTAGTTGACCCTATATTTTTTGGGAGATAATTCACTAGGTCCCAAGCTAGGTCGGCCAAGGGCTAATAAGCTCAAAGAGTGAAAAATCCCCCAAACAATATAAGGTTGACCTAGTAAAACTAACTATTAAAAAGGGAATTAAGGTAATAAATGAGAATATAAAGTATAATAAAGGACTAAAATAGGTAGGCATGAGAAAAATAAGCTTAGGGTAAATGGTTTTAGAAGACAAGTGTGTAGATGGCAAGTGGAAAAAGGGAGAACAATCTTACGAAGCACCAATGGTCTGCCCACACCTTTCTCGAGGCACCCCTTAAGGCATACACTCAAAGAGATTGAGACTCTATGGGTTCCTACAAAATATAAAGTGTTATCGAGTGAAAAAAGTTTGAAAATATTATGTGTCTATAAAATCATGCCTCTAAATTAGGATAGGTAGCCTCTAGGTGTAGGAAAGTTCTACATCTATTTGTCCATGTCATATATAACATGTATGTCTTACATCCCACTCATGTATACTATGAAATTCATCTTCATAGTGAATTTTTATATATAATTTACCACATGTGATAATATCATAGATAAATCATGTAAACTAGCAAACATGTCATGCATATGTCCTAGTTTTTGATTATTTGATTATTTTCATTTTTTTGTATTTTAGATTTTTTTGAAGTTGAGTTATGAATTATGTGGAGATCAGAGGCCTAAAATGGCATCCAATGGATGTAAAAACTCATATGAAAACACTAGTGATAGATTATTGAACTTGGGGTATAGGATCTCATCAAATGCCCACATGTCATCATAATCATCATTGTACTTGTGTGTTGATTAACTTTACCTTTCATTTTGATTTTTATTGAGTATTATGCATATGCATTACATTTTTTTAGTTGTATATGAGGTATCATGAACTATCTTATGAGATAATGCCTTCTCATTTATATGTGAGTCATTTATCTTTTGGTGCCCATTGTTTCCATCATGTTGAATCTTGATTGTATTTCATTCTTAGAAGAATGCTATGTATTTAATTATAACGCAAATTTTAGCATGCATCTATTGTAACCATTGATTTATAAGTGTATCCCATTATTATTAACTAGGGTGCATCACAAATATAAATGTATCAACAACCTTAGGCCTGCAAGTGATCAATATAGTAATATATCCAATCAACCCCTCACAATGTATGTTATTTTATAATTCATATATGTTATGACCCAATTATTGTGAAAATAAAATGTTTCATGTGTTTATCCATTATTATCTGAATACCCTACTTGTAGTTACCCTAATGTATACCATAATAGTCAATATGTCATGTTTTTGGATGCTTTAATTCTCTGCATGCTCTATTTCTAGATTGGTTATTGTTAGAAACCACTACTAGTGGCATCTATGATATTTGAGAAATTGTGATAATATTTTCATCCTTAAAATTTTAAATATTTAATGTTAATGCCACACAAGTGTCTATATCATGTATTTTTATTCTATGATAACTATAAAATGAATTTACTTCATTGAGTTGAAAATTGACCTATATCTCTACGTAAATTCATAGGTAGAATTACAAATTGCATACCAAGTAAAATATTCAATATAATACTTGGTTTCACTTATGCACTAGGAATTTTTAATATGATACTTATTTTTATATGCATGGACTCTATATTGTTAACGAAATATGTCATAAATGTTTAGTGTGAACCTTTAATGTATTGTGCAATGTCATGTGCCTCTTGATTTTGTTATGTTGGATTTGATGAAGAATTACTTAAAGGGAACATTTATTATTGAATCATGTTGGCATGAAATGATATTAAAATAATTAGTTTTATTTGTATTCTTATTAGTATTTGGAAGATTTGTCTTTCCCTTATCCACTTTTGCATTACTTACTACCTTTGAATCATCTTTGTATTCTCCTAGACTAATTGTTATAAAATTTTGATGAGACAAATACTCATTTATGCTTTTTAGAATGTCATTATCACCATCATCACTATAATCTTATTCCATGCATATCTAATTTGGATAATCTGAGTTGAATAATAAGGGAAGATTTGGTATCTTCTCTTCTTGCATGTCTTTTATTATCTTTTGTTCATTTAGAGTTGTTTATTTTATTTGAGTCTTAATTAACTCCCCTATTTCATATGTATGTATCCTTTTCGGTTGTATAATTTATGATGGAGGTATTACATTGGATTAAAAATAGTAAAATTGTGGACTATATCCATTAATAGATTTTGATATTTTTTAATGTTTGAAAGGATAATTATATGTAGGACATGTAAACATATCTATTATGGATAAAATTTATACACTAGTGTAAAGTAGATGACACAACTTCCATTTCATGAGTCTGTGGTCTCCCAAAGAGAAGGTTATAATTCAAGTGATTAGGCATCACATGAAACATGTACATAGTGTCTTAGGGACTACTATGATATCCAAAGTAATTGATCATAACACTTGGAAAGGATCATTATGAAAGCCTCTATTGTTCTTATCTAATTTATAAATAAAGTCCACATTGACACCCAATGTTGTATAAATGTTATGTTGTATATATAAATTTTGGATCCATTATTGATTAAGACACATTGGAAACTATTTTACCCTAATTTGAATTAAAAAACCATAATAAGATGGAAATGATTTTAAAATGACTAATTTTGATTTGAAAAATATATAAAAATATACAAGCTAAATATAGTAATTAATGTAAAAAGGAGGTAAGAAGGATCTTACCTTTTTTTCTATATTGAAATGAGTTTTAATTATCTAAGTTCTATGTCTTTGGATTATACCACTGATCTATATATGATTTATCTTAGTTTGTTTTCTTCTGGTTGGTTCTAGTTGATCTAATCAATATTGACAGTCGATACTAATTGTAGTGGTCAAAACTAAACCTACATATAATAAGTGATTATTTTTTTGGGGTGATGCAATTGTATATGTAATGATTGTTTTTACCATCATTCACTTCCAAAATCATGTATATGCACTTATATATCCAATCCCTAGTTATACACAAACAATTTGATGTCAAATGGGGGAATGTCATGCAAAAGGTTTAACTTAGACTGAAATTGGTTAATCCTTATTGATAGACCAAGGGATACACTACATTGTTAATAATTTGAAGAGGGCCCAAACTTAATGTAGTTCTCTTGTAAAATAAGGAACCATCTTGGGGCCTAGATAAAAAGGTGAGGATAGTTCTACCTAAAAATATTTACATATTTATAGGTGGCACTTTTATAACTCAACTAATCCCATTGGACCAACACTTGTATTTCTTTATTTCATAAATTGACCTATGATGGGGTCCATTTGAACCATCTCTTCATCTTCCACCTAAATATTATTCAAATCCAAAATATGAGATAGATAAAAAACATACATTTTGAATGGAATAAAATAGCCATATGAAACACATCATGTATTCTAGCAAGAGGAGGAATAGTTAAGTGGTAGGCAACATGACTTAGATTTTACATTATGTTAAATGGACTAATAAAATGTGGATTTAGTTTATATTTATTTCAAAATTTAGTATAACATTTATGGGGTCTTAATCTACAAAATACCTTATCCAACACTTCAAATTTTATTAGTGATATCTTAAGATAAATATAGATTTCTTGCCTATTAGAGGTTGCTTTCAATGTTTGGTGAATAAAATTCATTTGCTGGTCATATTATTAAAAAGTATAAATACCTACGAATACATGATTTTCTAAATCACCCAAGCAAAGTGGAGTTATGAACTTTCACCCATATAAGGCTTCAAAAGGTTCCATTTTTATGACACAATGAAAGGTATTATTATATGCAAACTCAACCAAATGGAGATAATCTTTGCATTTAGATTGTTGGTCCATCACACATTATTAACATGTCTTCCACCACTTGATTTAGCCTTTAAGTTTAACCATCCATTTCTGGATGATAATTTGAACTAAAATTTAACTTTGATCCAAAAGTAGCCATCAAGGTCTACTAGAATCTAGAAGTGAACAACTTACTGCTATTTAATATAATCAATTTAGGAACACCATGAAGGTAGACAATTTCCTTAACAAAATTTTTGGTAAGAGTGGGGGAATCATCACTAATATTTCATAAAATAAAGTGATAAACCTTCATTATCCTTTAAATTAAAATCATAATCAAATCATGCCTACCCCATTATATAGGCAATCTTGATATAAAATCCATAGCGATTGATGTCCATTTCCTTCCCAGAATAACATGTGGGTACAACAAACTATTGGGATGGAAATCTTTAACCTTGTCTCATTGATATTAAAAACATTTTTCTACATAAGTATCCATAAATTTCTTTCATCCAGGGTAAAAATATAAGTTTTTAATTTCATGTGTCATTTTTTGTGACACTTGGATGAGAAAAATAAGGTGTACTATGCACTTTTTAGCACTTATTCCCTCATATTTTTAAATTAGGAACATATATTCTTCCTTGGTGCCTCAAAATTCCATCTAAGTCTAAGGAAAAATTAAAAACATTTTTTTTTTGTTTCATCAACAAAATCAACATAATTGTTTTTGCATTTAGTGTTAGTTAGTTGTTAATTTAAAACATAATTTATAAAATTTGACCTTAAAACAAAAATACAAGGTAAATTATTATACTAAGAACATCAATTAATATATTTTCCATACCTTTTACATAAGCAATATCAATATCAATATTGATGATATATTTTAGCCATGTCCACTACCTTACATTTAACTCCTCTTGAGTAAACATATGCAATATGTTGTGGTGGTCAAAATTTATCTTAAAATTCTTTCCAAGCAAGAAGTGTTTCCATTGCTTGAGTGCATAAACCATGAATTCAAGTTCAATATCATGAGTTAGGTAATTTTGATCATGAGTTTTGATTTTTTTTGGATTCATAGGCAACTACTTTTCCATCTTGGGTCAAAACAACACCATTTCCTACTTTACAAACATCAACCCAAATCTTAAAATTACCATTTGGATCTAGAATATCAAGGATAGGGGCTGAAGTTAACAAATCCTTCAACCTTTAAAAAACTGATTCACACTATGGAGTCTATTTTAAATTATTTCCCTTCTTTTGTTAAAAACATAATAGGGATAACCACTCTTGAGAAATCCTCTATGAACCTTTGGTAGTAACCAACTAGCCCCATGAAATAATGCCACACTTCATGCACATTTTTAGGAGCATGCCACTCACTAATAGCTAAATTTTTTTTAGGATCAATTGTGAGGCCTTGTTTTGAAATCACATGCCCTAAATAGTGGGGAAGAAAGAATATATAACAAACTTACCCTAGAACTTATGCTACTTTAGCCTTTGTAGGGCTAAGTGTAAGTGATGCTCACATTCCTATTCACTTTTAAATTAAACTAAAATATCATCAAGAAAAACCAACATAAAACAATAAAAAAAAATAATAAACACATTAATTAAGTTTATGAAGGAAAAAAGTTTGTTAGTTAGACCAGAAGGCATAAAAATGAACTCATAATGTCCATAACTTATTATAAAAGTTATTTTTATGTATGTCTTCATCTTTGATGTGGAGCTAGTGATACCCTAATCAAAGATCTATGTTAGAAAACATAGCTACATATTTCAATTGATAAAATAGATCATAATTATAAGAATTAGGTACTTATTATTTATGGTGACTTTATTCAACATGTAGTTATTAATGTAAAGCCTCAAGGTACCATCCTTATTCTTGACAAAGACAACTAGGGCTTCCCAAGGTGACACACTAGGCTTAATGAACCCAGTTTACATTAACTCTTATAATTATACTTTAAGTTATTGTAGATCTACCATGTTAATCCTACATGGGACCTTAGATGCATGTGCATATCCTGGTATAATATTGATGGAAAATTTTGGACTCTCTCTTAGGAGGAAAACATAGAAGCTCTTCAAGAACGACATCCTCAAATTATCTCAAGATAGAATATTCTTATAGATTAGGTTCATTTTCCTTTGGAATTTTAATCAATTGTACTAAATATAGTTTGTATCCTTTATGAACTATTTTTTTCAGGTGCAAGGTTAAAAAAATCCTTTTTTTTAGGGCTTTAAGACACCTTGTATTTCTCATCATGCATGTAATTTACATAACACATGAGGCTAATAAACTTATTCACATAATCCTAGACAATCATAGTTCGCTAATTTAATAGATGAAATTTTGTAATATTTTGTCTTTGATGTTTCCACTTAGGTGTTTTTTCTTAAACTACCTCTCAAAAGTATCCAAAGAAAGATCCATTGGGTCATAAACATTAAGGGCACTTAAGTGGTTCTACCACAAGGAAAAATCACCTACCAATTAGTAGATTTATAAATGAGACATAATATTAGAACCCATATTATGTAGAGTGAAAATTTTATATAGGGTTACTAACCATGCCTCTACAACTTCACCAAATTCCCCACTAGAATAGGTAGGAGGTTGGATTTTATTAAGTTCCTTATTGATAGGATCCATGACATCTTGATGTCATGGGTTGCCACCCCTTGGCTCATCCCTTTATTTATCTTCTTTCTCTCCTCATTCCTAAGTTTTTATTGAGTGGATTAAATTCTGGAAATAAGCTTCCATTTGGACTTAGATGTTATGAATTATAACCAAAATTTCATCTAGGATGACATAATCACTAGCTTGGTCATTGTTGGCATTATCACCAACATTGTTGCTACCATAAATGTTGTTATTACCATGGTTATTTCCATAATCATTACCATTTATACCATGGTTATCAAAAACATAACTTTCAACGTTTTTATTGCCTCTATTGGCTTGGGTTCTCACTATCCTAAGAAACACCAAAACATTTTCAGCCCAATAGTTACCTAGAGTCCTCTAGAGTATAAATAGGCTTTGATACCAAATGTCACAACTCCAAAAATTATCTTATATTTTTTTTGCATTTTTATATTTATGATACTAATTTACAACACAAATCCTTGCACATGTTCAACCAATACCATCACTTTACATGAAAGATATGATTGCCAAACTTTACTGTGATAACCATATGAAGGTTTATGTACTTCATGATTAATGTTAAGTTCCAACAAACATCTTATGGATATATAATTCCAATTATAGTTAACCACCTCAAATTTAAGAGAATTTTACATCTACAATATAATAAATACAATAATAAAACACTCAATAATAATATATTGTCCACATAATTTCAAAGTACATAACCTAAATATAATGTTTTAGTTGGTTTAATAAATACTTCTGGTGAAATAAAATAGTAAAACACTCTTTCCACATAATTTCAAAGTACATAACCTAAATATAATTTTTTAGTTGGTTTAATAAATACTTGTGGTGAAGGACATATAATATTACCTAAATCAATGTTTCATATATATACCTAGATATACCTCTTTAGTATGCCTCATTAATTATGTTTCATCACTATGAGAGATCTACTGATCAAAGTTACACCATACATTAAGCAAAAACTATCAAATAAAAGAGTGAGAGTAATTCATAGAATTATTTAAACATTATCAAGTTAACCATCAAGACTATAGTCTCCTTTGAATAGATTAACCCATATGATTATTTCACCAACCAAATTAGTCACATACTACACTTCTCACAAATTAATACTATACTAAAATAGTAATTCACACATGATTTATATTGCATTATTTTAAGAAATCAATCTTAAGAAATACTTAAAATTTATTATCTAATA
This sequence comes from Torreya grandis, assembly GCA_037957365.1. NCBI lineage: Eukaryota > Viridiplantae > Streptophyta > Pinopsida > Cupressales > Taxaceae > Torreya > Torreya grandis. The sequence goes on along the minus strand of JARHVA010004800.1, from coordinate 56,068 downwards.
ATTTAATTAACAATTACTCTTGATAGGATTAAGTATCTTATTCTATCAAAATAATTTATTGTCCCAATAAAGTACTATGGTTAATTTATTAAATAGTAAAAACATTATTCTATCCTCAATCTCTTTCTTAATTCATTCTTCATGAAATTTGATGTACCAAACAAGTCAAATTGTAAATCACATCACTCATTGTTTAAAATTTATAATCACACATTAAACTCTTATTGGAACATTTTAAACCTTTTTTATCTCAATAGTTCATAGAGACACAAAGTGGTCCACTCATGATTTATACTGATCATAGATTATGTTGGAGATAGTTACACATAAATCCCTCACTAACCAGTATAAATCTAAAATACAATCATATTTAATAAATAAGTTAAGTGGAAAATGAAGTTATTAAAAAACTCATTGTTTCCTACCCTTACAACATATCTTTTAAGATTAATTAAGTATTCAATTAAGAAACACTAATTCATTGCATAATATCCTCATTAACTCAAATACAAGATAATTAAAACCAAACACAAGTTATTTTACTAGACCAAAAAATTGTTTAACAATTCAACAAACATCTTACTACAATACCAATGTATTTAAAAATAATAAATTATTTACCAAACATCCATTTAAGGTTATTGACATGAAGTTCCCTTTGAGTCCTTAGTGGTCAAATATTTTCAACATACAAATTGATACTATCATTATTATACATTACCAAATGTTTAAAAGACAAAACTCATGATAACTTAAATCTTCATAGTCTAATGTGACAGACTCATGTAAGTTATGGTAAACATAGTTTACTTTCTACTTACTTACTAATTCTTTCAAAATTACATTAAAATAACCTTCATTGAAACTTAACACAAATAACTTCAAACCTTCAAAATCATACTATATATACTTCTTAAAACAAGTGACACAAAAATTATGGCCATAATCTAAAATATTACTAATCTTACTAACTTCAAAGTCAAGAAAGCACATCATCAAATGAGGAAATGGAATATGATCATAAATTAGAATTTGGAAACATAAAAACTTAACCTTACATAATAGGCCACATTTATTCTTATGATAGGATAGTATTAATTTATTACTAAGGTAAAGAAATTAAAGTATAATATCAAGAATTTAAGCAAGCAATGCTTAAGACTTTATATATGTCCAAACATTTTTTTAAAAAACAATTCCATTAGATAACTAATATTGTATTTCAATTTTATCATGTTCAAAAATTTAAACTCAACATACCCAAATAATCCAATTAAGTTATTTTTGAAATTCCACAATGCGACAAAATGTTCATACATAGATTTGTCTATGTCTACTTTATAAAATTATTTTGTCTTTGAAATAAATTTAAAAACTTGAAAAATAATTCTGAGTTCTCAATCAATAGGCATTCATGAGTTTTAATTCAAAATAATAGTCTACTTATTTATAATTTAAAATGCATCATTGTAATATATAAGAGATCTTACAGTCTTAGAATCAACACAAAATTAGTTAATTTAAATTACCTAGTTAAAACCTCACATAACCAATATGAGAAATCATTTAAGATTATTACTAATATTAACTCAATTAATTTTAAACTTAAATCTTTAAATATAGTGAATAATAATTTTAAAATTTCAAGAGAAGCTGAGAAATATTCATTTACATAGGCTACTTAAGAAATTGGTGACAAAATTAACCTATACAGTAAAGATCAAAAAACATGCTAAAAAATAATAAATATATCCTTACACCATCCTAATTGAATATTTATAATGACACTCCATAAAAATTTAACTCTACAATGATTAAATTCTTCATAACAAGTTACCAAGTAATAAACATATAACATATTCTTCATGAAAATATAGAACTATAAGGTGTTACAAACAACTAGTCTTAAGGATTTATCATGCAATGCCAACATAAGAATGAGAAACCTGAGTATGCATGTAAATTAATAATATTTATTCATACTTTAAAATTAAGAATTCAACTACATGGATTCCATTTTTTATATATGCTAAAATAAAGCCTAAAGGAATCAAATTTCATTCCTAATATACTAGGCCTAATACATAATGATGATTAAAAATAACCAATGAATATAACTTAACCAGCCAAGGCCAAATATACTGCAATGAATGAAACATACCACATCCTTAAAAATGTTTTCAACCTTTTTTATTGCTTGAGAAATTATTTAATGAATATATTAATTCATGTATACTCAAAAAGATGCTTTAAATGATCATTAAATGACTGACTTAGTGCAATTGTAGCTTCAACACAAGCTATAGTTACAACAAGATCATTATCATCTAACTATGCATGAAGCCTTTCATTTAAATAAAAATATAATTATATATAAAACATAGTTTTTATTAGTTCCTCCAAATGCCATTGACACAAGAATAATTCTTCCATAGTAAATTAATTAATTTTCCATAAAATATATCCCCATGAAGTAACCAAAAATTATGTGAAACCTAAACCCAACCATTCGGTAGTAACCCTACCCACCCCAACCATTAGTTTGGGGCTAGATTAGGTCACTAAACATAGGATTTATATTATAAACTTAAATGGGATAAAAATTAGTGATTTAGGGAGATCCAATAAAAAATATAGGTTTTCTCACAAGATAAAAATCACAAGAACCTATCCCCCCCCCTCCCCCACCAAAAAATAAAAATAAAAAAAATAAAGAAAAACATTTACAAACAAGTTTCCAACCGATACCCTTGTTGGAGAACATAATGCTAAATAAATGAAACATTTTTTTTGAAAAAATAATAAATTAAATGAAACATTTTTTTAAATTCAAAAAACATCAAATTAACTACATAAACACACTATCAAATAATAAGATGCATTCAAGGAAACCAACCAACTAGGTTTTCCCAACAAGTAATCACATTATTCATTCAGGCAATATTCATTTCCCTCTAACTCAATATAGAAACTATGTGCCTAAAAATAGTTATAGGGTTATGGGGAGGTTATATGGAGGGAAAAAATACTTTCTACAAATTATCCATCCTCCTTTGGATTCCAAAAATAATCACATTTGAACTTTACAAGGAAAAGAACCAAATAAAAAAATTGTAAAAATAATGAAATGCTCACTATTGCCTTCTTTTTTTTCCTTTATTCTCTTTTTTCCACACTTTTATATTCTTTACCATAGAATTATGTCCTCTCCACAATCAACCATGTCATTATTAACTTCTTTCATCCCACTACATTCTCATAAATGAAACTCGAATAATGGTGGTCAGACTTTCTCCATGTTTCTCATGGATACTGAAATAAATCATAAAGTCATCCTTATTTCTCTCTAATTTTATATCCAATAAGAAAATAAAACAAAAATAATTAAAAATTGTTTAAAATAACCATGAAACAATAAAAAACCTTAATCAAATGATCAAGTCATTTGACCATGGCAAATGTCAAAACAACATCATGATGTTACTAAGGTCTCAACAAAATGACCTTTATGAATGTTCCAAAAACTTTTAACAATGATAACCTTAATCAAGGTTATTAAAAATAAGACTTAATAAATGATTTCAAAACAATCATAAAACTAGATCCCAAGATCCTTCCATGTTTCTTAAGTCAACTAACACAATTAACTTCATAATCATTAATTTTAACAACAAAATCGAACATATACATGATTCAAAACTTGGGTCCTTATATATTCATCAAACTAAGATAAAATAAAGATATCATGTATTCATGGAATGAATTATTCCAAGTTATAATCATTTAAATGCTTATAAAATTTATCAAATCCAACAAATAAGTTCTTATGATGTGCTTCATCTAGCTTGAACTAGAAAATAATGCAATTATCAATAGCAATAAGTACATCCAAGACAACAAGGCACAATTGGTTATAATCCAATGAAAATATTCATAAATAAAAAATATATACACACACAAAATTAAACATTCACAATAAAAGGAAACATGGAACATATGGCAGGCTTAATGGATCTCTCATTTTTACCTCTTTTCTCATATACCCATATGAAACTACTACAACGATCAAATGGCATATTCCAGGCCTAAAATTAGCTCAAGTCACATGGATAATACCTATAGTAATCAAAGGACATCAATATTACCAATTTGAAAATAACTATAATTTATATAAAATATTAAAAAGATACAATTGTATGCATATATAATTGAAATATCAATATGCATAAAATAAACATTAATCAGAATAAATACCAAATGTCTCAATAGTACAAAAATGTCTCACAAGGAAGTAAAAAAACACATTATTTGGTAGGATATGACAAAATCCCAATATATTCCCCCATTTTTATGTGTGGGATGTGACTATCGAATCGATCATATTGAAAGCTAGATGTTATTACATAGTTCAATGATTTGGAAAAATTTATGAATTTATTTGAGTTAGTTATTTGAAATGTTAATTATATGGATTTGTATCATTATATTCATGAATTAATCACAATGAAGGTATAGAGAGATAATATATATGAATAAAATGTCCCAATGGATAATATATAATAATTATCTAAGGTGGTGACATTTATCTAGAGTCAAATGTTTCCCCCTTTTGATAAATCAGGTCAATATTTTTATATAAAAATACTATTAACAAATTTTTGGTGTATTATTGATTGTCATTAATAGTATTAGAAATTTTACTAGAAAATATAACATAATTTTTGTGTCCCAATGCAATTAAAAGGGAGTATTTCAATTCATGATGTTCTAGATACTACACATAAAAGGTTTGCAACTATTAACTTGGAAATTAAATGTGGTGTAATGAATAATTGAAAAGTAAAACCATACAAATAGGTGGAGTTTTAGAATTTGTAATTTATTTTCACATTTTTGATAGATGTTTTTATATTTGAGTCACTATGATGTTGAGTGGTTGAGTTGAGCTACATCACTATTTTAAGCATTTTCAGACTGTGTTATAGGCATAATAGCTTGAGGACTTGATCTTATTTTTCAATTTTGATTTTTTATTTGAATTTTTTTATTTTTGGTATTTTAAGTTAGTTTATAGGAATTTTATAAAAATTTTATACTAACCCATGGAGGTTAATACCATCAGGTGTTTGACAGAGCCATCCTTTATTCCAACATTACTAATCAACAATATTATTTAGTTATGATAATAATGCCCAATGATAGTGACTATACTTGGTTAGATATGACATTATATTTTTTATTTATTTTAATTATTATTTTGTGTATTTATTAATATTTATTAGATGTTATTTGGTATTTTTTTTCATTTGTGTGTGTTTGTATAAAGACTTACATGCCAGAGAGTCTTGGCATGGTCATCATATGGAAACTATGATTGATTTTGGTTTAGATAATGTCAATTATAAAATTATTGATAGAAAGAGTCTTGGACATGTGTTTCATTTAGGAAAAATCCCATATGATATAAATCTTATGACCACCTTAGTTGAAATATAGAATCCTGATGCATGTATATTTTTTCTCCCTACAGGGGAGATGTCTATGATGTTAGAGGATGTATGGTAGATATTAAATTTGCCTATTATTGATAGGTAGGCTAACATGTGGGTCAAATTAGGGTAGGTAAATTATATTAATGTGTATAAATATATGAATATACATGCTCGTGGTAATAAATATAGAGTGCATGATTCTATTATATTACTTGAGGAGATTGTTACTTCATATGGTCTAGAATTTAGAAAATTTATATGTTATTTTATCGATTTATTTATTGCTAATGATGGTAGTGTTGTGGCCATATCCTATCATATTTAAGATTTTGTGAATGTTATGATATATTCTTGGGGATGAACCATGGTGGCCCACTTATACAATGATTTATATAGGTTCCCCTTATAGGGCCATAATAGAGGCCTTGGTGAAATAACTTTCCTACATGATTGGTCATATGAACATATTACTATGATTCAATGGATTAGAGTGAATCATGGTGGTTAGATCATCCCTATATTTATTCAAATCAATGAGTGGTAGATAGGCATCAGGATTTTACAATGATGGAGTATCATGTGATCTTTGATAGGCTCATACTTGTTAGTGTATATGGAAGATGTATAGAGGCTATGGTAGGTGGCCTAATGATGTGATGAATTTCTTAAAACATATTCATGTTAATGTATGGATCCATGATAGGTCTCTTGGTGTTGTGGATAGGTTTTATTTTGAGAGGGTTACATGGATTTTTGGTATCTAATAGGTTGTGCCTCCCATGTCATACCCCTAGAAACAAATGATGAGATCAATTAGTTGTGTAAGTGATAGGCTAGGGCTAAATGGTATATATATAGTGCCTTTAATTATAGGGGATGTGGATATTCCACTTATGGTTATATATATGGATGATGTGGGGTGTACTGCATTGTATACTCAATGGTGGATAGGTGTGAGATGGCCTATCTTCTTTCCAATTTTGGCAGATCTAGTTTACATTCCTCTAAATAAGGGAGGAGATGGAGGAGGTGAAGGAGATGGTAATGTTATTCCATATCTAGCTCTTATTGATGATATAGCTACATGTGAGTATATATGTATACTTGTGAACTTTTTATTGAGTTTTTACTTCTTACTCAAGAGTTAATAATAGCTTGTATACTTGCCATGTTTGTGATATAGATGATGAGTAATGGGATACAATGGTAGACGTATTTATTTGGAATTTGACATGAGATATTACTTTTAAAATATTCATAACAAATTTTATCGATATGGTATACCATATTACGGGTGTATATGCACCCAATTTTGACTCTATTGCCATTTCTACCACTACTTTTACTATAGTTTCTAATGAGCTAGTTAATCTACAAGAAAAACTAAATATACAATGAATGGCCATTTATAAGAGATATTTATCAAGGGATATGATAGTTTTCTATATTGATCTATAAATAGAGCACAAAAAATATGGTGGTGTTATGAGTTTTGTGGGAGTGTGTGAGACACTATAGTTTTTTATCCTAAGGGTATAGAGGAGATGATGGAGCTTATACCTCTAGAGACAATAGGCATAGTGATAGTGATGATTCATAAACATTGGGTGATGTTGCTTTGATTATTGATTGACTCTCATTATATTGTAAACATTTATCTTGATTACATATGATGAGTTTTACTATTATTGTCTTATATGATTTTTAACTTTCACATACTACTTGTGTTTATTTGATATCTATAGTTTTTTAAAATGTGATGGTTGATTTGATATCATGTTATTTGAATTTGTATATATGTATTGTTTTGGATTAGATGTGGTTGGTAAAGTAGTTTTGTATTACATAAGATTAATCAATATTACTCTATGTTATCCTTGACACTCAAAATTTATTTCCCCACCCACTAGGTATTAAAAAGTTATTGTAATCGCATGATACCAATTATTGATATTTTTATGGAATAAAAAGAATGAATTTATTTTTTTGACATTATTGTGATATACTATTGACGTGAACTTTTCTTTGGTATGTATATTCTTGATTCAATCTTAGTATCCATAATTGTTTGCAAAAAGATGTAAATGTGGCTACATTATATTGTGCCTTATCATTTTTAACTTTTCCTTCCCTAGGTTATTTTATAGTTATAGATCAAATGACCATTGGTTAAATAATGAGAACATCCTAGGATAGATCAATGATACAAAAATGTGAATTAAAATAAGATGTTCTCCTATAAACACAATTCAAAAAAAAATGTACAATTGGCTCCTTTGTAGGAATGCCTTGAGATATCTTAGTCTTTGTTGAATAAGTAATAAAATAAGATGGAGAATGGGATCTTGATGAATGAATCTCAAATTTTACAAATGCAAGAACACATCTATCTATAATTTGTGTAATATTTTCTCATAATGCATAAAAATAATTATCCCTATGTCTATTAATACCATGATAAATGCAAAATGGTTTGAATGTTATTTTCTTGAGATGATGAGGGGGTGATAATAGTTAGAAGGCAAAGTGATTATATTATTATCCAATAATTTATGTATAATATCATGTGGTTGATCCTTGAAACTATCAAATCCGTGTGTTTTCCACTTATTTTAAGTATGTTTATTCACTTTATGTACTACTTTGTAAATTTATTCTTTCCTTTTATTCAAGAACTTGACTTGACTTGATTATAATATTTTCCTTAAGAGGTGGAATATTTTCCTTAGATTCCTTGTGTGGAATTTCTTATTGTAGATTAATGTATTCATGTGCCTTATTTGGATTGGTATTAGGTATCAATTCCTATTATAGTGTAATATTATTATAACAAAGATCTTGAAATAAATCAAAAGTATCATAAAGCAACTTTACCTTAAGAGGATAAATGAGGTCTCTAAAAAATATGTATTGTGTCTCTAAATCTATTGGTTGATATATCAATTACTTCATATAAGTATTGAATCATAAAATGTAAGAAAAACTAGCTCTATTTTTTTCATAATGAAGAGAAGGTAGACATTCATATGTAACTCTTGGTCCATTATTTACTATGTATTGCATTAAAAATGTCTCTTTTAACTCAATATAGGAGTATAATGACCCATTAGGAAAAGAGTGAAAATAATCCAAAGTTTTTCCAGTTAAATTTTTTGGAAACATTTTCTAGTAAAATCTAACTACCATCATATATTTCCATAGAATCCCTAAAGTATTTGAGATGTATATAAGTATCACTAATTACATAAAACATATGAATAATAAACATGAATATGTTTTAGGGTAATGTTACATCTAGAATATTTTACACAATTGGGTTTCCATATATAAAATTAGAGTCAACTAAAGTATGGTATGCTTTACTTTCTAAGGTTAGGTGATGCATTTTATGTTTCATGGCACCCACAACATGAATTAAGGATATAAATTCTAGTGAATGCATGTTAAGGTCCTTAAGAGGTTAATTTAATGGTTGAATATTGTTATTGTAAGTCTCCATAGGTACCCTATTATGAATGGGTGAAGGAGGTATATGAAAAAATGTATACCTAGGCATAGGTTGAGAAAACTGACCACACTCATGTGCAACATCAAATTCCAAATATTTGAATTTTAAAGATGTTTCATTTCATATTATTACATTTCCATCACATTTTGTTTTAATAAAAGGCTCATTTGGAGAGATATTCTGACATTTTAGATAAGATAAAGAATCATTACATATGTTTGTATCATTTAGTATTTCCAAAAAGAGGGGATTTCTCTTTATTTTTCTATTTCTAAAGATAGAGAAGTAAATTCATTTTTTATACATTAATTTTTCATATCTAGAGAGAGAATTAATTTCACACTCATATTTCACTTCTAGAGAAGAGTTTCACATTTTTCACATTATTTTTCCATTTCTAGAGAGAGGATTTTCACATTCTTCACATTATTTTTCCATTTATAGAGAGATAAGAGTTTTGAATTCTTCAAATTATTTTTAATTTATATGAAGGGCCCATGCCTTTGTGTTTTATAATGACTAATGAGATGAAATGTTGCTGAAAATTTTAGAGATAAAGGGGAGTATTAAAAAGAGAATCTCTACTTTTTAACTAATAAGGTATGATAGGAACATGCATGTGATTATTATTATTATTATTATTATTATTATTATTATTATTGTTATTGTTATTGTTATTGTTATTATTATTATTATTATTATTATTATTATTATTATTATTATTCTCATCTTGTTAAAGTGTAGGATTTAAATAAGAATGCAAACAAGGAGGATCTTATATTTCACCATTATTGTATTCATTTTCTTCCTCACTATAGTCTCAACTATCTTACCAATCATATTGATATTAATGTGTTGGAGCATTGCCAATGATGTCAAGGAGGTTTCAAAGTGAGTGGATGTAGTGCCTTGATAGTCTAAGTGACAATGACAAAGTGTGAAGTTTGCTTTTTTTATTATGATTGAAGTAGGCTGGGTTGATCTTCAATTTTGACATGTTTAGAGAAGATTAGGGATGAGTCTAAAGTATTGAGCATGTGCAAGGGGTCCTATCATAGGTAAATAGTGGTTAGAATGCTTGTGTGAATGAGTGGTACTCATCCGTTTCTTCATTATTTTCATCTAGACATCTTGGGTCTAGTGGAAGAAAATTTGAGTAAGCAGTTTGCTAATGTCACCATTGCCATGTATGGATGAGTCTAGGGAAGTTGGTCATATGGTTATGATCACATTAGTCCTTAGTTTTTATGCACTAGATTTAAAGTCATGTATAAAAACATGATCAAAGATATGAGGGTGAAAATTTGGATACTCAGATAAAATTCACTAAGTTCCCATACTTAGCCAAATTTGCAAAGAGGTTCAAGTAGAGCTAAGTAAGCATGTTGATGAGGTCAACATTTGCACACATGGAGGTATTACGACAAAATGATCATATGGGTTTGTTAATTTTTGTGCCTAATTTCTATGTGATAATTATAAAATCATGTAGATAAGCATGATAAAATATATGAATATACAAATTTGGGCTCTCATGTAGTTTGATTGTGTTTTCCCATACTTAGCCAAATTTGCATATGACAAGAAAAGTTGAGTAGACATTTTAATGATGTTATATTTCACACATGTGGTAGTCTCAAAATAATTTGATCATATGGTTTTGTTTATTTTTTATCCTAGTTGATATGTGATAAATTTCAGATAATGCAATGAACTGCATCAAAATATATACATGAGTAAAGTTGTCCTTCCAAGTAGTTTTTGACTTAGTTGGCTCTGTGGTATAAAAATTTGAGTGAGCAAATTAATGGTATTATATCTCACATGAGTGAGGCTTCCAAGAGTAGTTTTTTATATGTATGGATTATCTTATATGGAGATATCATATGGTCCAAATTTGAGATCATTCGTCAAAGTGAAAAAAAATATATAAAGGTCTAAAGTTGGCTTCTCAGATAGATTGCAATGGTCCTTATACTTAGTCAAATATGCAAGAAGTAAAGTTAGAGAAATTCTCAAGGAGACATATGGAGTGAATTTGATCCAAGATGTCAAGAATAAATGAGATGTAAATAATTATAGATGTTTAAAAATTGGGCAAATGTAAAGGATAGAGATCAATGGTGAGTACATGATCGTATATTTGAAGATCTATAGCGTGTGTTAAGTTAAAATGGTCAACCTGTTCGATGTTTAACAACCCAAATTGAAGTTAAATATCAAGAATATTCTAACGAGATCAATAAATAATGATTTTAAAAGATGAGTGAGAATATTGAGATAAAGGCAAGTGGTCAAGGTTTAACTGTGACCGTTGGAATGCAAATGTTTGAATTTTGCAAAGGGAAAAAACTAGTCTATAGAATTTGGTCTATAAATTTTGATCCAAAATGATCTTTTTAGTGACGTAAAAATAAAAGATGAAGAGGAATACATGGTGCATCCATTGAACCTAGTTTGAATTTCTAAGTGTTTTTATAGTCAATTTTTATGAGTTCTAAATTTGACTATGTTTTTGACTATTTTCTGTAAATGACCCAAGAAGGTTCTTCGAGCTTGTTTTGATGTTGTTTCAATGTCTAATGATGAATTAGATATTGAGGAGTGTTGTGTAATTAATAAGAATAATATATATAGTGTTTTCAAGTTTTTATAATCCATATTATATATGAATAGAGGCTTGGAATTTGACTATGTGTTCATTCATGATGTTCCTATGCACCAAGTAAGTGTTTGAGTTATTTGAGCATACACAAAGGTGAGAAAAGATGTTTGTGATAATTTGAGGATATAAAAAGGGACATAAGGAGTGGAAACATGTATCTAAAAGTGGTCATGTGCTATTTTTTTTCTTTATGAAGTGTTAATGGGTGAATAAACCTCCTTAATACCTTTAAGACCTACAAGGACATTATTAAAAGGTGTAACTACTTAAGGGTGACCCATAGATGCTATGGCCAACCTATGTGAGGGTGTAACTAATCCATTTCTTGATATGATATAGTAATTAATGGTTAAGTCAAGTGTTATGGCCAAACAAGGAACTGATATTCATGTTTGATATACATATATATATATATATATATATATATATATATATATATATATATATATATAGTGAAACTAAATGAGATGATTTCTAGACTTTGGAGAGTCTTGTGAATGGGTGATGTGAGCCTTGAAGCAAAGAGCTGGAGAGTGAAGGAAAGTAGAGAAGAGAATGAGTGTTCATAGATATTGGGTTGATGAGTAGAGAAGATAGAGGACTATCTGAATGACCTAGAGGTCATGTTTTTGATGACAAAATAGTGTTCTTATAGGTTGAGCATGAGTGAAGAGGTTAAAAGTGATCCAAAAGGATGTTTTGGATGTCTTGAGAATGAGAAAAGGATAGATGGTGTCTATGAGAGCTTGGTGGCTAGTTTGAGAGACTGATCAGAGTGTGTATAGTGTGTATGACCATCTAGTCATGTTGTTAATATGGTGATAGAGTTGTTACTATGAAGGTAAAGGGTGATAATCAGAGTTCCATCATTAGGTGTTGAAGACATCAATTTAAAGGTGGAGTTGTTCATAGGTGTTGTTGTGGACACTCAACATCTAATGGGGTTGTTTTCTCCTTACAAGGTGAAACTTGTTAAAAGTCTATTTGTTGTGGGTACTTAGCTAGATAGGTGTAGTAGCTCTTTGTAAAATTTTAGTCTTACTAAAATTAGGAATGGTAGTTCCTTGATCAGTTACTTATTGGTTTAAATTGGTTCTTGTTTTATAAGATAGTAGTCCAATTTTAGGTTCTAGTGGGTTTTCTCCCCCCAAGAGGGTTTTCCATGTATGTCATGTGTTATGTGCTTGATCTTTTAGTGTTTTTCTTATTAATTATTGTGAATGTTTAGTATGCTTCATGAATGTATGTATTGATTGATTAAGAGTTAGAAAGAGTTAGAAATTGAATTGGAATATTTAACCTCACTAACTCAACCCCCGCTCTTAGTGATTTTAATTATAACAATTGGTATAGGACTCATTCTATTGGTAGAGGCTTGAAATATTGAAGGTGATCCAATGTACAATATGGCTAGTCAGAATGTGTAAGGAGGTTTCTCTACTAAGCAAGCACTAATGTTCAATGGATCCAATTATGCTTTTTGGAGTGAAATAATGAGGACATAAATTATGTCCATAGGTTTTGATGTATGGAAATTTATTATGGATGGTTATGTTGTTCTTACTACTCCTCCATCTAGTGATATAAATAAGAAGATATTTGAGAATAATTCTAAGGCAATGAATGCCATTACTTGTGGTCTTATAGAGACTAATTTGACCAAGGTAAGGCATTATAAATATGTTAAAGAGACATGGTAAAAATTGTATATCATTCATGAAGGAGATTCAAAGGTTAAGCTTGCTAAGTTATAGACTCACATAAGGCAAATTGAAAGTCTAAAGATGAAGGAAGAAGACTTTGTGGCATCCTTTCTATAGAGAGTTGATGAGATTGTGAAAATCATTAGAGGTCTTGGAGAGAACCTTGAAGAGGCTACTATAGTTCAAAAGGTATTAAGGTTTGTTGAGTGTGGAGCCCTTTAGGGCTATCACATGACCATTTTCATGCACTTTGGGGGTTTATAGAGATCCAATAATGTAGGGAGTGCATTTTTACTCCACTCCTCATGTAGAGAATGTTATTAAATGTTCATTTAATAATTTTCATGCATACTTCCATGTTTTTTGGAAGTGGGATTGATTTCCTTGTTATATGGAATTAATTATTTATTTAACATTTTTGTAATGCATTATGAGAAAATTATTAAATGATGTATTTAATAATTTTCATGATGCATTAGGAGAATTTATTAAATGATTTATTTACTTATTTATATGATGCATTAGGGGGAGAAAAAACTATTAAATGGTGCTTTTAATAATTCCTTGATGTATTATGGAAGTGTGTTGGACTTCCACATGGGAAGTTGTGAAATTTGGTGGAGAATGGCATGTTCCTCTTGGAAGGGCCTTTTGCTATGCATTGGAAGGTGTAAACTTGATGTGTCACCTTGTGGATAAGGTCTCCTTAGATGAGGATGGTGAGTTTCTCCTTGGGAGGATTATTTATACATCATTTCTTACTTTTACAGGGTGTGGAGTGACCTTTTATAGGTTGTTGATGTTTATTATTTGCAAGTGTGATTTTTTGAAAGAGAGTTATAAAGTGTAGGTGTTTTGAAAAGTGCAAGTGTTAATTTATATGGTGTGGTATAACATATTTTGAGATACAATATTGTGTAGGTGCAAGTGAAAGTGTAACTATTTGTGCAACATTTTCTATAAGAGATTTTTTCTATCTATGTGAGAGTTCATTGTAATCTTGTTTTATATTATTGATTTATTTGAGGAATTTCTTGGTGGATGTAGCCCACATTGGGTGAACCATGTTATATCTAAGTTATATGTGATTACTAATTTTATTATTCTCTATTTATGCTTTCATTTATCTGTGGTTTGAAGGAATTATTTCTACATGATTAAATCTAGTTTTTACACATTTGAAATCTATTTTTGTGATTTTATGGTGGTTAAGAAATCTGATTTATATTCACTTAATTCTTAACAACTGGTATCAAAGCTTTGGTGGTGTTTCAGCTAAAGTGGTGAATCAAAAGAAAGGTTATTAGCTTGAGTGGGAGTTATGGGAGAATAAACTAGATTTAGAGTTGAGAAATTTGATCATAAGAATTTTGGTTTGTGGAAAATGTAGATGGAGGATTAATTGTATCAGAAAGAATTTCAACTCCCCTTCGAGGGGAAAGGAGGACAACCTATAAGTATGAGTGATTTAGATTGGACATTGCTTGATAAGAAGACATTAGGAGTCATTTTATTATGCCTTGCATCTTCTGTTGCATTTAACATTGTAGATCAAACATCTATAAAGGATCTCATGGATAAGCTTGGAAAGTTGTATGAGAAATCCTCAGCTTCAAATAAAAAATTTCTTATGAAAAGATTGTTTAACATGAAAATGTCTAAGAATGGTTCTATTTCTAATCATTTAAATGATTTTAATATGGTTGTAAGTATACTCACTTCAGTTGGAATTAAGTTTGATGATGAAGTTAGATATTTGCTAATTTTATGTTCTTTGCCAGATAGTTGGGATAGTTTGGTTATGGTTGTGAGTAATGCAGTCCCTACCAAGGGAAGCTTGAATTTTGAGGATGTTGTAGTTGTGATTCTTAGCAAGGAGATGTGAAATAAAAGCACTAGTGAATCATCTTTAGGTAATGATTTGTCTATTGATAATAGAGGAAGGCAGAAGGAAAAGATCAAAGACAACCATGGAAAGTCAAAAGCTAGATCTAAATCAAGATCTAAAGCTAAGATGATATGCTAGCATTTTGGGATGAGTGGACACTCAAAGAAGGATTGTTGGTCACTTCAGGACAAGAAGTGCAACAAGGAGGAAATGAATGAGGTAATTGTGACATCAAGTAAAACTAGTCAAGATGCCTTAATTATTCCTTTGGATATTTTTTTTGAGTCTTGGGTATTAGATTCAGGGGCTTCTATTCATATCACCCCACATAGGCATTATTTTTTTGATTATGTTCAGGAGAATATAGGACATTTATATCTTGGTGATGATGAACCATGTGAGATAGTAGGGAAAGGTTCTATTCAGGTGAAAATGTAGAATGGGAACTTGTGGTTACTTAGGGGTGTCAAACATGTGCCTATGTTGAGATAAAATTTGGTTTCAATGGGGCAATTAGGTAGTGAAGGATGTTTAGTTATGTTTACTATAGATTCTTGGAAAGTTACCAAAGGATCTCTTATGGTCTTGAGAGGTAAGAAAGTTGATACTTTATATTTGACTAGTAGTATTGATTCTTGTGATTTAGTTGCTACAAATGGAGATGTAACTACGTGGCACTATAGGCTTGGTCATATGAGCCATAAGGTCATGGATATCTTAAAAGATAAGTTTCCTAGATTGAAAGATCCAGATCTAGAATTATGTGAGGATTGTGTGTATGGGAAATAAAAGCAGGTTAAGTTCCTAAAATTTCAACCCACAAAGAAAGAACACAAGTTAGAGTTGGTACATTTAGATGTATGGGGACTAGCTCAGGTATATTTTATGGGTATTTCCAATTGTTATGTCACTTTTATTGATGATACAACTAGGAAAGTTTGGGTTTATTGTATTAAAAATAAATATGATGTATTTGACACTTTTAAGAAGTGGAAAGCCTTGGTTAAGATTGAAATAGGTCTCAAATTGAAACGTCTCATATCAGATAATGGAGGTGAGTATTGAAGTAATGATTTATTTGATTATTATTCTAACAATGGAATTCATAGGCAAAGAATGGTTCTAGGAACTCCACAGTAGAATGGGGTGTCTAGAAGGATGAATAGAATAATAATGGAATGTGTTAGGAGCATGAGGTTACATGTAGGGTTTACTTTATAGTTTTGGGTAGAATTAGTTAGCACGATGTTATATCTGATTAATAGAGGACCTTCTATGACTTTGGATGGAGGCATTCCTGAACAATCTTGGTCTGGTAAGAATGTTAATTATTATTTTCTTAGATTATTTGGATGTGAGGCTTTTGTCCTCATCAATAAAGAGAATAAAACCAAGTTAGAGGCTAAATCAGAGAAATGCACCTTTGTTGGATACGATAAGCATGACTTTGGTTTATATTTATGGAGCATTAAAGATAATAAAATATTTCAATCTAGAGATGTAGTCTTTAATGAAAAATTCATGTATAAGGATCAGTTACAAGAATAGGAATAAGAATAGAAAGAGTACATAGTATTGGATGACATTGTAGATGGCAAAGTATCTAATTAATTAGTTCAAGAATATTCTACACAAGGACCCCAAACTCCTATGGTAATAAGATCTTGTAGGGTAAGAAAATAACTTGAAATTTTTTCTCCGTCTTTGAATTATATGTTACTCATTGACAATAGAGAACCAGAGTATTATTAGGAAGCAATGCAGGTTGATGTCAAGTTGAAATAGGAATAAGCCATGGATGATGAACATAGATCTCTCATGGAGAACCAAACATGGAATTTGGTAAGGCTACCCAAGGGAAAGAGTGCATTACCAAATAGGTGGATCTTCAGAATAAAAGAAAAGCATCAAGGGAGAAAAAGGTATAAGGCTAGGATCAAGGGGTTTCTACAAAAATTAGGAATTGATTTTGATGAGATTTTCTTTCTTGTTATAAAAATGACTTATATTAGGATTGTTCTTGGTTTAGTTGTAGTTGAGGATTTACACTTAGAATAGTTAGATGTGAAAACTACTTTTATTCATGGTGATTTGGATGAAGAATTGTTTATGAAGCAACCACAGGGATATGAGGTCAAAGGGAAGGAGAACTATGTGTGTAGATTAAAGAAGAGCTTGTGTGGCCTTAAACAAGCTCCACAATAATGGTATAATAAATTTGATTCTTTTATGTTAGAATACAAATAACAAAGGTTTAATTTTGACCATTGTGTGTACATTAAACATTTTAAAATGATAGTTCCTTTATTATTTTATGCTTTTATGTGGATGACATGTTAGTTGCAAGAAACAACATAAAAAATATTCATATGCTCAAGAAACAACTTAGTGATACCTTTGCTATGAAGGATTTGAGTGATACAAAGCAAATCCTTGGTATGAGGATTACTCATGATAGGAAGGAAAGGAAGCTAGTTTTATCCCAATCAGAGTACATGAAGAAAGTCTTGGAAAGATTTAGTATGTTGGATGCTAAATCTTTTGATACTCCTTTGGCAAGCCACTTTAAATTATCAAAGGAGTAGTGTTCCAAGATGGAAGCTAAAAATCTTAAGATGTCCAAGGTACCTTATTCTTCAGTAGTTGGTAGCTTGATGTATGTCATGGTTTGTACTAGGTCAGATATTTCCCATGTAGTGGGAGTTGTGAGTAGGTATATGAGTGAACCAGGTTATGAGCATTGGAAGGTAGTTAAATGGATTCTTTGGTATTTGAGAGGAACCATTGATGTCACATTATGTTATGGTGGATAAGATACCACTTTGCATGGTTATGTGGACTTGGATATGGTATGGGATATTAATAGTAGGAGGAGTATGATAGAATATATTTACTATTAGAGATATAATAGTTATTTGGATTTATAGGATACACAAGGTTGTGGCTTTGTCAACCACATGGGTAGAGTATGTTGCTACCACAGAGGCTAGTAAGGAGATGATTTGGTTACAAGAGTTGTTTTGAGAGTTGGGGCATGATCAAGAAGTTGGGAGACTACACTGTGATAGTTAGAGTGCCATTCATTTGGAAAAGAACTCCACTTTCCACTCGAGGATAAAACATATTGATTTATGTTATCACTTCATTATGACAACCTTGGAGGAAAACTTGGTGAAGTTGGAGAAGATTCATACTAGTCAGAATCCTATGGATATGATGACCAAGGTGGTCACATTGGACAAGTTGAGACTATGTTCAGATTTGGTTGGCCTTTGTGGTCATGGAGCAGTGATAGATTTTGTTCAGGAGAAAAGGTCTCCAAGTGGGAGATTACTGAGTGTGGAGCCCTTTGGGGTTATCACATGACCATTTTGGTGCACTTTGGGAATCTAGAGATCTCCAAGAATGTGGGGAGCCCACTTTTCCTCCACTCCTCATGTGGTGAATGTTATTAAATGTTTATTTAATAATTTTCATGTATACTTCCATGTTTGTTGGAAGTGGGATTTATTTCTTTATTCTAGGGAATTGATTATTTATTTAATATTTTTGTAATGCATTAGGATAAAATTATTAAATGATGTATTTAATAATTTTCTTGATGTATTAAGAGAATTTATTAAATGATGTATTTACTTATTTATATGATGCATTAAGGGGAGAAACATTATTAAATGGTGCATTTAATAATTCCTTGATGTATTATGGAAGTATGTTGGACTTCCACATGGGAAGTTGTGCCATTTTGTGGAGAATGGTATGTTAATCTTAGAAGGGCCTTTTTATATGCATTGGAAGGTGGAAACTTGATATGTCACTTTGTGGATAAGGCCTCCTTGGATGAGGATGGTGATTTTCTCTTTGGAAGGATGATTTATACATCATTTGTTACTTTTATAGGGTGTGGAGTGACCTTTTAGAGGTTATTGATATTTATTATTTGCAGGTGTGGTTTTTTGAAAGAGAGTTACAAAGTGAAAGTGTTTATTTACAGGGTGTCATATAACATCTGGTAAGATATAATATTGTGCAGGTGCAGGTGAAAGTGTAGCTATTTGTGCAGCATTTTCTACATGAGATTTTTTATATCTCTATGAGAGTTCATTGTAATCTTATTTTAGATCATTGATTTATTGGATAATTTTCTTGGTGTATGTAGCCCGCATTGGGTGAACCATGGTATATCTATGTTTTTTTATTTATGGTTTTATTCTTCTCCATTTATGCTTTCATTTATTTGTGGTTTGAAGGAATTATTTATGCATAATTAAATCTAATTTTTACACATTTAAAATCTATTTTTGTGATTTTATGGTGGTTAATAAATCTAATTTACATTAAATTAATTCCTAAAAAGGTCTATATCTCTCAAGTTTGATCCAAAAGTTTCTACTATATAAAAAAGTCATGATCTTACTGAGTTGAAGATGGATCAATTACATGGCACACTTACTACTTATGAGATGAGAGTAAATGATGATATACCACCAAAGGATTCATAATTAAAGATAGAAATGAAGCCAAAGAAGAAGTTACAAGGTAAAAAACCCAAAGAGGATGAGATATATAACATTGATGAGGATGAATTAATTGCTTTGATTACTAGGAAATTGAATATAAGCTTAGGGAATTATAAGGGAAAACTACCCTTCAAATGTTTTAACTATGGAGAGATAGGATATTTTGCTCATAAGTGACCTCATAAGCATGATAATAATTATTATGAATATCATGGTGAAGGCTAAGATGAAGACAAGAATAAATATAGGAAGAAAGGATTCAGAAAGTATAACAACAAGAAGAAGTCCTTCAAAGACAAGAAGGGTCTCTACACCAAAGAATATTTCAGCTCATCAGATGAGAGTGAAGACAATGATTTAGTGTATGATCATGAAGATGATAGTCTTGTTGAAGATGAATCCCTATTCATAGCCAAGGAAGGAAGTTTCTCATATCAAAAGGAGTCTACCTTGAGTGATTTAGATGATGATAAAGATGAGGTGAAATGTCAGATTAAAGTGATGAATATTATTGAAGAACTAAAGATTGAGAATAAGATCAAAAAGAATATGAAATATACACTCAAGGAATATGATGAGAAATTTAGTGTGTTTGAGGCAAGATTGGTTGAAGACTCTAGAGAGCATGAAGGTGATGTCATGTTTCTTAATTCTAAGTTGGAATCTATGTCTACAAGTCTAAGAGATAAAGAAGAATAATGTTCAAGGTATGCTTCTAATATTATGTTTGAAAGATGATTTAGAGAATTATACAAGAAATTTTAAATCATTTATCAAGTTTGATAAAAGTTATAATGATCTGGATGATCTCCTAAAGAGTCAAAACTTAGCTAGTTACAAAACTAGATTGGGTTTTAGAGAAGAAGCCAAAGTTGATTCTAAATTTGAAATGAAGGTAAATAAGAGAAAGATGGATTAGGTTTTGAAGATAAATCATTTGAAAAGGAATGAAGGAACTATAAAAATGAAGACAAATCAGATTAGATAGCCAAATGCCATGAGGTATGTAAGTTTCAATGGTTACTATTTCACATGTAATTAATTTGGGCATAAAGCTAGAGAATGAAAGAGACCGGTTAGAAATGAATTTTCATGTAACTATGATGGGAGTCATCAGTTAAAATGTGTAAATAAAGTTAAGTGCTTAAACTATCTTATTGTGGGATAATTTATAAATCATTGTCCACATAAGGTTAGGTAAGGTGAATCCTCTTCAAAAAGAGGAGGTTGTTTTGTTTGTCATGACATAGGACACATGGCAAGTTTTTATCCAAATAAGGTAATAAAAACTATGTTTCCATCAAGGATTATTGTTTGCTACAACTATGAGAAGATTTGTCATATTTCTATATTCTAAAAGCAAAGGCCTGTAAGTTAGAATAAGTTCAATCAGGCTCCTAGAGTGAAAGGTAGAAGGAAAGTGAACTCATGGAGACTAAAGGTGGTAAGTATGAGTCATGATGAGTTTTTAGGTCAAAGTAATCTATTTTATATGGTGGATAATGCTTTTGAATTTGAAGAGTGCCAAGGGCACTCATTATCTACTCATGTTGTGAATGAAGTGACTAAACTTAAAAAGAAGACCAAAGTGATAGTTGAGGTTGGTTCTAAGGTATGTATGGGTCCAAGTGAACATCCTACTAATGTTGAGAAATTAACTTTCATAGAAAATCCATTTTCTATGCCTAGTGATAAGGTTCTAAGCTACAAGGAAGATTCTACAAATGAAAAGGTATGGCATGAATCTATGTTATCTCCATGTATTGTCAATCTAATCATAGAGGAGAATGTTGTAGTGGATGAACATGTGGCCTCTCTAAAGCCTAAGAAGAAGAAGAGATATAAGTGTAAGATGACCAAGGAGGATAAATATTATGAGGAGTTGTTGGTAACTCCTAATTTCACACTATTATAGGACATTGTGAAGTATGGTGTCTCTATATATGCTTCTTAAGAGACTCTTTTCAGAAGAAAAATAAGTGTTGTTGTGTTGTTATTCAAAATGTCCTAAAAGGATAGAGATGAGTGTTTTTAAGTTTTAGTTGGTATTTATAGATGGTTATATGTTATGATGATCCTATTTGTGCCTTTTGGAGGTTTTTATGTGCTCTTGGGTTTATCTGTCCTATTACAAATCAAAAGCCATGATATAAGAAGTCAAGGTTCACACAGGTGTGTAATACCAAATTTTGGTACATAAGTATGTGGTGTATGTCTACTTATGTGATGTATGTCTCCAAGTGTACAAGAAGTTTTAGAGGTGGGTATTGACCAAAAGGAGGTTTGTTGACCCTATTTATTTTTGAGATTTTAGGGTTTTGAGCTATGCTATAAAAGTGGTTTACCTTATGATTTGAGGTATAAGTATTATTAATAGGTTTAATGGGCCAAATGGGTTATCAAATCAATCTTCACAGAGAATTGAAGGTTTCTATTTTTCAAGTTATTCAAGTTTTTGTTAAGATAGGGGCATAATTGGCTAGTAGGTTTGTAAATTAAGTATGTTTCAAAGGATGAGATGGGTGATAAAAATTAGTGTGATTGAGGGGGCATATGAGAGTTCTCTAGATATGAAGTTTTATGTCTTGAATATGTGTCTACTAAAAGTTGTGGGATCTACAAGTTCCAAGTAGGGCTACAAGGAGTCTAAATAGGCCTAGTGTGAAGACTTGGTATTTTTTCTAAATTTATCTAAAAGAGAAAGGTATGTGTATTTAAAAAAGATTTATTAGGTTAGTGTAGTTCATTTTTCTTATTTGGTGAGTTGTATAAAGTTATGTTAGTGGTCATGGAAGTGTCTTGATTGAGAATGATAATAAGCTTGTATGGTGGTTCTTCATGGTGTGTAGAGATTTAAAGGTGTTAAAAAAGTGAATTGGCTTAGATATATTATGGGGATTCCCTCTCAGATGTTTCTTGGTGAGTCTTATCATATTTTAGTGTTTTTTGTGTTATTTCTTCATTGTTTGCAGTGCTTGGTTGAAGAGAGTATTGAAATGGAGCAAGAGGAAGGTGTCAAGGCAAGAAGAGATAGGCTCAAGGGAAGGGGGAGTTTTTACTATATTTATAAGATGGTATACTCTTGTTGAAAGTATTTTTAGGTCCTCAATATCAGATTAGTGCTTACATTGTCATTGTGTCAAAGGGGGAGAAAGTTCCTATTTGGAGAGTGCTTAAAGAGAGAGAAGGAAGATGAGTTGAATAGTGTTATATGATGGTTGTTGACATCAATGAAAAAGGGGGAGATTTTTAGATTATTATTAATGATGTCATGGAGGTGTCTAAGTGATAGGATAAAGTGCATTGATAGTCTAAGTAATAATGACAAAGTGTGTAATGTGTTTGTTCTAGTATGTTTGAAGTAGGCTTCGTTGATCTTTAGTTTTAACATGTTTAAAGAAGATTAGGGATGAGTCTGAAGTATTGAGAATGTGTAAGGGGTCATATTAGAGGCATATGGTGGTTATAATTATTGTGTACATGATTGGTACTCATTCAATTATTCATTTTTTTCATCTAGACATCTTGGGTTTAGTGGTAGAAAATTTAATTAGTTTGTTGATGTCACCATTGCCACATGTGGATGAGTCTATTGAAGTTGGTCATATGGTTGTGATCACATTAGTCCTTAGTTGTTATGCACTATATTTGAGGTCATACATCAAAGTGAAATCAAAGATATGAGGGTGAAAATTTAGATACTTAGATATAATTCACTAAGTTCCCATACTTAACCAAATTTGCAAAGAGGTTCAAGCAGAGTCAAGTAAACATGTCAATGAGGTTAGAATTCACACACATGGAGGTGTAAAGACAAAATTATCATATGGTTTTGTTCATTTTTATGCCTATTTTTAATGTGATAATTCTTAAATCATGTAACTAAGTGAGACAAAATATATGCACGTGAAAATTTGGGCTCTCAAGTAGTTTGATTATGTTTTCCCATAGCCAAATTTGCATATGCAAAGAAAAGTTGAGTAGCCATTTTAATGATGTTATATTTAAAACATGTGTTATTTTCAAAATAATTTGATCATATGGGTTTGTTTATTTTTTATCCTAGTTTGTTTTTGCTAAATTTTATATCATTCTATGAAGTGCATCAACAGATATGCATGAGCAAAGTTGGCCTTCTAGGCAGGTTTTGACTTAGTTGGCTCTGTGGAAAAAAAATATAAGCAAGTAGATTAATGGAATTATATCTCATATGAGAAAGGTTTATAGGATTAGTTTTTTATATGGATGTATTATCCTATGTGGGGAGATCATATGGTCCAAATTTGAGATCATGCATCGAAGTGTAGGAAAAGATATTAAGGTCCAAAGTTGGCTTCTCAAACAGATTGTAATGGTCCTCATACTTAGTCAAAAATACAAGAAGTAAAATTTGAGAAAGTCTCAAGGAGATTGATGGATCATTTTCATCCAAGATGTCAAGAATTAGTGAGATGGAAAGAAGTGCATGATATTTAATGACTGGGAAAAGGTAAAGGATAGAGATCAATAGAGAGAAGGTGATCATATAGTTGAATATCTATGGTGTATGTTGATTCAAAATGGTCAACCTATTTTATGTTTAATGACCTAAATTTAAGATAAATATCAAGAATATTCTAAGGAGATAAATACATCATGATTGTCCAAGTTGAACAAGAACAATGGGGCATGTGGTCAAGGTTTAACTGTGACTGTTAGAATTCAAATGTTTGAATTTTGCAAAGGGAAAAACCAGTCTATAGAATTTGGTCTATAACTTTTGATTTAGAATGAATTTTATATTGTTGTAAAAATAAAATATGAAGAGACTCTATGGAACATCCATTTAACCTAGTTTTAAGGTTTGAGAGTTTGTACAGTCAAGTTTTTGAGCTCTAAAGTTGACTATGTGTTTGACTGTGCTTTGTAAATGACCTGAGAAGGTTGTTTGAGCTTGTTTTGACATTATTTTGATGTATAATGACGAATTATATATTTGGGAGTGTTTTAAACTTAATAAGGATACTCTATTTAGTGTTTTGTGTTTTGTCCAATCCATATTCTATATGAATAGAGGCTTATAAGTTAACCGTGTGTTCATTCATGATGTTCTTGTGCACCAGGTTAGTGTTTGATTTGTTTAAGCATATGAAAAGGTGAGAAAAGATATTTGTGATCATTTTAGTATGTATAATGGGAAATAAGGAGTAGACCCATGTATTTTAAATTGTTCTTATTTTGATAGATTTAGTGTTAATGGGTGAATAGGTCTCCATGAGACCTATAAGAGCTACAAGGGCCTTATTAAAAGGTGTATCTACTTAAGGGTGACCCATAGATGTTATCGATGACTTAAGTGAGGGTGTTACTAAGTTGTGTATTGAAATGAGAGAATCTTTAAGGGTTAAGGGAAGTGTTATGGTTGACTAAGGAATTGATATTCATGTTTTCTATATATATAGTGAAACCAAATGAGATGGTTTCTATACTTTGGAGAGGATTGTGAATGGGTGATGTGAGAATTGAAGCAAAGAGTTGGAGAGAAAAGGAAATAAAATAAGAGAGTGAGTGTGCCGCACTATTAGGTTGATGAGAAGAGAAGATTGAGAACTATGTGTATGACCTATAGGTCATGTTTTTGATGACATAATAGTGATCTTGTAGGTTAAGCATGAATGAAGAGGTCTAGAGTGATCCAAAATGATGTTTTAGATGTCTAGAGAATGAGAAAAGGATATATGGTGTCTATGAGACCTTGGTGTGTAGTTTGAGAGACTGATTAGACTATAGATAGTCTGTATGACCATCTAGTCATGTTGTTAATATGGTGATAGAGTTATTGATATGAAGGTAAAGAGTGATAATCAGAGTTCCATCATCAGGTGTTAAAGACATCAGCTAAAAGGTAGATTTATTCATAAGTGTTTTTTTAGCTCAACATCTAAGGGGGTATTTCCTCCTTACAAGGTGAAACTTGCTAAAAGTCTATTTGTTGTGGGTGCTCAGCTAGATAGGTGTACTAGCTCCTTATGGTATTACAGTCTCACTAAAATTAGGAATGGTATTTCCTTGATCAGTTACGTGCTAGTCTAAATTAGTTCTTATTTTATAGGATAGTAGTCCAATTATAGGTTTGAGTGGGTTTTCTCCCCTAAGGGGTTTTCCCATGTATGTCATGTGTTGTGTTTGATCTTGTAGTGTATCTCTTGTTCATTATTGTGAATGTATAATATGCTTCATGAATGTATGTATGTATTGATTAAGAGTTTGAAATATTTGGAGATTGAATTGGAATATCTGCCCTCATTGCTTCATCCCCCTTGTCAGTGATTATACCTCTAACATCATGATCATAATCCATTCCTTTAGTATTATAATTTTCATGTATATAATTATCATTATTAATTACACATTTGATGATTAGAACATTCATTATCATACACATAAGGGATGGAGCTTATAGATAATAATAAGTCCATAAGATGATAGTCACTAGGGGTTTCTAGTTGATTAACCATTTTTAATTTATTAGGTATTAAACAAGCTATATAAATATTAGCAATACTTAATATGAATAAGTAAAATTATATGGGAATACTAAGTGAAAATGTGAAAATATATTTTGTGTATGAAAATAAAAAATTAGATCAATGAAACCTTAGGACAAAAAAATTGAGGAATATTTTTTTGTGAAAGGAGATCAAAAAATAAATTTGAAACCCTATGAAAAAATATGAAACCTTAGAAGGATGGTTCAATAAATATTTAGGTTCACTAATATATTTTACCATAATTTGGATTAAGAAACCTTAACAGGTTTTAATTTTTTTATAATTATTACTTAATCCTAATTTACACACTATATACAAATATATAGGCTAAATATAGTCTTAAATGTACAAAGGAGGTAAGAAGGATCTTTTATTGTTTTTTGTGTTGATCAAAGTTATAATTATCTAAATTATGCACCTCAAAACTATGCCATTATTTTATACATGACCTATCTTAGCCTATTTTATAATGGAGTATTCGCTAGGATCTTTGGATTAGCTCAATGCATGATTCACAAGCAAGGGACAAACACAAACATAAGCATTGTTGTGAGAAAGAAATGAAAGAGAATATTACACAAGATAGAATGAATCCACACTAAATGAATAGATCAATAATACTTAGTAAAGGTACATATATAGGTTAAATATAAGCATAACCCAACATCATCATACTTATGGGATTATCTTCCAAATTACCTAATAACACCTAAGCAAGATAAATAACATGTGTAGGAAAAAACCAATAAATGGAATCAAAACCTACACTAACAACCCCCCTTAAGTGTAGCTTAGGTTGGTAAAATTATTGGGTCTTGAAAAATAGTCCTGATAAGGTACCTAAGAATAAATTAATTCCAATAAAGTGGAGAAAAGGAGAAAATCTGTAGAAAAAATCCCCCCCAAAAAAAGAGAGCTAAAAAATTCCACTGGAAGCTACAATTGCCTATAGCTACCCTGTATCTCACAAAGGATATCTATGGAGTGACTATGAATCATAAGAAAATGCAATGAAGAATGGATCACCCTATAATAGTGAATGTATTAGCCAAGTGCGTGATGGATCTCCAACCAAGGTGTGGTTCCTATGCAAGGAATTGTACTCCTCATGCATAGTAGATGAACCAACTACTCCATATAATGATAGTGCATCAGAAGTAGAGGTGAAGAAATAATGTATAATGTCATGTAATTATGTACTATATTTCTTAATATTTGATGAGTTTTATATCAGTGTACTTGCTCCTTATAATGTTTGAAGTGGACTAAAAGTAGGTGCCTTATGGATATCCAACCAAGGTGTGGTTCCTCTATAAGGAATGTTTTTCCTCATGAATATTAAATGAGATAATTTATATATATTATGATTTTGCATTAGAATTAGAGGAAAATAATGAATGTGTAATGCATTATAACTATGTATTATACTACCTGATATATGATGAGTCATGGATCACATGTACCTACTCTATGATATGGACCATTCATTGAAAGAATGCCCATATAAAATGAATGGCATGGCTCAAAAACCATCATAATTGAATAATGGGTATCCATAAGTATAGGTGAATCATTGATGATATCCAAAATAGTATAAATGTAAAATAACCTAGTAGGGGCACTCCCATCTATGGAGATGAATTAATCCTTTGAAGTACACATGTGCGATGACTCTAGAACTAGGAGAGCATCTTCCTGTACTAAACCATAAGTAAAGTCTAAAAAAATAAATCTCAAGTCTAGTAGAAACTCATCCCAAAGGGACATTTTGAAATATAGAAGAGCAATGTCTGATATGAATATATCATCATAACAAGAAGTAGGAGTGGAAACTACAATCTCAGAAGAAGAGTTTCTAAATAGATTATAAAGAATGATCTAAATAATGTGAGGACACTCTGTGTGATCCAAATGATGGATTATATCCATGAAAATATATATCAAAATTTTATTATGGTGTATTTATATTGATATGGTCAGTATCAATAGTCAATACTAATTATAATGGTTAGAACTTACCCTGCATAAAATAAATGACTATTTTTAAGGCAATGTGATTATATGTATAATGTTTATTTATACCTTTATCCACTTATATAATCACATGAATGCACATATATATTTAATACCTATTTATGCACAAAAATATAATATCAAATGGGGGGTATTGGTTGGAAGTGTTGAGTTAGACTAACCTTTGTCAATACCTATTTATATACCAATAATTGCACTACATTGTCAATACTTTGAAGAGGGATAAAACTCAAATGTATTTATACCATTAATGTGTATGTGTGTAATTATGTATGAAATCATAGATTCTATTTATTTTATCTTTCCATTAGTATAAGCATGAAGATATGAAGAATTTATGTAATCTTGTCCAGCCCCTGATAATGCAATGTGCTTTTCTCAAAACACCTTATAGTAGCTTTGTATATGTATTAATATATAAATTTGAATTATGGATGTATTGACACATAAAATTTGAAAAAATGATCTTAAACCTACCCAAATAATGGTCACAAAGTGAAACATACCAAAAATAAAATAAAATGGGACCTAGGCCAATTCCACTATCTTCTGTCAGTACCTATGTAGATACTGACCGTAAATGGTATAATTGACATGTGGATAAAAAATAATCTAGGGTGATAATGAGGGACAAATATATTTATAATATGACATGTGAAGTTGTTCATGATAGGATAAGGGTGTCGTACAATAAAATATAACCAATAAGATAATCAAAATATTAAAAGGAATGCACCACTCCACTAATTACTTAGTTTGTAGTTTGAGATATATACATGCAAAGTTACCTAAAAATATTATGAAACAAGAATTGTACCAAATATAAATATCAAAAAAATCCAATATTTTTTACTTTACTTGAATTAATAAATGGATATTTTGATTTATAGTGTGTTCAGTAGGCAAGTTATCCTTTTCAAAAGATATGATGCCTTCACCATTTTTTAATTTATTGACTATGGGTACAAAATAGGATTATAGTTATGTCTCACAATGAAGCATATAGAATATCCTTGTAGATAGTTGAATTATTGAGTTCAACTAGTTTAAATATCTTATCTTGGGTATTTTTGGTTTGATCAATGATATCATACTATTTACCTGATGGAGACGAGGAGGGACATTTTGACTACCTCTATTCTATGGTACATGGTGGGGTACCCTACCTCTTTTGGTTGTAGTAGCATGGACTATAAAATCCAATATAATCCTAGGGAAATAATGGGAATGGTATAGTAACTATCATGACCTTGAGGTCTAGGGGGATGAGGAATAAAAGGATTCATACATGGCATTTAACATCTAGTAATAATTGGAGGTATCTTAGATTGATTATTTTGACAATATGAATTAGTAATGAAAGCTAAGGATTATTAACTATTAATTTCATCCTTAGTTTTATTTCACAAGAGTTTGATACATTTTTTTACATGGTTGTGAAAGATATTACATATTTTAGGATAACAACATGTAATTATGACTATCATATTTGAATTAGGAACTATAAATTATGTATATCTATTACAACATGATATGTTTATGCTAGTAAAGGGAAATCAAAAATCGAATATAAAACCTTAATTCCAAAAAAATTAAAAATATGTACAAGGAAAACTTAAGTGTACCTAGCATTTTCAATGCCTAAAGGAATAAGATATAAATATAGGGTTTTAAGGATTCAAACCCCAAGAGACAAAAACTACCTATGAGGGGAAATAAGAAATCATATCTAAAAATTAGATGTAAATATAAAAATCTAAAACTCTAGGATAGAAGAATGAAAGCCAAAAGGAACCTATGGTTTAAGAGTGTTTAAAACAAGGACCAAATTCACCTATATGGTTTGTTTTATTTGGATTTAATATTTTAAATAAGGTAAAACTTGAGGCTAACTCAAACTGTGTAAAATGTCTAAATTAAGTAAATCTAAATGTAACTAACAAAGTATTATTGGCTAATTGTAATTAATATAGGGTATTTAGATTACTTAAATTAAGTTCTAATTTGTGACATAGTACACTCATAAAAAAAATGTTTAGAATATGTCTATGGTCACTTACATCTAGAAATAAAGTGTCAAAACTTGTTGGGCTGAGTTGGGTAGTGCTTGGATTAATATGACAATAAGATACATCTAAACTCTAAAATTGTTGTCTTGATGAGATATTCTAGACTATTCTACCATAAATCATTGTTATTGCCTATACATATGTATTTTATGCGATATTATAGGCTAGGACTATGCATAGGTTTTGATTCATATTCTTTTATCTCAAAACCTTAGCTCCACTTATAAAACCTTACCTTTAATATAAAATGGTATGGAAAATATGGTTTGAGATAACCTTAACCACATATTTCCTAGTGACTAAGCACTGCCTACATTCCAATACTATGAACAAGGATCAAACTGCATGTAGTTCTCCCACCTACTATGTATGTGCAATCAATACAATACTAATATTTAATACAATCCTATGTGGCTTTTGACACTTGAAAACCTATGATTTTTAAATTCCAATAGTATTCAAAAATATATTAGGGGCATTCCTTTAAGGATTTTTTAGAATTGGATGCTCTAAGGTAGTGATTCAAGGATGTGCAAAGGTTTTCTAGTGATAGATATGTTCTTACTAGATCAATGCTAAATAGGAAAATTCTTAGGCTTGATATGCTTATATAAATAATTATTTGAGTAGTTTATATATAAAATGACATGTGAAAAGTGCGTGACAAACCAAAGGAAGTATTCTAATTTTGGAAAATAGTTATTAAAGGGCACATAAATGGGTTAGGCCAAGGAAGATAGATATAGTAATTGGATCCATCTAACTATGACCGAAGGTGTCATGGAAATAATAAATAATGATTTGAGACCAAGGAAAAGTATTTTTAAGATGATAAGTTGTTTAGATAGAGACTATGGAAATCTTATGTATTTATAATGACAAATTGGGAAGGCTAGACCCATAGATAATTGAATGGACAAGAGAGAGTGTGAGAAAGAGTTAGTTGTGTAAAAAATATTCATGTATACTAAGGATTGGTTAAAACTAACATTATAAAGTGTCTAATACTAAATTTATGTGTCTACATCAGGTTATAGTTCACTGAACCTAGTTTCTATTTTTTATGCACTACTCTAATTTCATCAATAACCATAGTTGTTCCTCCTTTGATTCCATGTATATCCATGGTGATTACTCATATGATTCCATGTTCCATATGTGTTTCTATTTTGAGTGCATGTCTATCCAAAATGATTATTCCTATGATTCCTTATATATCCATAGTGATTTATATTATGACACTCCCTGACATGCCTCCATGATTTTTGTCTCTCATGATGATATACGTGTATATATGCCTTAACTTTAGTATCATTTTATAATATTTTAACCTTGTGAACCCTTTATTTTTTTATTGCCTTTATCTCTTGAGTAGATGAATTCTTATTTTTGCTTGTAATTTTTATTCACATTTTTCTTTTTCTTCTTTTGAGTCTTCCTTGTGCTCATTCCCATCATCCTTAAATTGATCTTGATGTTCTGCCTTGACCTTTATTTTTTCCTTCTAAGTGTGATATCTTACAAGGTCATCTTATTCCCTATATACCAAAGCCTTATGAATTTATTTTTTACATTAATGTTTACTATTCCCAAACCCGTTCATATCTAAAGCATTACAATTAGAGTATAAAACATATGTGTTAGTGGTGAGATTAAAATATTATAAAATTTGAACATGCTTACCCTATATTTGAGTGGGTTTGATTTGATTTGCTTGAACTTGTAATTTTTTGGATAAGTCCATGCTAATGAATTTATACTCATGGATTGGGTTTATAGATACAACAACCTAATTTTTTTGAATGCATCTATGTAATTTAAATACTTAAGCTTCATTCTTTAGAGATAAACTATTTGAACCCTTGTCCTCCATCTCACCTTCTTATTCTTCCTTATATTTTTCATAATTTTTATCAACACCCATATTTTATTATTTTTATACCTCATCCTCATTTCCCCCCTCATGCTTATCATTATTTTATTCCTTAGTGTCCCACTAATCTAGGAAAGCCCACTCCATTTCTTCCCATGAAAAATTATTCTATTATTTTTTGCATAGCTCAATGTAGGACCCTTGAGATGAAATTAAAAACCTAAATGATAAAATTATAATTTAAAATAACTCTACTTAAATTTAAACCATCATTCTCTATCATCAATATCATCATCTCTAGAGAAAAATTGAAACCCCATGATCCATAATTCATAAAAATTTGGTGTTTCAAGAACACTTATCTTCACTAGATTTACTTTACTAACTAAGATCTAAGAATAAAAACATGTATTCAAGTAGATATAAGTTTTTCATTTTAATTTAAAAAATTGGCAATTGATTTGATTACCCAAAATTAAAGATATAAATATTATTCCATTGTCTCACCTTTAAAAAATGGCATATCTATAATTCTAAAGGCCTATTTTGGAAGGATACAATCTCCTTAATACTGATCCAAATATTTAGTGTGACCAAATTTTAAAAATACATTAAAATTATATTAACAATGGTGTAATATTTTTATCAATAAAAAAATGTCAATAATATAGAAGCCTCTGAAGTGGACAAAATTTTATCTAATTCTATGCCAAAAACATTCATTATAAATCAAGTTTATAGGGTCAAATTGGCTTGACCAAATCTCCCTTGATATTGCTCAAAATCCTTAGTGTGACCATTATTTAAAAATATCTTGAAAATATCATACCGGTTATACCAAATGTACCTTAATCTAAGATCTATGTGAGGATAATGACCCTATGAAAGAAATTAGACTCTCATTTGGAAAAATGAACAATAGCACATTTCCTCCCACTTTTCTCAAAACAAAAGGGTAGATTTGGGGAAAAAATATTAGTGACACCACATTGTTAACACTTTATAATCACCAAGATCTCGACTGGCCAAGGTGAAAGATTACTATGGATAGTCATAAAAAACCCTAAAATATTGTAATTGATGTAGAACATGACCCTATAAAATGCTTTGATACTAGATGTTAAGAATATCACAACTTAGAAATAAAATAAATTAATATATTAGATCAAATAAACCCTTTAGGTAGTGCAACACCATACAATTATCCATATTATAAATAAGACACTCAATATAATATCTCTATTTTGAGATATTAATAGATACAATAATCTTCACTTCCTTACATGAATCTCTTGCCTATAATATATAATACTCAACTACCTACCACTACCACTTAGATATACATATGTATTAAATATTTTTATATTAATTAGTAAATAGGATGAGTTAAAAAACATATGTACCCAAATCATTTATCTACTAACCTAATACACCATAATATCATATTATTATGAACACTACACACTATCATAATGGTTTAGTGATCAAACCAATATACTTGAGCCAAGGGAGAGATTGATGTACCAATAAGTCAAACCAGGGTAAGTATCCATATCCCTAAACTCTTTATTTTTTAAAATTTTGTTTATATATATGCATATGATAAAGTAGTATGTTATTGTCTTCTGTGATTATTTTACCTTATGTTTGTTAGTGTATGTTATCTTTATAGGTTGGTACATCCCTAGTTAGATACTTTTTGGATATGATACTTAGTTTAGATACCTCTTGGTTACTAACTAATGGCATTTATATCTCTTTATCTTACCAATTTTGCATATCAAACCTAGATGATCTTTATTTTTTAGTTCATTATATAATTTTCTAATTATATCCTTGATATCTTTATTACTAATAGATATTTATTATAACCCCGCCCAACTTTAAAACATGATATGGTATTATCCCTTTTCCTAAAATAAATCACATTTATATTATTGACCATATATTCACTACATACAAATCCCACTTAGATGATCATGGAGGTTTTGAACCTATTGGCCCACATGCAAACATCTAGTGAAAATTAATTCATTCAAATGAAAAATTAACTCATACAAATATATAATATAATATAAATAAATTGGTGAATAAATACTAACATATTCCCCAACTACCCTTAAGAATAACCATGGGAACCTAATTTCACAATTGCCTATTCATACTAAACTACTCAAAAACTCAAAAAATGAGCCTTTGCACCTTACATTGCAACTTTATAAATTGGGGGAATCACCTTGACCATTATTTAGGATATTTCTATCAATTTTTTTTCATGTTAATAAATTTGTAAATATCTACAATTATTAGCTTATAAACTATCACCTATGTGGCTACCAAAATGTATACACCTAAATCTGGTCATGAGTACTTGATTATGTCAATTTTGTCTCTATTTCAATTTAATTAACTTGTGCACTTAATTAGTAACTATTTTAATACATTATACAATCCTAAGCACTTGTATGAACCTATTTTTATTTTAATTTGTTATTTGACACCTACATAAATTTTCTAAATGTTAAAAACACCTATAAACATATGTAAAAACATCTTAGGTCCTAAAGTTTGCATTTTTCCTTACAAGACATGATTGAACAATTAGGTCAATAATGGTAATTGATCTTAACCTAGATAGGGTGGTCCTAAACTTAGGATTTATAATTATAACATTTCAATTTTTTACCTTTACCTTAAAGTTTGATCTATACTTTTATGGCATGAAGTGTGAGGTTTTCCCCTTTGGATTGTTATAAAGGCACACTCAAGTCATTTATTCTACCAGTTGGAATTTTTAATATAGAGGCATACTTACACTATTTAACATTGATAAAACTTCCCTATTATTCTTAATTTTAATTATAATAATTTTGAGTAGTCCCCAACCAAGTCTAAAGCCTATTTTATGAAATCTAAAGCAAAGCATGATCAAGTATTCAGGTCATCCCTATATGCAACCATATAGTCAAAGGAGAAATATTTCATAAAACACTATAATTTAGAGAAACACTTGGGATTGAAATACCTATTTGGATTATTGGATACATAGGCAAAATTTAGTCATCATGGGGGTGATTGGTGTCAACTCAACCCATTACACTCCCCTTTTTTTTATATTTGTAGGTTTTCAATCATTATGATCCATATTAGGGTTTCAAGTGTGGAAAATTTATTGTATGTCTTACACACACTTATGAAGGTAAAATATGCACAAAAAAACCTAATTTAAGTTGTCACAAATGATTATGACCCAAGTTTTTATTTTTTACAAAAGTCAAGACTGAGAAATTAAGGTTAGAATTGATAGTCGGTCCTAACCCAAATGAGATGGCCTTGACCATTTGCACTATTAGTAATAAATTTTGGAAAATTATATAGTATGATCATGTTTTCTTGATTTAGTCATCTGTTACTCAATACAATTAAATCTAAAACAAAAATAACTGAGTTTGCCATTTTAATTCATACTTAGTATTCTTTAAGTTGTTTTACACTTTATTGAACTCAGTATTTTAAATTCATTCTAATTGTCATAAGTCATTTTAAAGCATTATTTTATATTCCATTCAATTTATCTTAATTAGGTTTAATTTACATATTAATCCAAATTGTGATAAAACATATTGGTGATTCCATTTTTAATTTGAGTATTGCTTCAATATTTTTATCCTAAGGTTTAGATAAATTCCTAAACATTCACTAAAAGAATTTTATTTTGACCTTGGATCTCAATTTGACACTAAATTAACTTAATTTTAACCTTTAGTATAATGGTTAACACTGAAATCATTTTATTTTAACCTTATATATAATATCTAACACTAAAAGTTTCTTCTTTTGACCTTGGATTTCATAAGAATTTACTAATGTTCATACACAATTTTTTCCCTTCTTTTGATAGCATTTCCAATTCAAATTTTGTTCACATTATATTTTACATGTTATTTTGTAAAATATTTTTATTTTTAGGATTTTACATTTCAATATTCTTTCACTTGATTTTTAAATAATACATGGCTATATTCGAAGAACATTTATTGCTTCAAGTTTTCCTAAAAATAGCATGCTAAGATGCAAAAACCATTAATGATTTGTTTTGTCAAGTCAAGTATGGCATAGGATAAGAGAAATAATATATTCAAGATGATATAAGGCCTAATTTAAAACCTCAAGTATTTATTAATTATCATTATTTTAATATTTAATCAAAGCTTTTAGAAGATACTATTACATGACAAATTCCATGTATAACTCTTTTAATTTATTCTACTATCTCACACTATCACTATCTCAAGAGGTAACGTGACTCAACCAATAGTTTCAAATGAAGGAAACCAACACATCCTTTCTCAATGCCATCAACCTCAAACATATCCTCTTAATGGTGTTTATATGCATGTTTAATAATAATTAACTAGAGTTTATGCTTGTGAAGCCCTTCAAGATCAAATCTTCAATATGAAAAATTCAATATAAGAGTTAAAAAAAAACAAAAAATTCAATTCAAGGATCACATCATAGGAAAATAATAACACATATACAAATAATATAGGATCACATCATAGGGTTTATGTTAATCATGTATATACATCTTGATATAGTTATCTTGAGCCTCAATAAAGACATACATCTAAATAATGCTTAAAATTTTTATTAATAGTTCAAGTGTGATTCTAAGAGAAATGCTTCAGAACAAGTTTGTTACATTACCTTCTATTACTCCTATAAGGAGATCAAAATACTATTATTCATATCATAAAATGCATGGGCATAATAAAAATAGTTGTTTGGTGTAAAAATAAAAAATACAAAGGATAATGGATAGTGGTGATTATATAATAGAGACATCAAATAAGAAACCCACTAAAATTATGATTACATCTCCTAAGGAATAAGTGCAAGTAGAACAAGTAGAAAAACTATAACTAGTGTGAAAACAACAAAAATAATAAGAATGTATACAAAAGGATAATTCAAGTAAAATTAATTATAAGTGGAAAAGTTAGAACAAAAATATTCACCAGGGAAAATTAGATAAAACAAGATTAAAAAAGGAACAAGATAATAAATAAGACTACAAAAATAACAATTACAAAAGGAAATGGTTGAAAAACATAGGTTATAAAGAGAATAATTGGAAACAAACAAGGTATTAAAAGAAAAAATATATGAAGGAACAAGAAAGGTTACAAAAACTAAAATAATAAAAGTTGCAAAAAGAGATTATTAAAAGATAAGTTTCAAGATAAGCCAAAAAAACATTCTTAAGAGAGGGTTTCTAACAAAAGAGGTTCAAAATCAATATATACCTATAAAATCTAATGTTACAAGTGATATTTAAAGTTTTTAATAAAAAAATATTAATCATATATAGATCCTTTGTTTCTTAACCCCCTCTTAGATGGAAATAAATGTATTAATATTGAGAATGCCTCCCTTTGTGAATCCAATATATGTAGCATGACACTTATCCAATATCTTGGGTATGATATTCAACACTTGTGTAATATTACAAGGCTTTAATACTACAATGGATCCATTGAGATATCATTCACACTTGAATAAAAAACATGTTATGCCATATTTCATATTGACCATACCTTGGATGAATTCAATGCAAAACTAGGACTATCATGGATGAGAGAAATTTGGGAAACACATTCCATTGAGATATCATTCACACTTGAATCAAAAACATGTTATGCCATATTTTATATTGGCCATACCTTGGATGAATTCAATGCAAAACTAGGACTATCATGGATGAGAGAAATGGGGGAAACACATCGTAAAGATCATGATTATGTCACATTTGAGCATGATATTGCAATGGTTAAAATTTTTATTTAGATGAAGAACACACAAACTATAATATATCTAAATCAAATAAAACTAGCATAATCACAACAATAACACATGATAAAACATACATGGTAAAGTAAAATAATTTATAATACTCAATAACATAATATGGTGCAGTTTATTTTACATATACAAATGCAAAAAAATAAAAGAGTAACATATCATAATTGTAAGTTCAATAAGATGATTATTCTTATAATGATGATTATGTAATATATGATTAGAATGACATGACTACTTTGTAGGATGAATATGAAAATACAATTGATGGTTACAACACACATGATATAGGACCTACATAAAGGCATTGCCTTGATGATATATTTGTCTTGTAATAACATTATTTAGTGTATATAACTTCTTGAATATTACATTATTTTAGTCTACTACTTACACATTTAGTTAATTTTATCAATTATTATTCTAATCACTTGGCTCTTGCTAAATTTTTGACCTCTAGGCTCTTCCTTTCCACTTTCTAGATCTGAATAGTTAAAAATAGTGATAATTTATATGATTTTTTTAGTTATCTCCCTATTTTTATAGGTTATACTAATAAAATTACATTTTTAAACACATGGGATAATCATCTAAAGTAGGTCAGGAACATTTTCCATTGTTTAGCTCAATTGGTTTCTCCCAAACTTTACAAAAATTTACCTGAAAACCAAAATTTTAGCACTTAGAGCCTTAATATTTCCAATTTCTATACATTTCACTTAGTTTAAATATGAAAATCATTATTTATTCATGAAAATTTATATTTTTCCTAAGTTATATTTTTATACATACTACATATTTGATAAGTGTACATTTGATGAAATGACGATGTAAATTGGTCCTATGCATATTAATTATATCCCTTACATGTTTTTCAAAGTTACAATTTATATATAGTGGGGGCATCTTGCTCACACATGGCAATTTCATCGTGCTTAATATTTTTTTTCACATTGACACATGTAGTAAATTTTTCAAATATATATCTTGTATTATGATTTATGCACATTACTTATCACTAGTTTCTATTGTTCTAAGTTTTAAAATTCAAAATTTACAAAAATATTTACATATGAAAAAATACAAAATATCCTATAAA
Organism: Torreya grandis; assembly: GCA_037957365.1. Taxonomy (NCBI): domain Eukaryota; kingdom Viridiplantae; phylum Streptophyta; class Pinopsida; order Cupressales; family Taxaceae; genus Torreya; species Torreya grandis. The sequence continues at coordinate 16,825 of JARHVA010004800.1, read as the reverse complement.
CCATAAATTAGGACTTGAGCATGATTATCCATCTAATTTAAATCATTGTAGTATGTTATTCATATCATGATTAATTGATAACATACTATTTTTATATCGCATATATATTTCACTAATAATCATGAGTGTTATACAATACATACAAACTTTTACAAGGACTAATATGTTGGACTTGCCTCTATCCAATAGCCTTGTTAAACTAGGGGAATATTATCCATATGTTATAATATTTTTTAGATGTTGTCATTCCATGAATCTTATGATGTTGAGTTATATAATATTTACAAATGTCTTGCTAACATCTCTATCTTAAATTTTATACATGCATATGTTATTTGCTAAGATATGATTGCATTACATATACATGGTTAGAATACATTTCTATTTCTATGTTCCATTGAAGCTATTACATGTACATGATAGATTAGGTTTTGATTTTATATTGTATATGTCCCATGGCCATTGTATGCAAATTTATTGAGTAGCTCCATGAGATATTGTTTGGTATGCATGACATTTGAACATGTCAATTTGCTTTTAGCCATTGTCTCTTTGTTATATGTGACATTTGAACATGTCCCTTATTTTTGGAATTATTCATATCCATTTTTTTGGAATTATAAGAGTCATTTATGTGTGGCTCTTAGCCTTATGTATGAAATTTATATTTTATAACATTTGAATATGTCCCTTGTGTGCAACCCTAGGTCTTATTATTTTACATTATGTTTGTTGTGTGTGTGCTTGTTGAGCTTATTAAGTTTGATAATTTCCATGATCAATATCATGCACTCACTAACACATAATATACTAAATTCACATTCTATTACTATGATATTAATTAATATATTTATATAGGTCTTGCCTCATATGTTACATACATAATTAAAATGCTAAAAATCTTACTTTTCCAACATATTTTTCACATATGCTACATTATTAAATAATTACATCTTACTACACACGTTACAATTAATTTTTATTTTGAGATGAGTGAAATTTATGATTGATTCCCTCACCTCAGAAGGGGTGCATTTCAGTGGGAATTTCATACATAAAATAATCTTTTTAAAGGGTAGAAATGAATTTTAACACAAAATATAGTTTTAAAAGTTTCACAAGGGTTCAAATTCAGTCGTTAACATACATTATGAGGGAATAGACATGCATGTACAATTATAATTTAGGAAAAAAATATTAATTCACATAGCTTAAAGTGCATGATACATTTTTATGCAGAGGTTCAAATGGAATTTATAATTTGAATCTACATACAATCACACAATCTACATTTATCAATGGGGGCATGATACATATTCATGACATGATTTTCAAGACTATTTTATATCTATATACATTGTAGGAGCATGGGTGTAATTCATTATATTTTAATCATGCATTCAATAAAAAAAATGAAATTTAATCTTCAAGCCATATATAGTGGTTTATTTAGTTAAGTTCACAATTCATAACTTATAAGTTCAAAGACCTCTAGCATTATGTATTTGAATCCATTTTGGATTTCAACCTATTTCATGTCTTGGATGTACATATATTGGTTGAGTTAAATTAAGGTTTTTGCATCCTTCAATGCGTGTTATTTAAAGTGAAAATTCAATTTGGGACTTAATCATCCTCAAATTCTCCATTGATTCAGCCAAGGAAACAACTTCTCTAAGTGATTCATGGGAAGCACCAATCTCTCCAATGTTTTAAGGAAGTATCATCTCCAATCAAAGTCACAAGAGTAATATTGGTTCACACATACATGTGTATTATTCCCTTGTTCTATTTTCAATTTCAAATTCAATCATTTTGAAAATTTCAAGTTTAATGGATTTTAAAATTCAAGCAATTTTAAATTTTAGTTTTTAAAAGAACAAAGTAACTACTTGATATGTTTTTAGGGTTTTCCAAACTATAATGCCCTACATGATTGAAGCACTAGCTCAAAAACAAAGTGTGTCTTACACACTAAGTTATATTTTTCCTTTAATATAGAAATTTTATTTATAGATTAAAAGGGTGGAGTCATAACTGTAGACACCTAAATTCAATCACAAATATTTGATTGCATTAGTTTTGGCCATATTTCACTTTAATTAACTAGTGCACTTGATCAAGACCTATTTCACCACCTCACCTTATATTAAGATATTGTATGCACATATGTTTATTCTAAATATTTTGTTGAAACATAAAAAAATGTTCTAAATTCTAAAAAACCTATAATAATCTATACAAATATTCTACCTTCCAAAGTTTATATTTTCCTTGTAGGACATGACCCAAATAAGGCGGTCTTGACCTTAGGGTTTTCTAACAATAAATTTTCATTTTTTAACCCTCCATAACAATTTGATATAATTTTAGGGAATGAAGTGTGATATTTTACCCTTTTATATTTCTATAAAGGCACACTCAAGTCACTTATTCTACAATTTGAGATTTTTAGGAAAAAAGTCATACTTACACTATTATACATTGAACAAAGTTTCCCCATTCTTTCTAATTCTTATTTTAATCATTTGAAAAAAATCCTTAGCTAAGTCTTAATCATGTTTTATTAGATTGAAATAAAAACATGATCAAGTATTCAATCCATACATAGATGCATTCATATAGTTAAAGGAGAAAATTTTCACAAAGCACTCTAAGTGGAGAACTATGTGGGCTTGAATTCCCTCTTTAGAGTATTGGATACATAGGAAATGTTTATTTATTATTGAGGTTATTGTGGGAATATCAACCCATTACACCTAGCTCTTTTTCTATTTTTATATTTTAAATCATTATTAGGGTTTCAACCTTGGATAAGTTATTCATAGGTCTTCCATACACTTTCAAAGGTCAAATATATGCATACAAACTAATTCAATATGCCGTAAGTGATCATGACCTTAGTTCCTATTTTTATACAAAATTCAAGAGCAATCAACTCAATTTAAGATTGATAGTTAGTATTGAATCAAATGGGATGGTAATAAGCTTCTATACTTTTAGTCACTACTTCTGAGAACTTATAGAGTATGTTCCTATTTTCTTGATTGTGTCATCTACTAGTCAATATAGTTGTATTTAAGACATAAAAAACTAAATTTATAATTTTAATTCATAGTTATTATTATTTTAATCATTTTAAACTTTATGAAATTTAATATTTTACATTAATTATACTTTTCATAAGTCATTTCTAAACATTCTATTATATTCCATTTAATTTATCTTAATTGGGGTTAGTTCATATATTAATCCAAATTATGATCAAACAAAAAATACTAACAAAAACCATAACTAATGATGATTTATAGTGGTCTAATCAACTCAAACCTAACTCCATTTTCTAGTTATAAGTCATAATTAGTGTTTTTCTCCAAGAATTTCATTATCATGATTTACTTAAGGATAAATTTGGTAACTTTATCAACTATAAGTAGTTAGACCATGAGAGGACCCATGAATCCATCAAATGATGGAAGTAATTGGATGATAAATTCAATCATAAGATGGCCCAATAAATTATTTTAAATCTCTTTACAAATTATTTGGAGCCAAATTTAAAATATAAGGTTAGGTCATTTTCTCTTGAAATTAAAATTTGTGCCTCCTTAGTCCCTTTAAGATTATTTAATTATAGTTATTATTCTCCACACTTATGTTTTACTTATGTATTTTATTGTGTTATAACTATTGAATGTTTAAATTTCCTATCTAATGACATTACTAGCCCTCTCATCTATTTCAATCTCCTTATTTTATTCTCTTGTGAATGTTTTCATTAGAAGCAAACAAGTGGATGATTTTTTGCATTGTAAATATTTATGTTTTCATGCATTTTTATTTTGATTTATTTTATTTTAAATACTTGAGATGGATTAGTGCATGCTTATACTAAGTATTTTTACTTATTTTTATAGGTAAAAATTCTCATCATGTGGCTCCACATATAATTCATTATTGATCCCTTAACTATCTAAATATTCCTCAAACTACTTCCCTTCTTTATCTAATTACAAACCCTCACAGTTTACTTACATGGCTTATTTTTATTTTAGATATTTTCAATATCTTATGTCATGCCCAAAAATTCACATGAAGAAAAGAAAAAAAATCACATCAATATTTTTAAGAATATACAAATCATAATCAAAATGACTTGTGATGCTCCACATAGAAACCAATTCACACTAAGTGAAATATTATGTATGGTTTTCAATGTATAGGTGATTGCATGGTCATCACAATGCCCATATTAACATCACTTACACCAACTGACCCATTATGACCCAGATTGTCTCCATGACTTATAAAAGCCTAACATGACCCACAACTCTCATGGTCTTGGTCTAGAATCATAGTTAATGTAAAAGAGTTTTTGGCCTATATTAGGGTCAAATGACACACTTTGACACCCAAAAAGGTTCAAATAGGACCAAGATTCTTGTATTTTTACTTTAATTTGAAACAAGAATATATTTTTAAGTTTAATTTATTTTATATAAAGGGATAAGTTAAAGATAAAATAGGTCCCATATGACCTTAAAAGATGCCTAAAATATCTTATACAAGCCTCTAGTGGGTGAAGCATCCAATATCTACTATCAAATTAGCCTATCCTAGCCATCAGATCATCCCAGATCTAAAAACCCTAAGAATCATTGTGAAACCATATAAAGGTTCCTATCTCAACTATGGTTGCACAAACACACATTGGGAATAGAGCTTGAGGATTTAGAGGGCTAGTCTATAGTATTGATCATTTATCTTTAAAGCCATGGATGACATACATTAATGGAGCCTCCAAATTATTTCACATATTTCAAAAAATGTCCCATTTTTAATATTATGATGGGTCTAATGTACGGTAGGATTTATTTCTTCCCCTAGCCTCTTAGAATAGTTTTATGAAGCTCTAAGATCCCAAACAAGCAAAAAATGACAATGGAGTGAAAAACTCCCTATTGGCCATTAATTATTACCCTACGGTTCTTAGATCCAAATTTGATTTAAGGTACTATTTATGTTTATCAAAGCAATCAAGGTTAAACGGGGTCCATCCATGACCTCCTTTACACTCCCCAATTTGTTCTTTGGTCATTATCACCTTTGGGACCTTCGATAACCATTAATGGTCATTCAAATATTATTAAAAAAAGTTTTAAATTTGATTACATTTTCATTTTATTTTTTTAAATTAAAATTTATTCTTTTTTATTTTAGATAATTTATTAATGAAGTGTTTTTAGTTTTGAAGGGAGAATGCAAGGGGATGGGGTCCTAGAGATCTCCCAAACCCAACTTGACTCTTATATCAACACAGTATAGTGGATCCATTTTTTGCATTGCCATGACTCAAGTTGAGTCTTCACCTTACACACTATCAAATTTCCATTAACAAGCTACTTCATGGCCATTAAACCATCATATTTTAAATAGTAGTGACTCAAAAATTCTACTCAACCCTCACTCACCACCACTAATATGGCTCTATTTTTTCTCCTACATATTATTCAAATAGCTTCAACACCATTTTCACTTCAAGAGATAAGCTCTAACTCTTCTCACTACCCATAACTAAGTGGAGAAAAACTAGGCCCTAAGGTCCAACTATGGAATGTGTGAAATTTTTGTTATTTAATAAATCCAAAACTATTTTACTTTAAGCTTAAGACATTTTATTCTCATATATGGATTTTTAACTATGGTTCGGCCTTGGTAAATCCACTCAATCTATTTTCACTTAATAGATGGGCCTTAATCCTCATGCAAACATGTGGTATTTAAAAACTCAATTACCAGCCATGAAAACACTCATATTGAAAACTCTTGGCTCATCCATGGCTAATCCACCATTATACTTTAACACCCTTTAGTAATAAGACAAATACATACCTATTTTAAGGCATAAGCATAAAAACAACATTGAACATCATTACTATGTAAGCCCTAACATCATGCAATCACCACCTAAACTTAAACTAAAACACCCAAAAGTAACTCACCTCATCTAAAACATTTTTATAATGAAATTAAATCACCCTAATGTAAGGAAACATGGACAAGTTACAAACCCAGGCTATTTATTCTCCAACTCAAACTAAGTTAACAAATCAACCCCACCAAGAAGTCATATTTTTATACTATAAAATTAAAATTTTAGGATATGCTAAAAATTCATAAACATAAAATATACCTTGAAACATGATTTAATATTTATATAAAATCATTTCAATGTATGAAAATTAAGAATTTTTTGTGGGGAAAACATGCATTTTACAAAGGAATAAAGGGAAGATTCAAGACTTAGTTTTCTAAAACTCATAAATTTAATTATATATGGTATAAAATCATGCCATAAATTACTATGGTTTTGTGTAAAAATTTAAAATTAGAATATATTAATTTAGTTAATATTAGATGAGATTTATCTATGATAAAAATTACTAACATAAAATAGGCCTTTACACATTCATAGCATAATGCAATCCTTTTATTAAATTTTCATTATGTAAAATTAATTGAAAATTTATTAGCATACATTTTGATAAAAACTATATTTTTAACAATTTGAATTATAAATGAAAACAAAATTTTGTTCATTTCAATTAAACACCTTTCTCAATAATAGAGAAATGTAAGGGAAGGCTTGGGTGTGTAACACCTTAAAGTTGACATAATACAATTTATAATTTTTTCCATCCCTTTTTATAAGATAAATAGAATTAATTTACAAATAAAAATTAACAACTTAAATAATTCTACAAGTGACCTAAATCACGGTCTTCAAGTTTCTAAAAAACATTCATAATCTCTAAAAAATAACTTGTAAGGCCAAGGCAGGTAGGGGCTTGTCTCACATCATTTTTACATCATCAAGAGTGGATATAGACACTATAAATACATGATATCCCATATATTATAATAGGATTATGGAGACCAAAATTTATAAGCAAGGTGAAAAGTATGATTCCACTCACTAGGAAGGAAACTAGGCAAACCCTTCTAGTTGAACACTCTTCACTACAAGTTAGTGTAGATACTAAAATCTAATTTTTATAGTACCTCAATATTATATACTTGAAAGATACCTATCATGATTGTATATTTTAGTTCTAGAGCTATAATTTTATGAAATGATTGTGTTCATTATCTCCTTGTGCCAAATTGCTTATCTCTTAGTCTAACCATCATTATTTTGATGATTAGGCCTTCTATACTAGCACAAATCTCTAAACTTGATTATCATCCTTCACTACTATTTCTTTACTTTTACATATTTTCTATCTTATTCAACACTTTTGTCCCAAATAGACACTTACATTGATGCAAGAGTCCACTTTTACTACAAAGTGTCTAGTGGCCAAAAGTCATCTAAATTTGTAAAAGAAATGTATTCCAAAGGTCAGCCTAAGTTATTTACTATGAAATATTTCTAAAAGCTATTGGTATATATAAAATATCAACCCTAATTCATTCCTCACCTACCAATAATTCAAATATTATATACAACTCACAAGGCCATATATGAAGAAACACTCAATCAAACATTCAAGTGAGAAAACCTTCCCTATTCATACATATTTCTATATCAGTCATATATTAGTATTTCTATAAATCTAAATCATGCTAAGAGTAGTTCATGAGCCATATTTTCAAATTTACAAGCTAGGTCATAACATGTATTTTCTTATCACACATTGCATCCTTGTGTACACATAAGCCAACATGTAAGGGAGAACTACATAAGTTTGAGGCCTTATTGAAAGCATTGGTTATGTAGGTAACACCCGTTAATAGAGGGGTCCTTTTATCTCATCACCATGATCCCACTAAGCCATTTTTCTCATAATCACTCCAAGGGTGAAGAGATAGGGTTTGATCATTTGACAAAGAGTTATAGCCTATGTATGCAATATGCATACATTAGAATAAAGGTGATACAAAACCCAGAAGGTTCTATTTGGTTGCATCTATATCCAATCACTATTCGATTTAATACATCGACACAATAATCTAGATCTGATGTAATCATCTAAGGCCACATACAGAAAATTTATATAATTTGGTGACTATTCTAAGATCATCTTCTAGTCTAGTTCTTACATATTTTAAATCAGACCTGCATGCACATAGTAAATGAACTAATTATCATTTATTTCTAATTCATTACAATATCTATCAAAATCTATACTTACTTTTTTATAAATCTTAATTTTATATTTAGAATACTATTTGTTTGACTTTTTATATCAATTAACCTGGTCATTAGGTTAGTTCACCATCCTTGTGTAAAATCTAATCTGATACCCCTTAACCCTAGATAACCACGCATATCTAAATTTAGGGCTAAGAATTTAGTGAACTCAACCTATGAATTTAATTTTTGAAAAATAATTTTATATTTTATGCTTATTTCCCCTTTTTCCATAATATTTGTTTTCTTTATGTCCCTCATTATGGATGATATATATATTTTTTATGATTATGATTATGAAACTATCCAACTTTATATCAAGGAAGGAGTGAAAATTGACTATTTTTATCTTTTTTGAGCACACAAGCATGTCATCTAAATAATTAAATGGTTGTTAGTACCATTCCTCTAACTAGGTCCATGCAACCCCCATTCCAAGATCCTACTTGAATAACCTTAATAAACATAGACAAACTTTTCCTTCACCTCTTATATACACATTTGATTCACATGGGAAAAATCTTCCATTATATGATCATCAAAAATTTCACCAAATGCATAATGAGATCATGAATGATTTAAAAACTAATTAAAATGGGAATATTCAATCAAATATATCTATTCAAACTCCCACACTTACAACATTTCCAAAAAATATCCCCCTCATTAAGCGTAATGATTCTTATATTCCTTCATTTAATATTGATTTTTTTAAAATGCAAATAAAGACATCATGTAATATTTATCAAATAAAATTAAGGCACCATGAAGAAGGGTTAATTACAAACCTAAAGTGGAAAAATATCCTAATATTCTAAAAAATTCACTCTTACCAACATCATCCATTGTTGCCAAACAAAATGATTTTTATCTTCAGAAAGATTCATTAATGTAAAAAATTTCTTACATACCAAAAGATGTGCCTTTATCAAAGTTATCAAAATTTCCAATTTCTATATCATTAGAAAATACAGATGAACCTTTAAGGGATATCATAATATAAAAAGTTACAAACTATCAAAATGGTATGCCAAAGGTTCCAAAATTCAAAGATCCCATATAATTATCAAAATATCCTAAATTCAATGATTCTAAACTTGCATTTGATATTCATGATGATGATAATACTGATATGCCTCAATTTAAAATAAGTGGTGGATTATAATTAATGTTAACACCTTTTCCAAACACCAAAATTCCTAGTGATGATATCATGTCCATGATGAGTTTTATTGGAGAGCTTCAAATCCAAGTATATATACTTCAAATGCAAATGCCCACCATAATGCTAATGTGAATATTACCTCATTCCAAAATCAACTAGTTACATAATGTATACTTTAATATCCTTATATGCAATATTTTGAACTATCACACTTACCTATTTTTTATTTTCATAAATATCCATTTGATCACATGATTAAATATGTGCATTATTTTGGTCAATGGGATAAATATGACAAACTATTGATAAAAGCATTTCATATGAGTATTACCAATGAAGTTCAAAATTAGTTATATAGCTTACCAAAGGGTTCCTTAACTATTTTTTCATAATTCAAGTATGTATTCTTTTTGGCATTTAACAAACACAAGGTGCCTAGACTTACATTAAAACATTTTCACAATTTCAAATAACATGATATTGAATCCCTTCAAGATCATCCTATTTGATTTAAAATTACATCATATTCCTTAGAATTTAGACCCTCAGATTTGGAATTGTAATTCATCTTTAGTGTAGGTCTTATTTCCCCATTAAGTGAAGGAGCATTACATAAACAATATGAATCATTTACCTATTTATACTTGGATGTTCATATATATGCTTCATTCATACTCAAGTATCCAAACAAACTTAACATCTCTCCTTCCAAATAAAACAGTTTTACTCCACATATAAATGAGGAAGATGATTTACCGAATAAACACTATGAGAAAATGTGTGGTGCTCCTCACATCAATATGGGAGATTTACAATCATTACTAAATATGAGACCAATACAAGATACATCTCCAAAAAAACACCTCAAGTTGAATAAATCATAAATAATCCATGCCAACAAGATCTAACAATCACATTATTCATGGGTGGTGCTTACTTTTGACATTACCATTTTAATCCTACAAACAAAAACCTCTTGTAATGTAATATGTTTGCAATAACTCATATTTGATATAGAGGACCTACAACATAAAAGAGGTTGGAAAGACTCCTTGGGTAACATAATAATACCAATTACTTGTGGTCCTAAATTTTCATTCACATTAGGAGCCCTTTGGTTATACCAGATGAAAGTAAAAATTGACCAAAATCAGAAACACATCTCCTTTTCTCATGAGAGAAAATAGATCCATATATAACATGATGGTAATTTTTATTCTAATTCACATATAAATCATAAGGAAGAACATGCCAAGAACTATTTTCACCCATTTGAGCATGTTTTAAATAATGAAAATTATCCAATCCTAAGGTTGAAAACATCAAATATACCCAAAAGTCAAATATCTCAAATATACAAAAAAATCAAATCATTCAAAAATACCAAAAGAGTTCAACATGTTCTTATTTATACTATTTTTTATACATGTGTTGTTCATTTCATGTTAGTAGATACAAGTACATTCATTTCTTATATACACATATATTTCATGCTTCATTTAAGTGTGATACATGCATACCCAAATACATGATGTATGCACATATAAATTTTAGACCTTATTTCCACTCACATCCTAAGTACATTGGGGAAATCTATATCTTTGTTCTAAATACACCCATGTTATATTATTCTATGATCACGTTCCATTATAATGTTTGAGATTATATATATTTATACATGCCTTTATCTATGCTTATACCTTTCATAGTGTAATTCATATGATATCTACTTAACATTGCTTGAAAACACGTATGTTTAATAATTGGTATGCTAAGTTCATACTGGATGATTATATTTGTCCTAATTTTACATCTTATGCACTTCCTTTAGTGTGTTCCTTGCTTGTTATTATCTTTCATTGTATTTAATATTTGAGCATTTGAATATGATCCATTAATTGTGGCCCATGTGCCTTTGATGGCCTATTTTGACATTTGAATATGTCATTATATGGTTTGTGGACATTTGAATAATAATGTCCCTTTAATTGTGTGGCATTTGAACATTACCCTTGTATGAGGTCTCTTTGGACCATTCTATTCTTTGCATTACTTTTGAGTTCTCTTGTGTATGTTCTTGATTTCTTGCTAAACTTTTACTATTATAATATAGACATTAACATGACATATAGCATGCTTCTTAGGACTTTATGTGATCATATACTATGTAACTCATTACTATATCTACCTAGATATGTTACTCCTATATGCCACATGATTCATACACAACTTATACAATTATCTTATCCTTTTAAGGCAAGATAACTACTAGATTTTACTTTTCCTCACCTCAAAATGGGGGAATATCAATGGGGGCATGTCATAGAATCATGAATTCCACATTTTCATAGTTATATAAGGCATTAAATCCACACTTATTCAATATTCATCATATCCAAGTTAAAGTGGGTGCATGTTATGAAAAACATGTTCCCCACATTTGCATAAATTCTTAGATTTTATAGATTTAGTAAGGGCATGCCATAGAAACATGTTTTTCACACTTGCACCAATTTCAAATTCATTAAATTTCATAGTTATATTATTCAAATATATATTTTTGGCAACATTCTATACATTGGTACTACTATTATACCCATATTTTAGCTTGAGACATATATGAAATGCATATGCCATGAAAAGGGCACCTACAATTGTAAAATCAAATAATTTTATAGAATTCAAATAATATTATGGATTGTTATTAAGCTAATATATTACAGTAGTTAGTTCACGTTTGGAAGGTTGAGTAGATTAAATAAATCAATCTTACCAAACACATAATTTATATTTAATTAAATCATTTATTTTTACCAGATTTATAGGTTGGATTTAATTAAATTATCCACACTCACTAGATATATATTATGATTTGATTAAATCATTCACACTCACAAAATCATGCACATATTTAGGTTGAACAATTAAGATGAAACAAGCTCAATGGATGTATTGTAATTCACCTTTACACCAAGGTTGGGGGCATGTGTCCTCAAATATTTATATATTAAAAATAATTAACCAATTCAACACAAAATATTTACATATTTTAATTAATTTAGGATATTTTATTAAAATGGAAGATTACAATTTATAGACTTTCAACCTCCAAAAAGAAAAGAGTAAATACTTATCCTTTGAAACCACTACATCCCTACCTTTATTCTTTCACATGTCTCTAAATTATCACACACAATCCTATCTATATGAGTTGTTACTCATATACAACTCTTACATACACAAATACATTATTCTCATACATTATCATTAATACAAATAATGTATGCACTAACACTAATTTCCTAACATTCCCCCATTAGTGTGAACATGAGAGAAAATAAACATATCCTAATATAGATGCTCTTTGAAAGCATTGCTTAGACAAAGTACAAATCCATCAAGTTTATTCTTTATCATAATGAAGGTGTAGTTATGATCTAAATTCTATGGGACCATTACCGTTTCCTTGGTTCATGAATTTTGAATCCTCTAGATTCTTAGAGCTCAGAGATATCTGAATAACCATCCATGTCAAGTTTACATCAAAATCTTATTCTTCCATAAAAAAATGCTTCTTTAGAATACACATATTTCCCAAATGTTGCTACAGGGGTTTATTGAGCACATGATAGAAATAAAAATGTTGAAAAGGAAAATACTAAAAAGACAAGCCACTGAATCACTATGTGGCCCCATCACTAGTGATTGATGAGAGGATAGTGAAAGTCCTCCTTCCTTGTTTTCCTCCATCCTCTTATAGTATGATACTCAAATAGAAAGATAAGTCTTAAATCTCAATTATATTACCCTCCCATAATTTGAATGTTGTGTACAAGTGATAATGTCTCCACTAGGATTTTTTTGACACTTTTGGACTTTGACGTAAAATGACTATAATATTGAATAATACTAGACATAAATAAGACAGAAAATACCCTAATACATTTTTTTTGAAACTAGATTTTTAATGAATCTATTGGCTAATAGAAACATGAGACCTAGACCATATAACAAATCATAAATATATATAAAATAAAGACTCAATACCAAACTATAAAAAAACCATTGACTTAACAACTATATAATTTTTTGAGAAAAACTATTCACTTAAAATCACAAAATAATGAAAACTATTAATAACATATAAAAATAAAATTGACATGATACTAATATAGAGAGACCAAATCCTGATGTTGGACAATAATTAAGAACAAGATATGAACATAATTTTCATCCTTTCATAAAAATGTTATTAGATACAAATGTATGACTTTGACTGCAAGGATTGCATAGAGAGAACAACTTGAAGTCAAGATGGTGTGATGAGAAAAAAATGGAAAGTTCACATTTATTAGTGTTTGATTCTTTTAAAGAATTAACAAGTTGATGAAAATATCCTCTAACACATCCACACACTCACTATACACAACACTTTTTGGCCAGAAGAACTATGATCTTATGAAATGGATAATTGGCTACAATTTTGGGAAGTGGTCATTAAATGTTATTTTCCATATCTAGGTGTCTTTTAACTTGATGGATTCTTTGAAAGGATCAAAAAGAATTATACACATAGACTCTAAATAAGGTTTATTTAATATAAATTTGATGCATAAAGTTTCCATGTAGATCATTGACTGATAGACTTGAACACATCAAAGTTATAAATAGAGAAAAAATGCATCAAGATTGTGTAGATATGATGATATAATACAACTAATAAGTGGAAAATGAACAAAAACACATAAACCAATATGAGTAGTGATAGTTGTATGCATATGAATCTAATACATAGGTCTTAAATGGTAGTATAGTTGATTGGAGAAATACAAGATACATAGCAGGCATATGGCATTTGAAAAAAGACAAATAGTTGTCAACAATGCTAAACAGTAGATCAGATCATTCATCATGAATGAGAACACTCTTAGTTGATCAAGTTCATAATGTGACTAAATTCATAACAAGTAATTAAAAAAATGTATTAGTAATTTGAACATGGTGAAATCATAAATTTTGTAGAGCTCGATTGCGACATGTTAGGATGCATGAATCTCTTTATTTAACATGAAAAGTAAAAACAACTTCACAAATATTATGTGATATTCTCTTTGCTTATTTTTTTCTCCCAATCTTAATGATATACAAAAAAATAACTCTGTAAAAACTTATCTTAAAAAAAATAAATGCCAATAGAAGCTTTCATAGTTTGGGCAATTAAATTTTCCCATTAATAATCTAATTTCTATTTATCATGTTAGAGATCCCTAATCTGATACTAAATTAAAATAATTAACCAATTCAACACAAAATAATCATAAATTTTAATTCATTTAAGATATTGTATTAGAATGGAGGATTACAATTTATAGACTTTAAAAATCCTTAAAAAATGAGGAAAGACTTATCCTTTGAAACCACTACATCCTTATATTTATTGTCTCACATATCTCTAAATTATCTTGCATAACCCTATCTATACAATTTTTTAACTGACATATAAATATTACACACACAATTAAAATATTCTCATACAATATCACTAATACAAATAATTTACACACTAGCACTAATTTACACACACACACACACACACACACACACACACACACACACACACACACACACACACACATGCACTTTCATGTTTAGAATTATCATAATCTTAGATTTAATGTTTCATAATGAGGTATCATTTCAAATTAGCTTGCCAAAAGGAAATATGGTTGTATCAACACACATGTGTACTCCTAACTTTACTCTTTCTACTTTCAAGAATTTCAAATTATTTATATTTCATATTTCATACATTGAATACACACACACACACACACACACACACACACACACACACACACACACACACACACACACACATTGTAACATGCTCTTGGTTATATGTTAGTCACTAGAAAAACACTCAAGTTGGGATGAGACAAAGAAAAAGTGTGTTATACACACCTTGGTATGCATTTATTTCATTTAAAATAGTAATTTCATTACTAGAATAAAAAGTAAGGAAATGTAGATACTAAAATATAGTTTTATGTAGTACCTTAATCTTGTACACTTGGAAAATACCTATCATGATTTTACATTTTAGTTCTAGACCTTCATGCTAATGAAAGGCTCATGTTCACTATCTCCTTATGCCAAATTGCTTATATATTAGTCCAACCATCATTACTTTTATGACCAAACATTATCTATTGTGCAAAAATATCTAAATCTAGTTATTATCCTTTACTACCATTTCTAAGTCTATTATATAGCTTCTTAGACACGTGTGTCCTAGACAGACACTTATGTCGATGCAAGTGCCCACGTTTATTACTGAGTGTCTAGTACACAAAACTCATCCAAATTTTCAAAATAAATGTGTCTTAAAGGTCAACCTAAGTTCTTTATTATGAGATATCTCTAACTAACACTCAACATACAATTCACAAAGTCATATACTAAGAAACAATCATCAACATAAGAAATCACCTTAAAATCACATACAACACACAAATCCATATACCAAGAAACACTCAATCAAGAATTCAATAGAGAAAATGTACCCTGAACATCCCTATTTCTATATTAGTCATAGGATTAGTATTTTCATAGCTCTAAAGTATTCCAATATCAGTTCATGAGCCCTATTTTCTAAGTTAAAAGCTAGGTCATTGCATGTCTTTGCTTATCACACATCACATCCTTGTGCATACACAAGAAAACACATAGGTAATAACTACACAAGTATAATTCCATCTTTAGAGTATTGGTTATGTAAGTAGTGACCCTTGATAGAGGAGTCTTTGGGATAGCTCAATATCATGAGCCCACTAACCCTTTTTTCCAAAAATCACTCCAAGGGTGAAGATTCAGGATTTGATCATTTAAAAAATATTGATAACATCGATGAGTGATATATATATATATATATACATATATACATCAAAATAAAATCAATAGTAAACCTATAAGTCTTTATTTGGTCACATCCAGATCTAGTTAGCATTTCATTCAAGACACCTACATCAAAATCAGACACATGTCAATGTAATAGTCCAAATCAGATGCAAGTGTTTGAGGCCATAAAACATTTACATAGTCTGATGATTATTATAGGATCATATTATAATATTATTTCAACTTGTTCTATAGTAGACCTACATGTGCACAATAAACTAGCTAAGTATCATTTATTTCTAATTCATTGAAAAATCTATTAGTAATTATACTTTACTATTTTTAGTAATCTTAGTTGTATAAATTTAAGATACTATTTGTCTAAATTTTTATATTAATTTATCTTCTCATTTGGTTAGTTTACAGTCCATGAGTAAAAACTAATATAGTACCCCTTAACCCTAGATAACCACACATATCTAAATGTAAGGTTAAAAAAAAAGTATCTACTTTTTCTCTCAACCCAAAACACAAAAACATATAAAAAAAACTAAGATTTACCTTACAAA